>OY720442.1:146513869-147113869 GCA_963082915.1 Dolichopus griseipennis | reverse complement strand
GAATTGAGTTGACACAATTAACAGTTTTGAAATTTGTTAACCCATGTCGGGCCGACGGTTGGTCAAAAAAAGTTTTGGGTCCAAATTTTGTCCGATTTTACGAAATTCTGCTTTGGCTAAAAAGAAAGCCCCAAAAAAATTTTGTTGAGTTCCATTAACCCATTTCGGCCCAACAGCTTTTTATAGGTTTTTTGGTTACTTTACTCTAAATTAGAAACAGTTTGACCGGTTGACTTCAAATTTTGTATACGTGGTGCTCTTTGAGAATTGAGCTGACACTATTAACAGTTTTGGAATTTGTTAACCTATGTCGGACCGACGGTTGGTCAAAAAAATTTTGGGTCCAAATTTTGTCCGATTTTACGAAAATCTGCTTTGGCTACAAAGAAAACCTCAAAAAAAATTTAGTTGAGTTCCATTAATCCATTGCGGACCAACAGCTTTTTGTAAATTTTTTGATTACTTTACTCTTAATTAGAAACAGTTTAAACGATTTTCTTCAAATTTGTATATGTGTTCCGTTTTGAGAATGAAGTTAACTCTTTCAACAAACTTGAAATTGGTTAACCTATGCCGGCCCGACGATTGGCAAAAAAAAAATTTGGAAGCAAATTACGTCCAATTTTCGCAAAACTGCTTTGCCCAAAGAGAAAGTTGAGTTCCGTTAGTTGAGTTATAAAGAAGTTGAGTTATAAAGAGCCACTGTACCCATTGGATTTGACCGGTTGACTTCAAATTTTATATGCGTGAAGCAACTTGAAAATGGAGTTGAGTCTGTTAACAGTCGGTCCTACGATTGGTCAAAAAAAATCGTAGGACCGTAGTCAAATCGTAGGTCAAAAAAAGTAAATTAAGTGAAATTTTGGGAAGTAGTTTGTACTGATTTGATTACAGAAAGTTCCAAAATTACTCGAATAATCCTAGAAAAATCGTTTTAAAAAAATTGCTTTCAAACATTTTAAAATTTACATGTGTAAACAGTGTGTAATTTTTGTGTTAACTTATTCAGTAACATCAACTTCAATCAAATCTCCATTGAAAGGTTTCTGACCTTTCTGAAGTTTCTGATACCTTATATAACTAAATAGTGACTGTATTTATTATAAGATAATTTAAGAAAATCATTTAAACACAAAATAATTTTATGAATTTTTCAGTTAAAAAAGTGGGTTTAAAAATTTTAAAGATTTTAAATAATAAAAAAAATAATTTTAATGGGATTTTGTCTTATTTATAAAGATAGTTTTTTTATTTTTTTTAATTTTATCTTTAATATTGACAAGACTGGTAATCTTTTCTTAAATGTACTTATTACTATAAGCAGGCCATAACAGAGGGTGGGCCATGAGGGCCATTTGGCTCAGGTCCCGAGTTGTGAAAGGGCCTCTATTTATTTCCTAATTTGGTCACAGTAGGTGCGGAAAAATTAAGTTGAAATATTATTTTGAGTATTAATTTATTTTATTTTAACCAAAGATTTATAAAATATAACGATACAAAAGTTATAGTAAAAATTTCAAGTTATTGTTATATGTATGTATAAAACTTTTTTACGTAGTAGGCCAATTGCATAAAAAAGAATATTTAATTTTCAATTATTAAAAATTTAACTATATTTCCTATTCAGTACAGTTTTAATTTTCCTATTGAGTATAGCTTTTGGTTCCGTACTATAAATTTTAGTGATTTTAGCCAGACTTTTGGATTCCTTTGGACTTTTCAAACTTCATCAGATGAGGAAATAAAATCGAGAGCAAAAAATATGCACTTAAAATATCCAAAGGAAATTTCAAATGAATATGTAATGAAATGATATTTTTAAAAAATATTTTTGAAGTAAACTTTGATATAGAATCATCTCCAGTTAAGTTGCTGCTAAACATTTTAGAAAAAAACCTAATTGGATTGTTTCCAAATATATCAACAGCTTTAAGAATATTTTTAATTCTACCTGCCTCCGTTGCTTCAGCGGAACGGAGTTTCAGTGTGTTGAAAAGGGTTAAAAATTTTAACAGATCTGCAATGAGCCAAGAACGGTTGAATGGGCTATCAATTTTACATATAAATTCAGATATTGCACAAAATATTGATTTTTCAACTATTATAAAAGATTTTGCTACAACTAAAGCTCGAAAAGCTTATTTGTAATTTAATTATTAATCTCATACTTTTTAAATAAATTAAAAATAATAAAAGAACTATGTAAATTTGTTTTTTTTACTCAAACAAGAGGCCCCATATTTTTTATTGGCCTGGGCCCCCTCTCAGCTCTGCAAGGCCCTGACTATAAGTACATATATATTTTACTTTTAGACAATTTAAATTAAGAATATTTGTTTAGAGGGTAAAGGAAATAAAATGTTTTTTATATTTTTGATTTTACGTGTAAACTGTTCATGTAATGTCGCGTACTAGACCTTATAACATGTAGAAAGATATTTTAAGTTTTAATAAATAAAAGTATACAATATGTATTATATTTTTTGTATATTTTAAAAATTTTAAGTAATTATTATCTAGTTAATTTTTTAGTTTTTATAGTAAAATTGAAAATTGAAAATATATTTAAAACTATTTGGTGGTGGTTTTATAGGGAATAGCATGTGCCAGTCTAACACATAGGCCTTGCGATTCCTTGGTACATCCTACTTGACTCTCAATTATTCTATTAATTTATATAAGTAATGCTAAAAATTTTAAATATTTTAAATATTTTAAATATTTAGCACCCAGGCAACTTGTTAATAAATATTATTTTTTAATATATAATTTTTCCCCAATTAAGTATCGCTTGCTAACCTGCAACGGAAACGACCGCACTCTCTTGGTTAATAAGTGAAATATAATAATTACTACCCACCCAGACCGTTAAATTAAAACTATACTATAAATAAATTTAAACTACATTTATTATTATACATAGTACTTATTGTAAATTGTAAATACTCTTTCCATATTAAATTTTATTTTTTCCATATTATTTAAATAGAACTATTAAGTAAATATAACAATTATAAAGTTTATATAACATATTATTTCGTAATAAGCTATAACAATACAACTATTAAAACATGTTATAAAATTAAATTTATCACAAAACAGAATATAAAAAAAGATTTGGGACCAAAATTTTGCCAAAAACAAGTTAACTTAAAAAAAGTAAAATATAAACACAAAAAGTATATAAAATATATAAAATATAATACAAAACAAAATTTAACTATAAATAGGTACCAGTCTTATTTGAATAAAATAAAGTTTTATTTACTTGTCTGTTAAATAAAATTCTTGAAAAATTAGTACCATTAATTAAAAATAATCTTCTTTAGATATCGATTAGAATTATAAATCATTTTTTCAATAAGGAATATTAATCAAGTGTGTTTCAAAAAAAACTATAAGTTTTGGATAAATAATTTATAAGAATTTCAAAATTTTGAATATTAAATTAAAGAGGAAAAGAAACGCGATCAACATGATCAATAACTTATGAGAATTTCTTTGAAAAAAAAATATAAATATGAATAAAATACAAGTTTTTCTTGATATTATTTTATTTTAATTGTTTATTATTTTAATTATCATACCTGTCTTTTATATTAGATACTTAAATATTTTGAGAAATTAATATGAGTCATTTTATAAATATAAAAAAAAAACTTTTTAAAGTTAATAATAAAATTCAAATTTGGTACAAATATTGACATAATTTTACCTTATAAATAATAGTTATATGTTCAAATTGATTTAAAATTCAATTTTTTGACGACCTTTACGGTAGCGTTTTCATATAATTTATTTTGTCTTATGATGTTTTAATTTTTTTATCTTTTCCTGCTAAATTTGGCGCCTTTTAAGAAAATTTATGAGAATTAGTTTTCAAAATTATTTATTAATTGAATAAATATAGTTTTACAGTATAATTTTTTATTTCTCTTGACATTTTTATCTTTTTAATTGAGTTGTTTTGTATCTTAAAAATAAATAAAATTAAATTAATAAACGTTTTAATTTACGACATATTAATTTATTATTAAAATTTCATTCAAAATTTTACCATGGATAACGGTTTACCCCTTATTTAACCCCTTAATGATTTATGGAAAATATTAGTAAATAAACAGCGAAATGTTGAAAGATGGTTCTTTCTGGAAAATAAAATGCTTTGGGTAATGAATAATTCCGATATAATTTGTGTTGACTTTTTAGGTAGAATTATGATCATAAAATTTTTTTAAATATATTTTTCGTTTTCATAAAACTTTACATTATCCAGCTAAACATTTTGTAGACATAACGGCTATCAGTAATACAAGGAAAAATAACTTTGAATTTATATTATTAAAAACTCAAATAATTTATTTTATAACAATAATTTTAATAATAAAAATATTTTAAATACATATTATTTATATAATGTAAAATCTATAACAAAAAAAAAAAATTATTGAAAATGCCTTATTATTGTTTTTTAATAATTAAAGTTACGTATGTTAATTAGTTAAAAAAAAAAAATAAAAATATAAACTAATCTTCTACTTTAAAACTAAAATTTATATAAAAATTAATAAATAAAATTCTATACATTAAAAAAGGAAAACAAAATAAATTTTTATACAAAACATAATATTAACTTTATCTTAACTTTGTTTTAATCTTATTTATTTTTCAGAAAAAAATTAATGCAATTAAATTTTTGTTATTTGAAATATATTATTTACAATCTTTATATAACATATACATATAATTTTTTCAAAGTATTTAAATTAAACTTTTTTATGTGTTTTGAAAAAAAATTAAAAATTTTTATATTTTATTATAATAAACGGCATCTTTAACACATGCCATGCATTAATATTATTAATTCCTCATAGAAAAGAATATTTAAAGGTTTAGTTTATCATATCGAAATTTATTCGAAAATTTTTTAAAACTTCATTGTTCAAAACATATTTTAGCCTTGAACTGTTTTTTTTTTTTTTTTTTTTTTTTTTTTAATTTCTAGTTTAGATCCGCGTTGTTGTAAGATAAAAAAATATTATTCATTTTCTAAAAGCAACAAAAGAAAAATTTTAATTTGAATATCATTAAATAGCTATTATTTATTATATTATACATATTATATTATAATAAAATTAAAAATTTAATAAATTAAACTTGATTTACAAAAAAAAAGGCAAAGCGATATTATAAAACTTGTATTAAAGAACAAATCAACAACAAAGTATAGTTTGCAACCACCAATATGTGGCTTTTTCTTTAAATTAAATCTACTTAACTTCATTGTATAATTTAATTATTAAGTTCTTTAATTTAATTACTATTATTAAAATTCTTTATTAAAAAATTATTTAAAGTTAAAAAAATTAAAACAATAGAGTATAAAAAATAATATAAAAATTAACTTAAAGCATTCTAATAATATTGTAATAATCACCTTATCTAATCTATTATAAAAGGAGCTCTTCCATTCTTAAGATACAATATATATACATATGTACCTTCTAAATATTATATATTTATACTTCTTAAACTTTTACTTTTCTTCTTCTTGTAGAACGAATTTTTTGTTTTCTAATTTCTTGTTGTCTATATACAAACAATGGTCTAAATACTACTGCTCGTTTCCTTCTGTTTAAATTTTGTGATGGATACTGCACTGCTGGAGGATTTGAAAATAAATTAGCTTTTGATCTATCATGCCGGTACAAAGTATTTAAGAAATTAAAATATGTAGGTTCCTGTAACACACTTTGTGGATCATTACGTAAAGGTGATGGTTTAAAAACATAAAAATTTTGCGGTATATCAATATCTAATATATTTGTACTTGTTGGATTTATACTACGTTGATATTGTTGTGCCTCCACTAAATTCTCTAGCGATATAGTACAAATTAACGAAGCAAGTAATGATGTTAACTGAATCAAAAATAAATATTATTTAAATTAATAAAAAATTTATTTAAATTAATTATAAAATTTGTATAAAACAGCTATTATTGAAAACTCAAAACAAATATTCAAATTTTGATGAATCAATTTACATTTAATATTTTAGCATCTAAATCGATAATCAAACAGAAGTTTTTATTTACTTTTTATATATTGTTTTTTCATTATTTAGATAGTGTGTTCTAATCAAATTAAATCATATTGATTAAACACTGAAAGGTGTGAACTGTTTTCATCTTGATTTTAAATATGAATAAGAATTTGCGGGTTAATAAAATAACAGAATTTGGAATTTTTAATTTCGAATAAAATAATTAAATTTTTATTTTGATTTTTTCCAAGGTTAATGTTTGAGATTAGCTTTATTTCAGGAAGATCTGAAGAATTCCACTTAAAACTAGTTTTAATAAAACTATACAGCTATTTTAACTAAATAATTTTAATACTAAATGTTCTTTATTAAAAAGTTATCAATTGCATAGTTATTTATTTTGAATAAATCGTTATAATTAAGTATATCTTTTTTTATGTTAATATGAAAAAACTTAAAAAAAACCTAAATAACATATTATTCAAAATCTTCTTCTGTTCAATTAAACTTAAATGAATGCTTCCCTAAATTAAGGAAACTGATATTTTATTGAAGCCTCATAATATTATTGTTTTTAATTCAATAAAAAATATCTCGAACATTCAATAAAATGACAAAAATATTTTATAATAATATGTGATAATTTTAATAGAATTTTAACACATTATTTAAGTTTGAGACTAAGTTCCACTATAGTTCTTCAGTTTCATTCTTTGAACTAATAAAAACTTAAATTTTAATTTTTTATTTACATTAAATTTTCGGATGTTGGCCAAAGCGAACAGAATTTAAACATTATTGAAATAATAAAATAATATATTTAACTCACTTTTATATATTTTTCCATTTTTAAATAATAAATATGTAATCCTTGTATTTAAGTTGGTAATTAAATCAATTAATTAGTTTTTTTGTTTTTTTTTTTTTTCACTGACTATCGAATTTTATTCACTACTGTTGTTTATTCTTTATTCAATAACATAAGCATTTACTTCATAATATTTTGGAATTCTATTTTTTTATGGAAAATATAAATAAACTATAAAAATGATGAACTCTATCCGAAAAATACTACTGTACTGCCAAGATTCTCATTTTAAAAACTTAATTTATATCAAAAAATTATCAAGAGATATAAAAAAAAAGAAACTTGTTAAAACAAATTTTAAAAATTCACAAAAAGTCATCTTTTCATTTTTAATAAAAGCTTTTCATCTTAACCGTTTTTACACGTTATTTTATAGTAAAGCAATAAATATACCGAATAATATTAGTTTTAAACGGTATATATGACATATATTACGTTTATACCGAAATTAAAAGCTTGCAATATTCTTTTTTTTTAAATACATATTTAAATTTCAAATTCCAAAAATTTAATTTTGCACATAAAAAGCTTAAGGAAAATATTAATAGAATTTAATATTTAAAATTAATAAAAAATTCATTCAACTATTTCAAAAAAATTTTGCTGAATTCTAAGTACAACTTCTCGAAATTTAAATTTCAGTATTATAAAAATTTATTTGAATATCTTTAGATTCAGAATTAAATGCACATCTCAACATTACAAGAAAAAGTTAAAATTAATAACAATACACCTACTATAGTAACGTTCTTAGCAGTTGCAAGTTTTAAAATTAAACATTATGTTATTTAGTTTAATTTGTTACTTTTACTTTGAGACTCGTTAATTTTAATCAATATACTGTTAAAATTCATCAATTAAAAATATGAAACTCTTTTGTTATAAAAAATATTAAATTTAAAATCATTTTTAAGATACTTTATAGAAGGATAACAGAATAATTTTAAGAGATATAAATGTTTCTTAATATTAGTCATTGGTGACTCAATCGGTAAAATAATTTTAACCTAAAAAATTCAGTGAAATTGATCGGAAGTGCTACATATATGTACTTCCAATTATAGACAAATGACAAATGCAAACTCTACTTAGCACCTTTCTGTATTGAATCAATTAACAAATATTACTATATCTACTAACATAATATAAACATTCCAATTTTGAATAGTTATTTTTATTACAATTAACACTACTTTTACAATCATTATTCATTACTAAATTCATTATATAAATAAAAAAAAACTTTTTCCAGGAATTTGAGTAAGTATCATTTTACATAAAAAAATTTTTAAAATTATATTTTAAATTTTAAAAAAAAGTATTACGTTTAATTGTTTTAAATTATAAATTATCAACGAACCCTAAAATAAACGGTGGCTCTAGCCATTTTATTATATTTTAAAACGAATGAAAACTTTCCTTTTTTCAGTGATATTTTCCATTGATTTTGACAACGAAAAATATTTAATTTTCCATTCAAAAAAAATTACTTCCTATTGTTTTTAAATAAAAATTTTAAAAATTCGTGATTGTCTAATTATTATTAAACAAAAATATCAATTTTTTAAATAAAAGTTATATTCAAAAGTAAATAATATTTTTGTTATTGAAGAAGAATACTGATATAAACCGTTAATTAATATATACGAGAACAACATTCTTAAGATATTTTAGAACTATCTACATAATATACGAGTATATAATACATCTACATATTTTGGAAATTTTTAAATTTAATTTGACATTAACATTTGTGAAATCGTAAAGGAGGAAGGTAGGTATAATCTCAAATGTATAAAAAAGATTTTACTCGAAAAGTCAGCCGATTTGTCTTTGTCCGTCCATCCGACACCTTGATAAATGATAACTCAAAAAACGGAAAACAAAGAACGCTTTAATGCAAGAGCCCTCCCTGTTATTAAAATTAAGCCAGTTTGCTCAAATGGCAAATTATGTTTATCTTGGGATATTCTAGAGTTGACACAGTTTACGTTTTTGTATGTTTGTTTATTTGTACGTCAATGATATAGGATAATTTGCTCATCATTTTTTGTGTTTTCTTAAAATTTTTTAAAATATTGAAAGTTTCATTAATCTTACAATTTTTTAAAAAATTTATTCTTCTTAAAAAATGTCAACGCGTTTACAAAAGATTATTTTTTGGGCACTATTCACTGTTTTTAATTTTCTTAATTAAATGTTATTTTGATTTTCATTGAGTTAAAGCATCTTTACTACGTATAAAATACAATACCCGAAATAGTTGCCTTTATTTAAAGTATTGCCTAATTTCAAGCTTAATTTAAAGTTTTAATATTGTTTCATGTGATGATTTCATGCGATCAACATCATGTAAATTACTTCTTATGATAGCCCCGAAGTCTACCGATGAAATATTTCTTTTCTATGCAATAAATGTGTCACATTTCATTTAGTTTAATTTTGCCGTCGAATGAATTTTGTAGGCCTTAAAATTCAAGGTTTTATGAAGAATATTACATGTCGTACCATATAAGAAAGTCCAAGTTATTGAGAACATCGTCTAATTGATTGTTCTTGATTTTTTCCACATTTTGTTTCACCACATTGTTATGTTCATTATATGTTCGACAAATTGAAACACTAAAAAAATGGTCTTTATTTAAAATGTAACCTTATTTGAATACACTTTTCTAGATTGTTATGTATTATATATTATTTATAAAGCTAAATCAAAACAATCAAATAATCCATATTAATTCATATAAATAACATTAATATAAACAGCTCTCATCAATAAAAGCAAAAGATCTCATCAATAAAAGCCCGAATCTTTGTTAAATAATATATTTAATTGGTACCTACTTATGAATTTGTATTTTCAAATCTTTTAGAAAGTTAAGGTAAATTAAAAATCATTTTATGTAACAATAAAAAAGCTAGTCTGTCCGACGAAAAGAAGATTATTACAACTAAAAATCAAAAGTGAACAGAGCTTCAAAAGTTTATCTGAACAAATTGGACGTCTTACATAAAAAAAGTATTAAAATAATTTAACAATATCCCATTTACATAAGACATTCAACAAAGTTAGTATATTGCAGCCAATATATTAGTTTTGCAAACATTGTAAATATAAATTGGAAGTTTTAGCAATAATATTATACTTATATTAAATTGTATACTATATGTACTCATTGGTTTTAGCCTTTAAGATTGTGAATAATAATATTGAGCATAACTTCATCTAAAACAGAATGTTGACATTAATAATAACAACACACGTAACTATTTATCATTATTTCGTACTAAAAATCAAATAAACATTGGTCTGTTTAATTATTTAAAGACATACAACGAGCTGCCGCAGAATTTTAAACGAATTGAGAATCTCCCTATGTTCAAACTTAAAGCAATAATTAAAGAATTTGAGTTGTGAGTTGGAAGGATAACAATTTTGGATAAAAAGAGAGGAAAAATATTTTTGTTTTGCCATTATTAAAAGAAATAAACCATTTATAAATATATGAGTAATAAATAACTCGGGACTGTTTATTATAAAAGTAATTTGAATTTTTTCGTTTATTTTTGTTGTTGTTTTGTTTCTTTCGATTATTTTTTTTTTATAATAATCAAAATAAATATTAAGTATAATAAAAATGAAAAATTTTTGATTGTTTGACTGTTTTTTGCATAACTAGATAAGTAGAGCTCTTATTTGTGTATATATTAAAAGACAATACAGGTGGTTAGGCTACGATCCAAGTACAAACTTAAACACATTGTAATTTATTTTAAATATTAATTGGTTTATTTTAATTTAAAATACTATAACAAAAAAAATTAATTTTGCAATTAAAATGATTTTTACCTTTTGTGCCGAAAAGGTTTTCTGTCGGTATTTTGAACAGCTCATTTTGGTACTAGAATTACGAAAAATGTTCTAAAATTGTATGTTCAAAACAAAATAATAGAAATCGTTTCATAAAAACTTTTATTACTAAAATCAAACTTATTGCAATATTTTAATAATAGCTAATTTTCAAAGTATAAAGGTCGACATAAGAAATGCGTATAGCATAAATAGAAAAATATGGTGTCTTCTCTGCGTAGTCACTATGCTGTCTAGTGGAAATCGACACACAACATAAAACGTAAATTAAATACCAATTCTGATATGTGGCTCTGTATAAATAATAACTTATTAATTATTTTTTTTGGATTTCTAATATAAAAATAAAATATTAGCAAAAATCACAATTCAAAACTTTTAAAAAAAAATCATCATATTTTATTACAAAACAAAAGTAAAGTAAATTTACAGAAAATTATAATAAATTATTAGGTGGTATTAAAAATTATCTTTATAATCAATAAGATCGTTAGTTAACATTACAGATGCAAGAGTTTAGATTTAACTACTGTAATTTGTGAAAACAAAAATTTTTACACCGTTTGAAATAGAGAAAAGAAATTTTAACCATGAGTAGGTATTGCAAAAAAAAATAATTTCGTAGAAGAATTTTTTTCTGTAGCCCACCCGTTACGGAGTTACAGCCCCCCAAATTTGGAAAAAGCCCTATATTCAAATTATTATAACAGGGGTTCTATTAGGTGTATTTTCAATCTGAAAACGGCAAAAAGCTGGTTTTATAAACTTTATAAATTTTATAAATTTTTGAAAAACAAATGTTTAGGGTTGCCATACGTTACTAAAATTTACCATTATTAAAAACTCAATTTTTGCAAAATTTTTGGCCACACATATCTTCTAAACGGTTTAAGCTAGGGTCTTAATTTTGGGAAAAGTTAGATCCTCAGAAATTAGTAGGAGTCTGTTAACAAAATTTTTTTGTCGCGCCCCCTGTTTAGGAGCTATAAGGGCTCAAAAATTGAAATTTTGCTATTTTTAAACAACTGTAACTTGAATACCTGTTCAAATTTTTTTTTACAATTATACAAAATTTAAAACTGCAGTATATTTCAAGGTTTTTCTTAAATTTAAAAGGGGTTCTTTAAATTGAAGAAATTGTCTTTTAGTTTTAAACATTTTTGCTTAGATAGTAGAGTTCTAAGTAAAATTACAAATTTTTGGGGAATTCACAATTTAATTCCTAGAACCTAAAATGAAGTTAGAAGGGGGGGTTTAATGAAGTTAGATTGTTGAGAAATTTAGCAACCTTCCTTTTTGAAGGGCTATTAGGACTTTAAAATTAAAAATTTACTGTTAGCAGTATATTTTATAAGTAAGCAGTAACTTAGTCACCAGTGTATATATTTTCAAAATTAAACTCAGTATATATGCAATACAATATAATTTTGAAAATGTACTTTTTTAAAAACCCTTGGTTTCTTTCATCACTTGTTTAAATTTCCTATTACATCCCAAATTTTTCTATATTATAATTTATAACTTTTTAAAATACATCTGAGACACATTTGTGTACTAAATTGTACTGGACCTAGTATTTTCTACTAACCTTTAGGAATGTTGGTACTGTGTACCAAATTAGATTTAAATATCCTAGAAACAGTAAAATAAGTACATTTCCAACACTCAGATTATGAATAATAATAATGATACACAGAAAGTTGTGAACATATGTATATATCATAAATAAAAACTACATCTACGCTTTTTTTTACTAAATTTTACCTGTGTTCAAATATAAAGCAAAATGGGTTTTCATATATTACACAAACATGTGTAGCTGCTTAATTGGTCTACATTGTAGTAGAGTCATTGATAATACGCAATTACATTACATAAATGAACGACTGTTATTTATTTTAAAATTTTATCACAAATTGAAAACACAAAAAAAAACCCAAAAACAATATAAACTGTACGGCAATCATTTTTACAAATCTTTAAAACTTACATAGACGTTTTCAGTCGCGCCAATTTTTCCTGTGCCGGGGAATCCCAACTCCAAAAAAATTGATATAACATTAAACTCAGAATTAACATACCGTGATTAGAGTCGAGAAGAGTGGCTTAATTTCATTAATCAACATTGTGTACAATGACGTCATATTGTAGATAGGTATACCGCATATTTATGTAATCTTGAACGGCTTGTATTCTACAATATCATTAAGCTATATTACAGTTTAAAATCATAGATAATATACATATGTATAGGTATATGTTATCAATTTTGAAAACAGTCTTTTTTACAATATCATTAATCTACTATTATATAAGCACAGATAATAATATGTATGTTAATATATGTGCATACTTCGATTAAAGCATAGAGTAAAGATAATAAAAAGAGGGACAAATTCATATAAAATTTATTAGCATGAAATATTTTTGAGAAAAATAAACGATGGTCAAGGTTTTGAATGTAATAAAATTATATATAGCTCACATATTTATTTACTAAAAAATAAAATTTCAAAATATACATAAATGCACACAGCTAAGCACACAGCGCTTAATATGTATATACACACAACCATTGCCTTGTTTTCACAAATATAAAGTTTAAAAAGTAAATATACGGGATACATGACTTATAAGGATAAGGCCATCTCAAATTAAATATAGGGTTCAAATTGATTCATATTGTAAAAATACATATGTTTATGTGTAGAGGCGTACGTACTTTCATAATCAAAGAATTTATTCTATTAAATTCTAATACATAATTTTACAAGGATCATTAGTAATCATTAATGAACAATTGTTAATCAATAATATTATCTAAAATCTTTTAAAAAAATTTCTAATATTGTTACGAATTTAATGTTAAATAAAAATTTTGCAGTTAAAAGAAAGAAACGTTTGGAACTTTTTAAAAAGACGTAAAATAGCCAGTTTTTAGCACATTTTCAAAAAAAACTGTAAAAATGTGCCTACATAGTTTCACTCTGTCCGTTCGTCCGTATGTTTACAAAAATTTTTACATCGTTTGAAATAGAGTAAAGAAATTTTAACTCCGGGTAGCAATTGCAAAAAAAAAAAATTCAAGGAAGAACATTTTTCTATAGCCCCACAAAATACTATATACATAAATGTAATTCTATATAATTTCGAAAATACGTTTTTTAATAACCCTCGGTTTTTTTCATAACTTGTTTATTATTTTAAATAACTATAATTATTTGTTTTCTTTTAGAAAAAATTGCGAATGCCTATGAAAAAGTTCGAATGTTTGACCGAATGTCTAGTCCTGCAATTTTCAAAATATTTGAAATTTATTAAAAAGGCATTTCAATGGAATCCCCAGGAAAAACGAAGACGCGGAAGACCACGCAACACGTTATTTGGGAGTTATTTTATTTTTTAAGGTAAAAAAATAAGGTTTTTTTGATATTAAAAGTTTTAAAAATAAATCGGTAGATATAATTAAGATCGTTTAATGATTTCCCCCCCATTTCTTGCAGGCTGATCACTTCATACGATGGCATCTCAGCACATCTCTAAAAAAAATTATTTAATCACCCCTATTATATATTAGAATAGGGTGGAGATAATCACCCCTATTCTAAATTCCCTAGTAGACTTTCTACGAAAAATTAGCTGCGCTACGAACAAACAGTTTTAGTGATTCTAAATTCCCTCGTAGAAAATTATATTTACAATGGAAACTTTGACGTTTGAATTCAGTTTTTTAAGTAAAAATGATAATTATTGTTTTCAATTTTGTAGTAATAATATTTCTTTCGCAGACTTCTTTCGTAACGTTAAGTCGGAACTGAGAATCACTTTGCCGTATATTATCACCGACCGTACGAGGGAATTTAGAATAGGGGTGATTGTAATTTTTGTAAAGTTGGTAAAAAAATAAAAATTCTTGATTTTTGATGTTGTCAAAATTTGTAAAAATAAATATGTATGAGTTTGTTTTTATTTGTATGATACTGCAAAATATGAAAAAAAAATTAATACAGAATTTTAGAAGTAATATGTACCTATAAGAAATAAATCAAATCCTTTTGAATTACCTACATCTTATAAGTAAAAACGATGTACCTTTACTTTTTCAGATAAGTTTAACCAAATATTTTTTATTTTAACCTACATTACAAATAATACGAAATTCATTATTCTTTTTTAACAAATATGAAAGTTTTCAGGTACCCAAACTAAAATGCTTTTATGTAGAAACATCCATGTTAAAGATATATTAATATTTTTAACAAAACAAATGCATTTAAATTAATTTCTAGTTTTTGCATTTTTCTATATTAACTAGACGTGATCCCTTTTCCAAGGTATGGTACGCCTTCAACAATGGGGTTAATTTAATCTCATCTGAATTATTTAAAAAAAAACTATTGATATGAACGACATTATTTTCAATAATCTTGTATGGAATAAAATAAAATACTATAATTTTCATTTTGTTTATTTCCTATAAAAAAAACTTTAATACACAAACACATTAGTTGTACGAAAATTTGAAATCAAAACTTATATTGTTTAAAACTACGAATTTCCAAATTATAAAATAATTATTATACATAATTCTTTTCTAAAGCCATCAATGTTTATTTTGAATCTATTCACAAACTTATAATAGGTATTTAACAAATTTTACCTTGGTAATTAATTATTTTTATTTATGTAAGTATAACTTTAAATTCCAATGTCAATTCTAAATTAAAGAATTTATTTGATAAATCACTTATACTAATTCAAAATTTTTTTATTGATCTTTTTTTTATATTTTTTTACTTTACAAGTCTTAATTTAATGTTCACTTTTATTTACACTTAAATTTCTACATATTAGTTGTTATTTTGTTATATTTACATAAGGTGAAAATTTTTTTTAGTTCTAATTCAAAATTTTAAACTATTTTAATGTGAAATTATAATTTAATGCTCCCACTCAATCGTCAAATTTATTTTCAATATGATTTTCTTTAATTGTCGGAAATTTCTTTAATTTTTTTTTAACTTTAAAACAGCATTAAGTAAAACCAATTACCAATATGTAATTAATAAAAATTGTCCCTATATATTTATTACCCCTTTTATTCTACAACTAACATAAGAACATAGAAAAATTTAGTATTTAATGAAAGACATGTTATATTAAAAGAAAATTTATAAACATAGTGGAAAATAACACTCAATATTTTTGAAGATTTATTTCTTTCATTGTGAACATTAATTTTATGAAAGCTTCTTCTTTAAACATTTTTCGTTATTAAAGGTTTTTCTTAATTTATACAAATATGGACATTGCAAGTAACTTGTACTTATTTTAACATGAACCATAACCTCTTTAATTTTTCAGTAACTTTTCTTTTAGGACTTTATATTATCAATAATCAGTTTGAAACCTGTAATTACTTAGTACAATATTTTCGAACAATTGAAATTAAACTTTTAAAGATCGTGCCATCCTTAAACCATGTTATACTCCCGATATTCTTATAATTATATAGTTTTTTTTTGGTTTTGTAGATTATATAATTTGTATTGTTTTGATAAGAATTTCTAGTATTTTGAATCTTTTTCAAATCTTCGTATATGCGTGTGTTATTTACAGATTAGAATACAAATATTATACTTAAATCGTTTGTTTCAAAGATAATATATAAAATAATTGGTAGAAATTGCATTGTAAATAAATACTACTTTTACCATTGTAATATAAAATTGTAATTTTTTAAAATTAATATTAAATTACTCTCCCAGGTTCCGCTAATTTCAATATAGTATAAAAATCGTTAAATCTTCATATATGTCATGTTCTAGGTTTAATTGTTTTTTTAGTGATATTTAAATTAATTTCTATTGTATTATTGAAATGGTAAACATAATTCGATGATTCAAACATGAACAATTTTACAAAAGAAATTTTTACGCGAAATAAGAAAATACGAAGAAATGTTCGGCGACAACACTTTATTTTTATTTCTAAATCTATTTCAATTAAAAATATCTTAAACATGTATATTTTTCTTTAAATTATTTAACCATTTACAATTTTAAGATTCGTATAAACGGTTTTACACTACATAATTAATAATTAAGTTTTAATAAAATTCAAAATATTTTGAGAAATGTAGATTTTATTGAAATTAGCAAGAATAGTAAATTATGCTTTTAGAAATATATTAAGCCATGTATTTAACATTTTTGATTGTTTAATAATTTTTAATTTTAACATTTCTCTGAATTTGTTTTTAAAACTTAATTGCATTTTTTTTTTAATGTACTAAAGTTTTTTTGAAAAGTATTCTCTATTTGTAAAGAAATTATTATTATTAACATTATCTGCATTAAATTAAATTATAAATTTTAAATTAACTATGAAATATATTTTTTAAGTTACAGAAAATATAATTAAAAAATGTAACCCATACTTTTTTTCGTTTTTGCATTTTTATAATTTTCAATACTAATAATTAAACAAGTTATTTGATATATTAACATTTTACATATAAAAATAATTATTTTATCAATTGCCGAGCACATGAACATCTTCTTGTTCTTTTTCACGTTGGCGCACAGCTACTGCAGTTTCAACCAATAGATATAAACATTTAAATTTATCTTTTTCATCACGCACAAGACCTGTAATGTTGAAAGACAAATTATTCTATACAAACAAGTTAAAAAAAAAAAAAAAAAAAACAAAATAATAAAATATTGATTTATAGGCATTTAACAAAATTTCGTTAAATTTTTCATCAACTATTGACTTTTATTTTTTTTAAATTTTATATTAAATTAGCACGAGAAGTTTTACTTTACCTTTCACAATATGTCCAGCTTGATGGCCCATCAGCGAATGAATATTTGATAATAGATTGTTGTTATTTGTTGCATTTATATCATTATTATTATTATTAATATTAGAATTAATGTTATTACCCGATATAACTGGTGATGACGTTACAACAGTAGCTTCAGCTCCAACAGTTGCAGCTGCTATTTCTACTGTTTCTGTTCCATCAATTGTTACTGTATTTCCACTAACTAAAAATGTAAAAATATTTTTTTTACAAAAATAATAAATGAAAATTGATATCAAAAAATTTTAATTATCATTATATTTAATCTCCCCCACCTTTAATAGAAATTGAGTTAAATAATGAGAAAATTAACATTTGTTAACCAAATAATTAATATCAATTATAATGACAAATTAACTTGAAAAGGACCTTTTAATAATTAAACAAATTGCCAACATTCAGTCTTTTAAGAATTATAAACAGGTATAACCCGGAGTTTTATAATGGAGATTGGCAAAAATCAAAACCGTGCAAACTTGATATTTTGGAGTATCAAACTTTTCCAAATAATATTTCTTATAACAGGACTGGAGCAAATTAAAAGAATTTCTCTTAAAAAAACTGAAAGAAGCTCTAGTAGTTTAATCCAAATATTGTACTCATTTTTTTTAGTTTTTATTACTTTGTGCTTATTGGCATCTGCATTGATAATAAATAGGTTTTTAACAAATTTAGACGAGATATCTTCAAATAACACGATCAGTTTAGTACAATTCACTATGATTGTAATTGCATATATATCATCAATTTTAGAATCAATCTTTAAAAGCAATAAACGAGTTAAATACTTTCAATTATTAGCCGAAGCGGATACAATTTTTGAACATAATTTTCAATTTAAAACTGACTTGGTATATAAAATGTATCAAATCTTATTTTTCAAAAGTATAATTTTTTCATCTCTTATATATATTGTCAGTAATATATTAAGTATTATATTATTTCCATCTGAATATTCAATATCAAAATTATTATTTACATTATATTTTTTAATATTTCTAAGTGTTGGATTAAGATATTTTCAAATTTATATATATATTTTTTGGATAAGACAACGCTACATTTTGATACATTTAAGTTTAAAAGAAATTAATTTTGATAAAAACAACACATTCGAAAATTTCCATTCAAAGATTAAGATAAATAATTTGATCATAAAATCTAATAGTCTCATTGAAGATGAATCAGTCAAAAAGTTTTATCAACTAAAAAATTTACATAATAAAATTTCGGATCTTAGCGACATAGTTTTTAATTCATTTAAAGTTTCGATTTTATTTAATATTGGTAACGATATGATAACACTTACAATAACATCTTATTGGATATTTGTTAAATTACATCAAAGTGCACATATCGAAGCCCTAAGTGCAGCTTTTTTTGTCCTGCCTAATTTCTTAAACATTTTTGCAGTATCCACTATGTTTCATTTGATTAAAGAAGAGGTAAATATACTTTCCAGTTAACATTAGTTCAAATATATTATTTATTTTAGATAAATCTCATTGCGCGTACTTTGTACAAAATAAACATTAGTTTTACATCGGATAATCATATCTTGGCGGTATGTTTTTTTTTTTTTAAAGCAAACAAATTATTCTAATAAAATTACCATTTAGGTCGAACAGTTTTCTTTGCAACTTCTTAGCAAACAAAAGACAGTATACAGTGTTTTTGGTTTTTTTGAATTAGATTGCTCATTATTTTACACAGTAAAACAGTTTATTTTATTAAAATTATTTCAATTAACTTTGAAATTAAGATTGCAGGTGTTTCTTCAACGTACCTTATTATTTTAATACAATTTTATATAGGTGTTGGCGAAAATAATATACCTTTAACCACAGAAACACAAGTACCCAAATAGCAGTAAAATATCATATTTGTTTTTCAAACGAGTTTCGGTAATTGAAAATTATTTTTATTTAAGTTAATTTATTATTGTCCAACATATACGGTTTCAATTAACTTACCAATTGTATTTGGGGAATTACTATGAGGAATTTGTTGTAAATGTGATAAAGCAGGATGTTGGGCATTCCAATAAGTAGTATTAGATGGACTTGTTGTTACTTCTTCAGTGCTTCATTGGATAAAATTTAATATAACACTAAATATATTTTAATTTCAAATATAATACCTAATAACACCTTGCCAAGCATTAGAGTTGTCATATTTAGATGCGTCTTCTTCTCCAGCTGAACAAGATTCATATTCATTTACACTATTATCATCTTCAGATCTAAAAGAAAGAATTTAAATAAATTAAACTGAAATCCACAAAGGGGTTTATAGACAAAATATTAAAATTAGTGATGACTAAAAAATGGTTAAAAATTTTGTATTACATTTCCATTTCTATTGTACTTTTAATTATGCATAATAGGTCGAATGCATAAAACTAAGTTTATATACTCAAATTACGACTCAAATTCTAACCAAATAAAAACATATGCTTGAACTCTGAGCTTTCGTTATTTAAAAAAAAATATTCAAGTTATAGCTCAGTTCTATGCATTCCACTTATTTATAAAGCAAAAGTTATAATAAAAATATACCTCTTAACTTTTACTTGATTTTCATTTAATATTTGATTTATATTAGATGTTGGATTTTCAAAAGAATTATTGATTTTCGGAGTATTAGTTATTTGATTACCATTTGAATTGCCTATATTTTTATCATTATTATTGACTTCAGCAAATTGCTTTTGTTGAATATTTTGATTTTGCTGAAATAACTGATTTTTCAAATATTCAGTATATGAACTTTGTCCGTTGGAATATAATTGCGGTTGTCGGTAATATTGTAAATGGGATTGAGGCAATTTAATTGGATAATTTTGAGAGTAATGTTTTTGAATATTTAATACAGGCCTTGGAATTATTATAAAAACTTAGTTAAATTACGAAATTATTGATAAATTTCAAAAGTTTATTAAAATATGACTGCTCTATTTTAAATTTACCTATAAATAACTGTTGTATCTTCATATTCTATATCAGGTTCAACTTTAACAACTTGGCCACCAGGAGTTTGTACAAAATGATGCCCTAATGCAGTTAAAACATTGGCCACACCATCATGGACTTCCTCATTTTCAACTTCTTCGGTTGCACCAACGATCTTTTATAAAATATATTAATATTTAGTTAACTTTATCATTAAACATCTTACAACTTCCGAAGCAGGACTTCCTGTTATTGGATTTGGTACGTTTGAAACATTTAAGCTGCTATTTTGCGAATTTAACTTTTTACCCCTACGCGAAATAGTATAATGTAGGGGATCATTTCCTTCTCGTCGTATCATCTCCGGTAAAATTCTTCGTCTCGCATTAATAAACCAATTACAAACCTAATAATATAAATGTTAAATAATTTTCGACTAGTTGTAATATAACTTACTTGAAGAACCGTTAAGTTTGCTTCTTGAGATAATGTTAATTTTTCTGCATCACTTGGATATGCATTATACCGATGCTCATATAACCACCTCTTTAAAATTTTAACTGAATGTTTTGGTAAGTTTCCTCTACGTTTTCTTATAGTCCCATCTAAGGACATGTCAATATCTTCTTTAATTGTCATATCATGATCATATTCCATTTTTGTAAGACTATCTTCCTGAATAATACCATCATGCTCGGACCCGTCTTCCTCATTTTCTAAAAATAAAAATGTTAGTTAAACATTATTTTTGTGTTTAGTTATTACAATATCTATATGCGCAAACCTATTTTTAAAACTTTTTCTAAATTTGCTTATATGGAAATTCAAAATAAAAAATTCATTTTAGTATGTATTTAAAATAACATTGAAGTCTGATTTGTTTTCCACAATTTGCATATGCATATGTATTATATACACATTGTTGTATGTACATATTACAATTCTGCGTCATTCTTCATAAAAATTTTAGGAATATAATGCTATCTATATTTTAACTATTTGTAGAGAACAATTTGCTTTGCTCAATTTTTAATAAAAAAAATTAGTAAATTAAAAGTTTTACTATTTAAATATAATTAATGGACTAGTAAATATTTTGTAAAATGATTTAAAAATTATTCTGAAGTTTCGAGTATTTATGGCAAAGGAGAAATATGTCGAAAGATTTTGAAAGTGACAATATAATATGTCATATTACTGTCCTATTGACATATTAGTTTTATCCACTAAAGTGAAGCAGTCTGAGTGAAAATTCTAGTAAAATTTAATCCAATTTAATTTTGATAAAATTACTTATTTTATATTTAAAATTTTTTTTTTATTTTGAAAACTAAAAAGCATTCAATTTACAATTGCGTAAGCACAGCACATTCGTAAAACGAGTTACATTCGCTTGTTAATATATAGTTATATATATATATACATGTATATATTTATATAGATTATAAATTATAATGTATGTACATGATTGGCTGGCACCTCATTCGTTTATACGAAACAAAACTAGACGCCATGTTTGAATATTTTAAATTTTACGTTAAGTGGTTAAATCATGCAAGAATATTTAAATTTAATACGAAGTCATATAATATTTTAACTATTTTCAGTTTTCATCGATTTGTTTAATCAAATAATTAAATTTTGTCTTCAATTCATTTTAAATTTTTTAATGTCAATCAAATAAACTGTCAAATTACGTAAGTTTTCTGACAGACAATTCAAGCGGTGTTTTTTTTTACAAATTAGAAATGACAAATTAAAGGTATTTGTTGATATTCTCAATTTTTAACAATATTTATTTTGATTAAAGTTAATATTTAATAAATTATTTTATAATAAATTACCTTCCTGGCTAATTATTTGCGTTTGGATTTGAGCTTCATTTGCCATGTCTTGAATATTCTGTCGTATCTGGCGCTCAAGAGCAGCATTAATTTGTTCCGAGTCGGGTGATAACATTTTTTTTTTCTATAATTTATCAGATATATCTATAATATTTATATATTAATTTTATCTTATTTGCAAAATTTAAAAGCGATTTTCAATGAGTTCCCACTTTATTTAAACCGTATTAAAATGGCTGCGTGCTTTTTTGCAGCGCTTTATTTGGTTAAACTCTTTTGTAACAAAAATTATTTTCGTTTAAAATGATTGGATTCTAAGTTGAAATTGAAATTTATCTCAATTTATATTTGACATTTAAACTAACTTTTACTGAAATGGTAACTTGATTAACTTTTTCAAAATTTCAGCAAAGTTCAAAGTGATATTTTTTTTTATTTTTACTCAAACAAAATAAAACATTTTCATGACATCTGTCAACGCCAAGAAGACTTTTCACGAACTGACAGCATTTTGGTATTGTTCTTTATTTTAGATTAATTAGTTAGAAAAGGATGACTGAATTTGAAGAGAGACAGAAGGAGTACGAATTAACGCGGAATGCAAAATGGCGCATTTCATTCAAGAGCTGTTTACCATGTTTTGCAGAAATTTTACAATTTTTACAACTGTCAAATGTCAATTATTTTTATCGTTAACTTGGTTATTTGCAAAAGAAAAATAAGAAAACAAAAGCTTTAACTTTATATATTCTATTTTTTTTTTATTTTTAGTACTTTTTAATTATACTTAAATTATTTTAAATGCGTACATATATATTTTTCCGGATTTCGGTATTTATTTTATTAAATTTTGGTACTTGATATCAACATTATTTTTTATTATTATTCAATAAACTTGACTCAATAAATTTTTAAATAAATAGAAAAATGTATTTCGTTAATTTATTTATATAATTAAAATTGAATGCACCATAATATAAAAAGAACACGTTTAGCTAATAATTAAACCTAGCCAGTTCTTCAACCATTAAATTGTACTAAAGCTGCAAATTAGAAAATAAAGTGCAATTGCGTACCTTAACTTAAGTTTGGTATTGACTTAGTTGACGTTTGGTATTGGTTAAAAAGAAAAATTGAATTGAACTATTTGTTATAGCAAATTACAAATTTCTCGCTAAATTTATAAAAAATCAGATTAACTGATTACTGAAAAAAATTACATAAAAATGTCAGACAACGAAGATAATTCTGTTGTTCCCGAAGGATGGGAGAAGTAATTCAATTAAAATATATTAAATAAATTAATAATATGTAATATATATTTTAGGAGGACAAGTCGCTCAACCGGCAAAACCTATTACTTAAATATTTACACTAAAGAATCTCAATGGAATTGCCCAACAAGTAAGAAAATATAGGAATGCAGAATACCGAAACTTTATAAACTTATTTCAGGTCCAGCTCAGCCAGCAGGTGCTGGAGGACCTTCTCAAGTTCAGTGTTCTCACTTATTGATTAAACACGCGGGATCTAGACGACCTAGTTCCTGGCGCGAAGAAAACATTACGAGAAATAAGTTGGAAGCTCGGGAAATCCTTGAAAAATACAAAAAGCAAATTGAAAGTGGGGAAACAACACTGGAAGAACTAGCACGAAAATACTCAGATTGTAGTTCAGCGAAAAAGGGTGGTGATTTAGGATTGTTTGGGCGTGGAATGATGCAAAAACCTTTTGAAGTAGAAAAATTTACTTTTAAAAAAATGTTATTTTAAAGAGAATTTTTAACGTTTTTATAGGAAGCATCATTCAACTTAGAAGTTGGTCAGATGTCAGATGTTGTTGACACTGATTCTGGATTGCATTTAATTCTACGTACAAAATAAGCATTTTCAAATCCTAAAAGATTAAAATAAGCTTTTTAAATTATTCGCATATTACGATTTTTCCTTTTAAAAATAAAACAAATGTACTAGGTAAAAATTATGTTTTTATCTATATTAAAATATGTCAAATATGTAATTATAATGTATTGTAATAAAGTTAAAATTTAAATTGAAATTTGTGTTCACTAATAATATCACTAGATTTATCATTGCTAATATTTTTCTCAAGTAACAAATTTAGCAATTTTTCATTGTATGTAGTTGTTATAGGTATATCTGAAGTTTTAAGAAAATTTATTATTTCTCTACAAGCTCGAATATCTTGATGATGATCTGAAAAAAAATTATATTACTTTAATTAAAAACTGTTTTATTTTCCTTACAGTGATAATTAAATAATAAGTTAAGACAATTTTCACAAGCCTCTTTTTGATTGTATTTAAGAAATAACTCTATTAATCTATAAACAGGTTCCGAATTATTGTTTTTTAGAAATTCTCTGCAAAACTTTAGTGATCTAAAAATTAATTTATATTTTAAAAATAAATAAAATACTAATGATTTATACCCTTTTGCGATAACTTCTCTAAGATCTTTATAGTCATGGAAAATTGACAGAGACAAGTTTTGATCACTGAACCAAGCACTAGTAAACGCCAATTTCCATATATATCCCAATAAAAATCTATCTTTACGCTCAGCATTTAACTCTTTCGCAAACGTAAATAAAGATAATAAGATTGCTTCACCTTTCTTATTGAAAGTTTCATTGGTTATAAGTTTAAGTATGCGTCGAATGTCGTTGACTTCTAATTCATTTTTTGGATAAAAAGAAACTTCTTTTAAATAGTTTAAAGCTAAGACTACATTTCCTTTATTCCAATAAGCAAATCCTTTGTAAAGCTTATATATTAAATTTTTTGTACCATAAATTTCACTAAACAAATCATCAAGTTCATCTATAATTTCTACATCCCCTTTTACGCTTAAAAATGTTAAAGTATCCTTGCAAGCAATAGGTACTTTTTTTTGAATACATTGATTGATTATATAATAAAAATCTCTTTCATTGTTAGTTTTAATTGCAGCCGAAACCAAGCTATTCAATTGGATTTCTGTTAATTTTGTTATTTCCAAACCTATTGAATGCAATGAGTTAATATTTTGCATATCGTTCTTCACTCCTCTGATTATAATATCTAACGAAACACACCTATTTTTACGTAATTCGGATTTAGCAAAATCATTATGTTTATCCCATTTAATAGTTTTCTCTCTAACAAGATTTGTAGTGAAGCAATCAATTTTGTCAATGTTATAACTCTTTTGTATTGCATGAGTAAAATACAAGTTTTTCCAAAAAACTATTCTAGGCCCTATTGAAGAAAGAGGTTTAGTGATGTTAGCCATATCCAGCCAAATTAATTTATTTTTTTTTCTCAGGAATTCATTATGCAATTGAAATATAATTTATAAAACTTTCTAAAAAGAACTTAAATTAAAAAAAAATTAGACAAAAGAAAAAGAGTAAAGTAAGACCTACTGCTAACTGCAAACCTGTGTCAACTGTCAATTGGTATTAATTACAAAAAAAAAAACAATAAAAAACAAACGATTGTAAATAGAAAAGTTCCAAATTTTGACGTGTTATAAAATGACAAATCAATTATTAAGCAGTTCCAAACTTTGACGTTTTATAAAATACAATACAAATCAATTATATGTGAATTGTTGTGTAAAAGCAAAATCGTAACAAATGTAAATTTAAATAAAATTGTACTTTTGTCTTTTACAAAAAAAAAATATTGAGTTGAGACTGGAGTTTATTCTATAGAGTATTTACTTATTTATTACTTATTCGTATAAAATTTAGTTAAAATCACAATGAAGAATTTCTATGGCTTTCAAAAACATTTCAAAATTTCTTTTTTTTTCCTATTTCCTATTTAAATTATTATTTAAATTTTTAAAATTAATCAAACCCGTATTTATTTTTACACAATTTAGCATAAGTTCGATAAATTATTTAATTTAAAAACAACATAACCTCAATTTATTTCAAATTTCGAACTTCTGTTGTTTTTAAAGTAGAAATAATAAAACACTTTTTACTAGTAAACTAATAGTTGGCTAAAAAATAAATTTAAATACATATACATTAATATATAAATATACAATATATCTCTATCAAGGAAATTGGATGCATTATGTCAATTAATCTTATTTACGTTTGAAATTTAAAACGGTCAATTAATATTATAAGAAGCTTTCAAGATTATTAGGACGATTAGGAGATTTTAGCGATTTTTAATAATGAATTTCTTAATACTATATTTAAAAAAAAATTGTTTTTACTAAAATTAAAATGTTAAAATAAATTGAACGTCAATATAGTTTCATTTCATTTCTGAACGTACTAAAAATTTTGTAAAGTACCTATTCGAGACTATCTACTTTTTTTACAATATTTTTCAATTGTCATGCTATACATGGCGTTCAATTTCAATCTTTGCTATTATATGACATTTTTCAATTCAAAACTCACATTTCGAATAAACATTTATTATTAATGAATAGTATAAAATTTAAGAAAATTAAAAAAATTAGGAATACATACTCAAACTTAATCAAAGAGTGAATCTTAAAAGAAAAAAGACATAAAAACGATGCTTATAAATTTATCTAACTGTTAAATCATTTAATATATTTATATTAAACTTAAATTAAAAACGATTGTCTCTCATTTTAAATTTTAATAAAATAAAAGTATAAAACATCAGATTATTTGTTTAATTTTCAAAAATCTTTCTGGCGCAATTTTTTAATTTTAGGGGCGTTTTTAAAAACAACGACCTTCCTGAAAAAATCTTGCAACCCTGGCTCTGTGTAACAATAATAATTTTCAGTTCCGTTGATACGTCGAGTGTTGTAAAATGCAAAAAGAATTTTGTTGTGAATTGTGTTTAGCCATAACCTACAATAATTCAAAAGGCCTGGACATCTAAAGAAAAAAAGCTCAAAATAGGACTCCCGCAAATGAAATTTACACGTAGTCTTATGGGAAAACGCGGGAGTCCTGTTAAAAATGTTAAAATAACTCAAAAACTACTGATTTTTTTTAATTATGTTAAAAGAGTAAATTGAAATATCATCTTTTTTACATCATTTAGTAACAAAAAAAAATTTTAACTTTAATTTTTTCATTCATAAGTATGGATTTCAAAAAATTGCTTCCAAAAAAAATTTTAATAGGAAAAAGCTTCTTAGAAGCTTTCAAAAAGATTATTAATGTCGTAAATTAATGGTCAAAAAAAAAGTTGTGTTCAGTGGGAATTTGAATGAGTTTAATTATTTCATTAGAATATTAAAAATTGAAAAATATAAATCATAAATAAATGGAAATAAAAAATAAGTAATTAAATAAAAAAAATTAATATATATAATATACAATGCCTGGTATTTATCGCGTCCTTTGCGATTTATCTACAGTTAAGCACGAATCTTCAAAATGTAATTTACAAACGGTACTATAGGCTGTTGGTTGCCAGTTCGTTCTTCCAACAGGTAAACGCTGTATCTTTAATAAAAAATACATAATTTTTTTAAATTTTCTTTTACTGAAAATTTATAAGTTGTAACGTAATTCGTGCTACTGTTATAATTGGATTTACATCCAACAACCGAGCATTTACGACCCATTTTAAATAAATTATTAAAAAAGGCAATATAAGGCACTTAATAATTGAATTAACTTTGTTAAATTTCAAATATAATGTTTAAGAAAGTTAATTCAATTAAAAAACTTAAATTAGAAATTTGATAACTAAACTACAAGTACCTTTGTATTGTATATAAAATAAAATATTATTGAAGTATATTTAAAAAAAAAAATCTTTTATTTATAAAAATTATTTAATTCTTTATTAACAAAAAATATTTAAATATTATTTTTAAAATAATAATAAATTGAGATCAAAAATATTATTTTATTTTATTAAGGTACTTGTAAAATACTACTCTACACAATTTTACACTACGCAACTACTTTTTATTTGAAACTGTACTTATTAGAAAAAACTTTCTTACCCAGAATGTGGTACTCTTTTTCGAATTCTTTCTTGGAAATGTGCTGAAAAAAATGATTTCAAATTTAATTTTTTTACGAGTGAAAAGAGAATTCTTTAAGCTTTATTTATATATAAATTTCATAATTTTTTATTAAATTTATATATATTAAAACTTAGATTGAATTTGAACTACTTACCGAAATTGTTGAAAAAATTTGAAATTATAGCTTTTAATTTAAAGGTTATGTTCACTAAAAAACATGATAAATGTCTATTCAAATATTTTTTGAGAGTGTCAAAATGGCGGTGATTTTTAATACTTAAAAAATCATTGAATATATTTTGCTGTAAATATATTAAAAATTTCGAGTTGAAAGCTGAAATTTTGATATGTTAAAGAAAAAATTTCAAATTTTATTTTAATATAAAAATTAAAATATTTAGACAATTATTTCATAGGGAAAACTCTAAAAGAAAATTGATGAAAATTTTAATTTTACCTAAAAAAAAAAACATAAACATAAAAGTACAAAAATTTTTTTAAGAAACGTCATTTGGAAGAGCTTTTTTTCACACACTTTAACAATGTGTACTAATACATTCAAATATTTTCGATGTCCAGGCCTTCTGAAAGAATTAATGTAGGTGGTGGTTTAGCGGATAAACCATTGATAGTAATAGATAGTAATATAATATTTACGTAAATACTTTCATCTGCAGCCATGCAGCCATAGAGACTATACAAATTACAAAAATATATGGTTGTTTGCAACGAAATTAGATTTTAAAAGCAATATAGATACCAGTTACTCCAGCAAATAGCGTGAAGAAAATGTAATCATGAATTTTGAAAAAGCAATACCAAAACAAATTTATGATAATACATTATTTATATCATTTTTAAATTTAAAACAAACAAGGTCGATTGTTTGTTTAACGAAAAATCTAATATTTTATGAGTTCCAAGGTCGCCAGATTTATGCTGAACTAGAATTAGGAAGTTTTTTAAATTTAAACTCATTTCAAATAGCAAAATTGCTGGAAAGTACAAAAAAAGACCATTTACAATCGGTTACACTTAACGAAAATATTTCAGAAAAATGTCTAGATGTAGGCAAATATGTAAAATATTTTGGAAATTTAAAAAAATTCTATGTCATTTTAAAAATATTTGATAATATATTGATTTTGGAAAGGGACGCACAATATAAAATAATGAAAAAATTTAGTAATGTCGACAAATTCGAAATAAGTGATATAAACTCGTCTTACCAAGCAAATATAGTGGTTTACTTTAAATCTTCAAACAAAAAGGAAATTATTATCGAAGACGAAAATTGTTATGAGAAAAATTATACATCTTTTGATAAAACTAAAAATCTTTTTGATGTCGTTAAAAAAGTACGAAATGAATATGAAGCACAAAAAAGAACAACTAAAAAACGTTTTGCAGCATTAAAGAATTTTTCAACTTTTGGATGCAACTTAATACGCAGTTTAAATATTGATGAAAAACAAATAATAACAAAGTGTGGTGATATTTGGTTAAAAACTTTTAATGATTGTTTAATTGTCGGCATACCCATCACTAACAATTGTACAGAAAATTTGAGCACTTCAGTTGATATACGTCCTACTTTAATAGGAAAAAACTTAGATCAGCTACTTTATAAATTTAGTTTATACGAACTAAAATTACATAATTCTAATATAAATTATAATGAAATTAACCAATTTATTTTAGATGATATAGAATCTGATAAAATAATTTTTGATGAGAACTGGTATCCCCTTCGTAACCAAAATTTAAAACCTGGCTCTAAAGCAGTAATTTTATTAAAATCACCTTTGGAAAACTTTTCTTATTTAACTCTTGACTTCATTATATTCATCAATTTTGATGTAAAAGTTCGTCAAAAAATTTTTCCTCAAAACCTTTTTATTAAATTATTTGATTTGAATATAATAAATGTAATACAAAATTGTAACATACTAAACGAAGTAAAAAAAGAAACCAATTTTTTAACGATTTTAGAAACTTCAAAAATATATAAATTTTTATTACAAAGTGTAATCAAAGAAGGAAATGTATGTTTATTTGAAATGGTAGTAAATTTTGTTATCAATGTAATGAAATTCGAAGAAATTAATTGTAAATTAATCAGTGAAAAAATAGACCAAATGGAAATAGACGATGGTTATATTGAAATTAATAAAGAAGGATTTATTAAAACTTATGCGAATCTTAATACATCTTTTTGGAGTGGTACTGTACTTAAATTTCAAGTAGATGAAATTATAACAAAAAATATACATTTTAAAATATTTACAAAATCTGATAACCATGCTCTAATTTTTATTGAAAACCTTTGTAAAAATTTTGCTTCACTAATCAATTTGTCATTTTTTCAAAAACATGATATTGACGACAAAATTAGTTTTATTGAAGATAAATTAAAAGACAACATTTCATTACTAGTTCACTCTATAAAACATTATAAGAATCAAAATTCTCTTGATAAAATAAAATTATTAAATATGCAATGTCAAAAATATTCTAAAGAACTAGAAATAAATTTGTCTTTGTTACGCTGTAGTTAAAATAATTATTAAATTTGTTTAAATCTAATTTATTGAAATAAATAAAATTAAACAAAAATTTTAATTGGTAAACCAATAACTTATTTAGTTATTTTATTTGCAAAATGCTTTTTCTCATAAAAGTTGCTTAATATTCTAACAATAGGAAGTAATTTTCTAAAATCAAACAATATAATTTTTTTACGTTTTTAATGTACTGTACTTAAATATATTTTATATATATATATATATATATATATATATATATATTTTCTTTTATAATAAAAATAACAAAATACTAACCCGAAATGTTTTTTTTTATTGGACGGAATATATATTTTTAATATACCTATTAATAATAAAAGTTTACAGAGAATATATTAAATAATTATAATACTTATTATAAACATTATTCTGATAACGCTTTTTGAATATATTTAAACAAATTATAAAGATAACACTTCTCTTTTGATAAGATCAAATATTTTTTTAATCCTCATTTATGATTAACAAACCCCTTTGAAATTGTGTTTTTTTTTTTTTTTTTTTTAGTGTAAGGACTTTCTCGCAATTCTTTGGTTGTGTTAGAGCGAAATTTTAAAATAATCGAGGATTGTTTTTGGATATGTATAATTAGTAAATATTCAATTTTAATAAAAAAAAAAGATAAGCTTCAACAATAATAAATAGGTTGTCAGATTCTATATATGGTTATATAAAATTAAAAATAAAAACAAAGATAAAGAGTTAAAAGTAAAAATAAAAACAGAAACAAACAAGAAACTTATAAAATATATGTAAAAAAATAATTCTAATAATCTATAATTAAAAAACATTATGACCAAGAGTTAATAAACGAAAATGTTCAATTAGTAGATAAAAAAGAAAATGTAGCTTGAAAGGTCTAAGATCGTTAAAATATAATTTTAATTTTGAGCAAATATTTTTGTCAAACTTAATAATTAAGGTTTTTATAAAATTAAAAAATATGCTTATATAAATTTTATCAATAAGATTTATAATTATAGTACAAAATATTTTTTTTTTTAATTGATTGAAAACGTTTTAATATTTATCTGACAATTATCTCCTAGCAATATATAAATTCTCTTGGTCGTCTATAATTAAAAATTTAACTATATAATATTTGTACAACTAATTTACTTATTTCATTGAAATTCGAATTTTTTTCCAAATTACTTATTTTAATTCGAGTAATAATGAATTTCTTTTTATCATTAGTCTTTTAATTTATATAAACTTTTTTTAGATTAAAAACAGAATTTTTTAACAAATGTATTTAAAAAAATATCAAATATTTTTGTAAAGTTGTTTTTATGTGAACTCGAATTATTTTTTTATAAAATAATTCATAGCACTGGTTGTGATTGTGAGTTTTACAATATACAAATTTTGATAAAAAAAAATTTATTGCAAAAAATTTGAATTTAAGTTGTGATGTATATTAGCAATTACATAACAAATAAAAAAATAATTTTTGCTAAAATAATAATATGTAGATATGTAATGTAAATATCATAATGTATATGATTTAAGTAGTAAATAATTTACATCTTAATATTTCATTTAATATGTGCGTAGCTGTTAATAGTTAAATGACTATTGTTGTAATAAAAATAATTTGTGAATGTATGAAATGTACTAAGCACTATTATTTAGCTGAAATTTCGTTTAATTAAAATGTAATATAATGCTAAAAAGTACATATTAATTCAAACATCTGTACTGTGCACGTTAATTCTTACTTTCTTCATACTACCATTACGTCGCATACTTGGAGACCCTTCATGGTTTGCAAAACCCGGATTTCTTATTCCAAGTTCTCCTGGTGGTCGTGGCTTTTTTAAACTTGATCTAAGGGGTGATCGTGTTACCGATTCAAGAGTTGAATTTGAAATACTAGTTACCGTTGTGTCTACAGAAATTACACTTCCATTTTTTATATTATCATAAGGTCTACCAGATGCATCCGTAACAGATATTCCACTTTTAAAACTAGTTTTTCGTCTACCTTCTTTAAATCCAGGATTATTAATTGTAATTGCACTTGATGTATTGGAGGGATCACTAGTAATTAACATTGTCGGATCACCACCATTTTTTCTGGATGATAATACGTCATATAGAGTTAAACCGAAAAGACAAATTGTTAAAACTACAACAATAATTTGTATGTAAAACGAAACACCACGAGTTATTATAAAACCGTTTCTATTCGATTCGTCCATTTGAACTGCGAATAAGGCAGCTGAAATTATAGCTAATATACACGCCGTCAAACCTAAAATCATTTTTAGCAATACTAAAGATTTATATTTCATTACTATCGTTTCTTGTGAAGCAACCATTGCAATTTGTATGACGCTAAATAGGCTAAAAAATGCTAAACAAACTGCACTGAGTAAAGATAATATTCCACTTGCAAATGTTGCAGCAGATGGTCTAAATTTTGATACGTTTGTTCCACACTTTTCACGATAATAGGTTAGATATTTACAAACTTTCCATGGTCCAAAATATCCAGTTTCTTCCATAAAACCACTATCTATACTTTGAAAATGACCCCATGTTGAAATTCCAACTGCTGCTGACGCTAATCCAAAACATATAAAACCAAGGCAAGTCAATCCAACTACAAATAATGAATTTGTTTTAGCCATATTCTTATTTTTAAATCACATTCCGTAAACTATTTTATGAAATAAATACAAATTTTTTAAACTCATTTTTGCGTTTTCTTTTCAGAAATTCCACACCCCAATACTAAGATTTAGTTGTCAAAATAACTGCGGTTTTTAAAAGACTACACTTAACACGTTTGAAAATACAAAATGTTATATAAAAATAATCATCCCAACTTTAATTTGAATATTTCAAAATTAAATTAACATAATTTTATTTACAAAATTGCATTTATTTTATTTTTTAAGAGCTTATTTACAGATGGGAGTTGGCAAAAAAACGAGAAAGTTTCAACTTTTTAAACAATTCTTGCGTTAGCAACTCTTTGGTATCAATATTTAATAGTTAATTAGTTTCTCGAAAAATTTCTACCCACAACTGCAGGTCTTAAGAACGGCAGCATTTTTTGCATTCGTTTCTCAAGTTGAACTGAAATTAAATTCGTGTTTGTTTCTAAAATATTTTACATCCAATACGAACAAAACTCTTTTCAATGAAATTGTACAGTTTTGTTTTGCCCTCTTTTTATTTGACAAACGATAAGAAAAAATTCTACATCTTAACTGTCATTTCATTTTATTTATTAATATTTTCAAATAAAAACAACAAAAACATCAACGTTGAAACAATACCTATTTTCCTACCTTTCAAAAGTGTAATTCTTAACTAATATCATTGATTAAGAATTATATAATTCTTAATCAATGCTAATATGTACTTACAGGATAATTTTATAAAAAAAAAGATATTACACGAATATAATAAATTTAATATATTTTTCTAAGTTCAAAATCCAAGTTATTGTCAACAATTCATTCAATATCATCATTCATGCAATATTTTTCTTTTCAATTTTCACGTTATTAGTCTTTTCGCTTGTTTCTATTTGAATGAACAAGAATTGATATTTGTTTATTTTGGTGTTATTTTTTATTATGGTATCTGAATTGTCAGGGTATAAATTTTGTACTGTCAAAAATTTAGGGGCAGACAATTTTAAATGTATGGGGAAATTAGATGTACAAAACGCTGCAGCAGAGTGGGTGCAGCATTTTGCTGTCAAAAATTTGTTTGTTTTGTGCAACATTTTTTGTTAAAAATTTGTTTGTTTTGTGACATAAATTTAAATTGAAATAAATATAAACATCACATCTATTCTAAATTCCCTCGTAGAACTTGTACGAAAAATTGGGTCTAGCGATTCTCAATTCCCTCGTAGACAATAAAATCTGCAATGGCAACTTTCACGTTTGAATTAATTTTTCTAAATAAAAAAAATAATAATTTTCTTCAAATTTGTAGTAGATACCTAATAATTTTTGAATATTATTTTGAGAAAAAAGTATTTTAAGATTAATTGTAAATAAAAAAAAATATTAAGATATTTCATATCATTTCTTTATTATTTTGATTATGTCTAGTTGTTTCGTTATTTTACCCTTCCAAATTTTAATATATGAAGTACGAATATGCTACGAATGAATATTTTCGTAGATTTTTTCGTAACTTTAAGTCAGAATTGAGAATAGCTTTTTCGTCGATTATGTCCGACGAGGGAATTTAGAATAGGAGTGAATATGAAGTTTGGTCATATAATTCTAATTATGATTCGTGTTAAATTTAGTTATCTTAAAACTTATTATCAGTTTACTTATGTTGCAATAGCAATGTATTTGTGTGAAACATATTACGATGATAAATGTGAAAAAAATAAAATCAAATTAAGGTTTTTTTTATATTCGTTTTTCTTCTATTATAAACGTCTTGTCTGTTTTAAAATATGTTCGCAAATGAACTCAGAGTTGCCAGATTGGGCTCTTTTTCACCAATTGGACTCAAAAAAAATTTCTGTGGGTAAAAAATTATAAAAAGACCCCAAAGCCAAATTGGGTTCCCTAATAAAAATTATTGTGATTTTGGGCTATTCAAAAATTCAAAATTTTAAAACAAATCAAAAAATTTAAGTTCAATTACGTATAAATAAATTATGTTTCGAAATATCTGTCACAATTTTACAAATTCTACTACTTTATTTTTTCAAAACTAGAATATAAAATTCAAAATTCAAACGTCTAATTTCATATATGCAAACCTCAATTTCAAATTATGCTGCTCCGTTTTCTGTTATTGACTATTGTACATTTGTACATTTGTACAGTGTACTTGATTGAAATTTGAAACTTATGTATATTAGATAGTAGCAATATTTAATGTAAATAAGTAAGTAAACAAGTAGGTACTTTAAGTTTAAGCTATGGGGTAAATACGAAAAAAAATATAACCCAGCTTGGGGAAAAAGAACATGTAATTAAAGGCATGTACTATAAATAGTATTTAATTGAATTTAATATTTTTCGGTATTAAAGTAATGTCAGAATTGAATTCCGGATATAAGTTTAAGCCAATTTCAAGAAGAACTTTCGAGTCCTCTATTTTTAGAAAATAAAATTACAAAGGAATTACCAATATTGGAGTCACAGTATGATAAATTATTATTTTACAATTGGTTATTCAAGTTTTTGATTAAAGTTATTAGTTTTGGATTAAAGTTATTCAAGTTAAAAATGCTGTTGATGAGCCAATGTTTTTAGAATTAAGTAGATATAATGTTATCCGTCTTACCTTTGCCCGCAAAGATAGGGTCAAGTGGAAAGACTATTTCAATTAAGAATGCTGTAAAAAAAAGCTTAGAAGTATAGATTCAATTTTAAGGGTACGGGTACATTCATCAACTCTGAACATATGTTGCAATACTTTTAATCCATCTCATGATATGCTCATGAAAAAGATTCAAAGTTAAATGAAGACGAAGAATTAAGTGATATTCTTGAAGTCATAAATTATTTTTGGATGAATAAAAAAAAGGAAATATTAACTATTTACAAATATTTTTAAATTTAAAAAAAAAAATGGATTTTATTTGATTTGTTTTTAATTTTATTTTGTTTAATTTATTAGAATTGCTATGTTCTGAATTTTTCAAATTATGTTTTATACTAAATGTTAATGAATTAAATGAATGTATTAAAATAAAATATTAGTATTTACTTTTTATATAAAAATTATTTTTTCCTCAGACTAGATGATTTTATTTTATGTTAAGTGATCTGGCAAGTCTGACTGAACTAAGAAATAAATAAAAAATTTTTTTTAAGTTGCAGTTAGTTGTAAGTTCTTCCATGTATTTTACAATATAGCAATACCATATGTTCTAAATAATTTTTGCCTTAATGCTTAATTCGTACAGAATTCTGCATATCTAATTCATATTCCGCATTTTTTAGAAAAGAACGCGAATATATTTTCAGTTGAAAATTATTTTGAGAAACAAACACAAAATTTCTGCCGTTCTTAAAAGGTGCAGAATGCGGGTAGAATTTTTTTGAGAAACGTATTCACCATAAGTACCTCCTCGAATTTTGACTTTTTACCAACAGATAACCTAGAAGTAAAGGACATAAAACTAAATCTTAAGAATAAAAATTGTGTTGGTTGGGACAATATTCACCTACTAAATTAGTATAATTTAGCACACTTAATACCCTAATTCCTATAATTAGTAAACTTCTTAATAAATAATTAATAGTAAAATTTATCCTCAAAATTTAAAATTTCAAAAAATTATAGGTACCTGTATTTCAAAATGAGAAAAAAAATAAAGCTGTTAATTATCGGCCTATCTCAGTACCACCTTTTATAGCTAATATTATTGATAAAATTCTTATTATAGATTAGAAAATCATTTAATTCCAAAAAAATTATTAAGAGATTTAGAAAGAGCATTTGTACTCAAAACGTGGTTACTGACATAATCGATGTGCTCACTGCTCGGTGAAAATTTATTTAAATACAATATGGTTGCAGTTGTATTTATTGTCTTAAGGCATTCGATGCAATAGATCATGATTTACTCTTAACTAAACTAGTGCGTCTTGGCCTCATATCATCAGTAAATATGTATATTAATGAATAGTTACTTAGGAAATCGCAAGGCACTCAATATAGGGACTCCTTCTGGTTTTAATTTTTATTAACAACATCCACAAATTGCCACTAATAGGTAAATTATTTTTATTCCCTGATGATTGCAGCCTATTCTTTCCTACTAATAACTAATGATAGTACAACTATACAATCTCAAATTGAACATGAATTAATAATTAAGATTTTTAAAATAAATAAATTGGCAATGAGTGTACTAAAAATTAAAATTTATAAGTTTTAGGTTTCGTCAAAGAAGTTTGTGTAATATTCGTATTTTATTTGATAATTATTTGGAAGAAATTGATGAGGTAAAGTTTTTATTTTTATTTATTTATTTACTATTTACTATAAATTAACATTGCAAAGGTTATGAATAAAATATATTACAATAAAAATGTTTTCAAAACAATATCTAATGGCACCTCTTTCAGTAGTTTTTAGGTGTTATACTTAATAAAAATTTTACTTGGGAGTTCACATATAAACATCAATGCCAAATTAAATGCGTTTAATGGCACTATGTACTATGCTCTAGATCATTCTATTCTGTCTTCTATCACAGTGGCGTGAGGTAATTCTAATATTAAAAATTACAAAGATCTAAGAATAAAATTAAAAAAAATATTTTGAGCTTGCCCTTGTTATGTTATACATATCAGTTGTATTAGGATAGAAACATTTTGTCAATAAGAGGAATTTGCGAATTTCAACCAATATTAGTGGTTTATAAAATAGCAAACAAGGACAAAAAAATGCAGCTATTACTCAAAAAAATGAACCAGCTGTTACTCAAAAAATGGCTTTTATGTTATGTATGTTGGCTTTTTTCTTATATTGCCTATCTAGTTAATATTATGTCTAGGAATGCAAAGGGTATGAAAAAGTGATGATTACCAAACCATTAAGGTTTAACCGCTAAGTTAGATTGTTTATATTATTCCTTGTTTTATACAAAATATGTCTTTGTTAAATGCTATAATGAATTTTATTTGATAAATTGAGATTCATATCACAGTTTACTGACTATTTATTCTCATCATATTTAACGAAAAATTTTTATTTGTTGTATATATAATTTTTCGTTAAATGAAATGTTTCGATTAGATTAATACCTTTATTATTGATTAATAATTGTTATTTAGTTTGTTGGAACAATTGCGACTAAAGTTATAAATGACATCCGATTTGATCTATGGGGTAAATACGAGATAAACTAATCTTGATTGACTTGAAAAAAACTTATATTTGCCTGTTCAGAAAGCTTTTTAAACCATATTTAAGGCTTGTTTTAATAAAATGGTTTTTGTAAAAAATGTGAAAAATTAAATTAAATAAAACCTTTAGCATTGAAAGATGTTACAATCACGCAATAGAATAATAGTAAAATTTATTGAATTTAATATTCATAACGATTAACAATCAAAATTTTGTTCATTGCCACAAAAGGTTCATTATACTAAAGGCAGGCATGCCTGGTTCAGGACCTTTTTGAAAACCTGCAAAAAAAAAAAATTTGTACCAATTAATTTTTAAAACTAGTTTAATTACCAAGGTATATGACTGTAGGAATAAATCCCCAATGAAATAATGTTTTTGCGGCTTCAAATACCAATCCTAGTCGTTCCTTAGCATCTGGTGAAAGTGCCATTTTATACTTTTATTTAAGATAAGAGAAAATTAAGGATTAAATCAATAAAATATTTTAGTAATTAGTTTATTTTATAAAGCTGACATATTGAAATGTGTGATTATGACAGACAGAACAACGGAAAACGACAATTCAAATGTAATATATAATTCAGCAATCAGCATTAGTGTTTCCTTTGTTTACAGTTTTCAAGAGTGCTTACAATGTTAACACCATAGAATTATTCAAAAGTTTTTTACTTGATTGACTTTTTATTTCAAAAGATTGTTTATAAAATATAATATGATGTCTTTAAGTCACAGCGGCACGTTGTACGCACCAAATTTATAATAAATAGAAATTTTTTTTCTTTTTGAGCGTGTTGACATTTTGAAACTTAAAACACAATCAAAAATAAAATAAAAAGTTTTTTAGAACATATCTTGATCTTAATAATTTTCATTAATATTTTTTTTTACAACGCATATTCTCTCAAGACAAAATTGTTTATCCTCATCTTCCTAAGAAATACACATAAAACATGAAAGGTTGTGTCGTGTTATTGTTATTTGAAAAAAAATTTAAAAAGCCACAATAACAAAAAAAACAGTATAGTTTTTTTTTCTTTTTTTTTTAAATAAATATTTTGTGAAATTGTAAAATATTATTACTTTTTACTCCATTGACTAAAGAAACCTGTGTTTGTATTAATTAATTTATCAGATTTTAGTGGTGCTTCAGTTTGTGTTTTGAAATCTTTGTTTTCTGGATTTAATTAAACAATTTTTTTAATATCTTGCCCTATATTTAAAAAGTATTCTTCAATTTCTGCTCAAAAACAATTTTTGAAATCTTTTCTTTTCATGGCTTGTTTTTAAATTGGGCGTTGGTACCCAATTTGTTTCCAATATCAAGACTGACGCTTTATTTAAAAAAATGCAAATTATTTTTACTGTATTCCTTATTATAAAATCAAAAATTTTCTGCCATACAATTTTCCACAAAATAACATTGTTTTGATTTGTGAATTAACAAGAACAATATTTTTCTTTATATGTCAAAAATGCATCCAACCATATGTTTTTGACTTTCAAATGTTTGACAAATGTCACAAAACCAAATATACATGGTCGCATTCAGTAGCATCTAGCGCTACACTAGATTGCAGGTGTGTAGAATCTAGCGCTACATTTTTGTACTGAACAATTTGCAGCAAAATTAAATAATATTTATAATATTTTTATTTTTTTTATTATATTTTATATTTTATTTTCAATTATGGACACAAAACAATAGAGAATTTTAATGGCCTTTAAAAACCTTTCAATAATTCTATTTTTATCTTTATTTATTTTTCTATTTCCTATTTTAATTCTTTTTTTAAGTTCAAATTTTTAAAATTAATCAAATTCGATTTTTTTCAATTTTATATTTATTATTTTTTTTTTAGTTTTAAAATGAATGCTCCACTTTAAAAAGTTCTCAGAAAACTCTTGTAAATAAACATTTTTTACATTAAAATGTAAACACAAACGTCAAATAAAATTCGCTACACAATTTAGCATAAAATATTTTTGCTACATTATAGCGCTAAATAAAAAAGTCCTTCAGTAGGAAATTTTATCGAGCTCTGCACTTTTCTTGTTGCGTTAGATGCAACTGAACGTGGCCGATTAAACTTTTATTATTTTGATTTTCATTGTTATATTAATATTTTAATTTTTTGCAAAATCGCACATTACATTATTACAAAGGAAATTGTATTGTACGGAAATATCAATTATCCAAGCAAAGGATACAAATCTAAAGCTAATTTATAGGAAACTAAAAAATTTTAATTCTTAAAATAAAAATGTAAGAAATCATGTTACGTAATATTTTGTGCTGCCCAAATTCCAAAATTAGGTTTTGGATGATTAAAATACATTAATTTTTTTAAAAATTTTAAAATTTCAGAAGCAACAGTAGAAACGTAAAAGATGAAATCTACCGCCATTGCAAGATATGCAGTAAAATTAAATTTAAGTCAGGTAAGAAACAAGAAATTAAATTCAAAAAGATTTATTCAAGTTCGTAATAATACGTATGTGTAAGGTGTTTAAAAGAACTTTAAATTTAATAACTAACACCTAATTTTATCAATAAAAATTATTAAACAGTTTTATAACTAAAATGATAATTGCGTATTCATTCAAAGCCCTAAATTTAGAATCAAACAAGATTTGGAATTTTTCCAAATTTAAGACAAATATTATAGCATGTACATATTGTGTTAAAATTTTAAAAATTAATTTTAACCAATTTACGTAGCAATATAATAAAATGAAAAAAAGTATAATTTTTTTTAGAGGCAAAGTGAAAAAAATTATATTTATAATTTCAGATTCAATTTAAATTAAATAATATATGTTTTGTTTGTGAATTCATATTAGGTATACATAATAGTATAAAAAACTATTAACACTATTGATACATACTCATAATACTCATAACCATAGAGTAAAGATAATAAAATTACTAATGTTCTTATCGTATATAAAAATGAATAAATTTTAAACAAAATAGTGCACAATTTTACGCAAGAGATAATATTGTTCACAATTTACGATTTACAAAGTAAAAATTTATAAAAAGGGTACAAAAATGTTCAGTAAAATTGAAATTATGAATATATTTCGGTGCATATTAGTTTATCATGCCTCAGCCACAATGATCGCAGCCATGACGGCATCGAAGTTGCAAAATGTCAAAAATTGTAGCAATCAAATTTTTCAAGCACAATGCAAAATGTTGAAAGTGTTAAAGTACCTAACATTTAATGTAAAAAAATTAACTAAATAAACCAAATTAATTTTTCAATCATTGAACTCAGTAAAGTAAAAAATCAAGTTTATTATTTATATGAAAAATAAATTTAATTTTTATAATTCCATATTCTTCAATTTCAAACTAAAAAACTAATAAATATAAATGGCTGCCTAAACATAAACAATTAGCTGTTAAAGTAGTCAAAACGTTCGAACTTTGTTGTTACTTCATTGTGTGCATTTGTGTTGTTTTTCATAAGTTTAAATTTTGAAGTAGAATTCCCTTTCCAAATCGTTACGACTTAAAAAACTTAGTCCCCGGTCCTCTTTAAAAAAATCCCTATCTGAATCGTTATGACTTAAAAAACTTAGTCCCCGGTCATCTTTAAAAATATGAAAAAGAAATCAAAAAAGTCTAAAAAAATGGCATGAAATTTTTTGGGAGCCTAATTTTTTACTCGAGCTTGTAGTTAAAAAAAAAAATTTTGGATTTTCCAATTCTACTATGCATTAGAAAAATATAGATATAGAGATATATCCCCAATGCATTAGAATATTTTCTAATTTTAATATTGGGCCCAAGATACTTTCTTGAGGCACATCCGCTTTTCTCTCAGCGTGGAAAACTCTTCATCCTGTTTAATTCTAAACAGTCGTTGAGTTAAATAAGATACAATAATTGTCGCAGCTTATAAATTAAGCCTTAATGCCAAACTTTATCAAATGCTTGTGCTACGTCTAGAAATATTTTACAGTATATTTGTTTTTCTTCTAGTCCTTTCTCAATTAAATCAATAATTCTATGTACTTAGTCAACAGTAGCGTGAATGTCTGCAATAATTAGATCGAAACCTTGCATATCTGTGAATGTTTCAGCTTTTTTTTTATATTTTTGCCCATTTACCATCCATTTTCCGAATTGGTGGGACTGGAACTACAGGTTTTGGCGCTTTGTTGCTCTTCACAAAGAGTAATTTCTCTTTTTTTCAGCAACATATATTTCATTTCATATGTTATCAGATGGGTCACGTGTTTCTTGCCACCTTCGTTTAACTCTTCTCTTTGCTTTAATCGCATTTAATATATCAGTAGAATAATTAAATCCTGCTACTATGAGTATACAGTCTTACATTCCAAATCCATTTCATCTTTAGTTTTTATTTTAACTCTTAGATTTATATTATTTTCATAAACATTTAACCAGTTTGTTGATTTATTAACAAGTGTAGACTAATTTTGTTTGTAGACTAATTTTTTTGTTTTTATTCAGGTTAAGTAAGACAGCCGAGTAGTGTTAGTTTAAATCCAGATTATTTTCTAGGCTAATAAAATTTGGCAATAATTTTTTTTTATTTGTATAAGTTGGCCATTAAGTTGGTAAGTTGCCTGTGGAATGAAAATGGATATCTAACTCTCTAATTGCTTTTCTTAGCTCTCTTCTTCTCGTTGGGGTAAGTCTTGAACCCCAATCGATATGTTTGGCATTGTAGTCGCCTCCGAGGAATAACCTAAGTAGGTTTAAGAGATTTTTAGGAATTATATTCTTTGTATAGGTAGATTAGGATAATATACTGCCTAAGGGACTTGGTTATTCATCTTGTTGACTTTATGATTATTTTGTCTTTCAGTAATTTATCAACTTTAGGATTTGTTGTCTTGTATTGATGGGTTTATCAATTTTTGGTTTAATTATTTTCAATATTTCCTTTGTGTATATCTAGTGAGTGCTCAGAAGAGATCCCTTCCTTGCCGGCAGTAGACTTCCCACCCGTCCCGTTTTAGTCGGGACAAACCAGTTTTAGAGTTGCCTGTCCCGTGTCCCGGCAATACACTGGACGGGACGCTATTTGTCCCGTTTTGGAAAAAAACAAACACTTTTTTCATTATTAGCTACAAAACTTCAATTATTTGTTCAAGAATTTTAGCACCTTTTTTTATACTATACTACTAGATCATTTCCTAATTTTTCTTATAATCCACACTAAATCAATTTACTAAAGTATCAACACTGGCAATATTTTGATTTTTTTTTATTAGAAATGTTAAACTGAAACGAAACTAGCAGTTGTTTTTAAATTGAATTTTTTCTTGAATTTTGAAGCATGCAACTTCTAATAAACATATACAAATTACAAATGCAATGAACGTGAATACTAAACTAACTAATTTTTTTACAAAGCCCCATACAATTGCTGAAAATGAAGCTATTATATCTGAAATAGCATTATGTCTAATGTAAATAAAATAATTTAAAAATGGTTAAAAATTATTGATAAAGGGGAAAATCCAAATTTATTTTTAATAGTGATATATATTTTTATTGTACCCCCAACTAATTGCTATGTAGAGCGCGTTTTAAGTGTCATGAAAAATAAATGGCATGGCAATCGCTCTAGAATGCTCGTACCATTAGTTAAGGCTGAATTATTGGTACTTTTTAATTTTAGTTTAAAATGTGCCGAATTTATAGACTTTATTTCTGCACATAAAGAGCTATTAAAAGCTGCTAAAAGCGACAACAAGTACAAATTTAAAACTAAAAAACAAAACTTATATTAATCAATTTATAGTGTTGTTATAATTTTATTATAGTTCTGCGGATTGTTATTTTCTGTTATAATAACTCTTAATACATTAAGAAAATATAAATATATTTCTAAACGATTTTTTTTGGTTTTTAATAGTGTCCCGTTTTGTAAATTTGAAAAGGTGGCAAGTCTAGCCGGCAGCCGTTGTCTCTGCCGATATTTTGGTAGATATCCCTACCATATTTATATTTTTAACTAGTAAAAAAGGCCGTCGGACGACGGGTATAATTTTAATTTCTCTTTTAATATATATATATATATATATATTCTTTTTTCTCTTGACTCTTGCGTTAAAGAATTAATAAATGGAAATAAATTTTTCAAATCGAAATATCTCAACGTTCTTTCGTGTCAAAAATGAAATAAAAGAAAACAAAATGACATTTAAGTTGTTCAACTTGCCCATACACGCTACAACAAAAATGTAAACCAAAGACCGCCCACAAAAGTCAAAATTTTTTATATTTTCTTCCAACCTTCAAAATGGTCTTTCAACTTGCCCATACACGATTAAACTTCGCAAGTACGCGTACTAAAGGTGGTGTCGGGAGAATCAATTCAACTTGGTTGATTTTGACATTTTTCAATTCCACTCAAAAATTTCCCGGTGTCGGCTAAGTCAATTGAATTAGTTTCAATTAATTGAATTAGTTTCAATTAATTGAATCAAGTTGTTTCAATTTTGATTTTTTGACAACAGAAATATCAGTATTATAAAAATAATTTAAACGAAAAATTTTTTTTAGTTTTTAGACGGTTTATTTTGTGCTGCATTATATTTACTACTAATAATTTTTGCAATGAGTTTTTTGTGGTTGCTTCCATTAGATTGATTAATTTTTCTAATTGTTTCCTGTTGCTGAAACATTTTTTCCTGAAAATAATAAATAAAAATTTTCATATTTATATAAATTATTTATCTTTATTTACCTTTCTAAATTACTCATTTTAATTTTTCTTTAAATTTTTAAACACAAACAACGCCAATAACAGAATAAATTTAACAGAATAGATTTAAACATAAAGAACGCCAATGCCATAACGTAATTTCAAACACAAAAATGTATTTGAATTTCAAAGTCGACTCAGACGACTTTAAACAACACAAATTGATTTCCCCGACACCGATAGTTGACTCAAATCGACTTAAGTTGAAAGTCAAAAAAAAATTGATTCTCTCGACACCACCTTAAGTTAAACACCCGGTCCATCGTGTATGGGAAGCATTAGTAATTTTTTTTTATTTCTCTTGAAAGACCGACGAAGACCAGAGAGCTATCCATTCTGGATCACCGTTTAGTGTTTACATATTAATGTAAAAAGCGTTTGTTTACAAGATTTTATGAGAATTTTTTGAAGTGAAGCATTTGTTTTAATATTAAAAATTAATTTAAAATTATAAGCTTGATTAATTTTAAAAGTTTGAATTTAATTAACGTCAAATAGATTTATTGAAATGTTTTTAAAGGCCATAGAAGATCTCTATTGTGTCCATAATTAAAATAAAAATATACCAATGTTCGGTACAACAATGTAGAGCTGGATGTTACACCGAACATTTGCAGCAAAATTGAATGACTTTTGGTATATTTTTAATCTAGTGTAGCGCTAGATGCTGCTGAATGCGAAATGAGTGTTGCAAAAATAGTAAGCTGCTGAAATTAATTTAAAAAAAATCTGTATGTGGTATAAATAATTTGTAAGCAGTTTTTAGCACATTTTCAAAAAATTTTGTAAAAATGTGCCTATATAGTTTCACTCTGTCCGTCCGTCTGTCTGTCCGTATGTTTACAAAAACTTTTACACCCTTTGAAATAGAGTAAAGAAAATTTATCCATGAGTAGTTTTTGAAAAAAAAATAATTTCGTAGAAGAATTTTTTTCTGTAGCCCCACCCGTTTCGGAGCTGCAGCCCCCTAAAGTTGGAAAAAGCCCTATATTTAAATTGTTATAACAAGAGTTCTGTTAAATATATTTTCAATCTGAAAACGGCAAACGATAGCTGGTTTCATAAACTTTATAAATTTTTGAAACTCAAATGTTTAGGGTTGCCATACGGTACTAAAATTTAACATTACACAAAACTCAATTTTTGCAAAATTTTTGACCACACATATCTTCTGAACGGTTCAAGCTAGGGTCTTGAAGTTTTGGGAGAAGTGAGATACTTAGAAATAAGTATGAGTCGGTTAACAAAATTTTTTTGTCAAGCCCCCTATTTAGGAGCTATAAGGGCTCGAAAATTGAAATTTTGCTATTTTTAAACACCTGTAACTTGAATACCTGTACAAATTTTTTTTTAGTGATATACAATATTCAAAGATCTTTAATTATATTTCAACATGTGTCAAAGGTTTTTCTTAATTTTGAAGGGTTACGAAGCTACAGTCCCTGCAAATTCCAAAAAAGCCCTATATTTAAAATTATATAACATGAATTCTGTTAGGTTTATTTTCAATCGAAAAACGGTATAAGAGAGCTGTTCTTATTTTTTTAGTGATATACAATATTCAAAGATCTTTAATTATATTTCAACATGTGTCAAAGGTTTTTCTTAATTTTGAAGGGTTACGAAGCTACAGTCCCTGCAAATTCCAAAAAAGCCCTATATTTAAAATTATATAACATGAATTCTGTTAGGTTTATTTTCAATCGAAAAACGGTATAAGAGAGCTGTTCTTATAGACTTAACAAAAATACGTCGATCAAATTTATAGGGTTGCCATACGGTACTAAAATTTAGCATTATATAAAACTCAATTTTTGCAAAATTTTTGGTCCTACATATCTCTTAAACGGTTAAAGATAGGGGCTTGAAATTTTGGGAGAACTTAGATCCTCGAAAGTTAGTAGGAGTCGGTTAACAAAATTTTTTTGTCAAGTCCCCTGTTTAGAAGCTATAATGGCTCGAAAATTGAAATTTTGGGGGGGGGGGAGGTTAGATGAAGTTAGGTCCTTGAGAAATTTGGTAACCTAAATTAAATAGTAAATTGAAGGGCTATTAGAACTTTCAAATAAAAAATTTACTGTTTAAGCAGTAAGCAGTAACTTAGTCACCAACTTATATATTTCCTTAATTAAACGTTAATATTGAAGCTTGAACATTATATTTCGATAAAATACTTAATATGAAAATGTGCTTTTTTAAAAACCATTGGTTTTTTATCATCACTTGTTTAATTTATAGTGTGATATATAATTAGTTCTAAATTTTTGGAATTATGTAGCTATATGTCGGTATATGTGATAAATTATATTTTTTTATAAAATGTTTTAAAAATTTAATATTAAAATTTGTAACAATTTCTTGTTAACGCTTTATAGGTACTAATATTTGTTAATAAACGCATAAATTTTTCATGTTTTTATATACAAAGAATGTACGCATTTTTAATGTTAATTTTACTTTTTACTTAGGTAATACTAATATTTGTTAGAACCGTATTGTAAAATATTAATTTTCTTAATGCCTATTTAAAGAAAATTATTTAATTTACTCATTCAAAACGTAATTTTATTATGAGAAAGAGTAAGAAAAATATAAAACTTACAAAATAAAAAATTATAAGTATTAAATAGAGCTGAACAAAAAATAAGTAAAAATAAGTAAGTAGTTAAAATAAAAAAAAGGAGGTAGCCATTTCCTTAATCTCTGTTCAAAATGTTTTTATGTGAATGTTTGTAAATTTTGCTACTTTTTCCGACATCCAATTTTCTTTGTTTTGTAATACGAAAATATTGAAAAAATACAAGTGTTTCATATACGTTTCACTCACACGCTCAATAATATACTAAATATTAAATTTATTAATTTGTTAATTGCACTTATTATATTTAAATTTTTTATTTTAATTTTTTTTTTATAATTTAAATTGATTTTTGCTTTTTAATTTCAGTTAATCGAAGTTTCTTCAAATTCTGGTAACAAATCTTCTGATAAATTGGTCAGTTATTCAGCAGCAGCATTAGCTGCTGCTGGTATTGCAATTTCATCCGTGAGTTTGAAACAAATGGTTCTTACTAGCAGTCCCAAAGTTGAATGGCGAAAACATTAAGAAAGGAATTATGAATAAAAGAAAGAATTTCATAATATTATGATTTTTCTTACCGTACGAATGAATATTTTTTTTTAATATTTTACAATGAATTTATTTTTAATTTATATTTTATCTCACATTTGATTTTTACAATTTTTTAACTGGCAACGAAAAAAATATATTCAAAAAACGCTTTTAGGCATGAAGACAATTATTGTTCAAATAAAATGAAATTAAAATAACGCATCAGAAATACAAAAAAAAGTTGAAACTTTCTTTTACAAAACATAATAATACAGGCAAAGATAAGAAGTTACATTAATATAGTTAAATATCTTGATTTTTTTTTTTAATATTAATTTAATGAAATGCCATGATTATAAAACACTTTAAAATGGAGAGTTAGCACTAAAACAAAACCTTTATTTAGTTCAAACTTAGCATAATAGTTGTTCTTTGAATAAAAAGATTTGAATTTAAAATTACAATTTGAACGTGCAGGTTATTTATTTATTTTTAATTGATTATATAAATATTTAAAAATTAAAACGTTTACAAAAATCGTAATTAATATATATTATAATTTGTGTAGTCGTATTGTGTAAATATTCCTTTTTATGTTAGATAAATGTTATGACGAGACTTGAAAGTTTGTGATATAAAGATGTAGGCTTAATAAAAAAAGCAAACAAAAACAAAAAAAAAAATGTAAGATTATTGAAAAATATAATAAAAAAAAAAGAATTTAATAAAAATTGTTTCAATATAGTTAAAAGTTTTGTTTGTAAAATTATCTTTCATGAAATTCAGTAAAACAAATGAGTACATGTGAAATGAACAGTGTCAAAGTAGAAATAAGTCGGCTTTGTTCAGTTGAGTAATAAGAAATATAAAAAAATTGTTTTTTTTGGTGTATTGTATTTAAATATTGTAATGTATATAAATAATTACTCATTCTCCAAGTCGCTCGAGCGGAGTTAAAGCGAAGACTTGGAAGGTTTAGAAAAGTTAACCATAACCACAAAAAGGATAATTTGGATAAAATTTATCAGCTGTAAAAGAAAATTATGTACCGATTTTTACTTTTCATTCATAAATTAAGCTTTAAAGCAAAAACCTTCATTAAAGAAAGTACAAATTCGATAAAAACTGCAAATCCTACTTGAGTCTTGATCTCTACGTATATAAAAAAAAAACACTTGAAATTTTATAGAAAATAAATAATAAATATTTGAAATTTGAAAAATTAAAAAAAAATTAAAGAATTAACATATGTAACGTATGCACCAGTATCGAAAAAAAATTTTCGGCAAAATTTTAAAAGCATCATATCAAAAAGCAAAGTTTTTGTAATTCACAACTATAAAAATTTTAATGTTATATTTGGTACGGTGGCTGTACCCAGTGAAAGGAAGCTAGTGTTATGGAAGTATATATATTTTAGATCAGTGTTACCTTCTGAGTCTATTTATCCGATGCTGATGATGATTATGATAAAGACCATGGTGATGATGGTTATAGTAATAATGATGATGACGATAATGGTGATGATGATGAGCATGCTTATTTTAGTTTAGTAGTACCAAAGATAATGAATACAACTAGATGTGCACTCTCAAAAATTTTTTTAAAAAATAAAACCCTAATATGGGTCTAATATCATCATACATTCATACACGTTAAAAATTAAAAAAGCTTTTAAGAGAGTTAAAAATATAAATAAGTCATAAATAATAAGTATAAAGATTTAAAGAAGATAATTTGAGAAAGAATTTTTTTTGTACTTTTTTTTGTAAGCATGTATATGAAAACGAGATGTATACATACATGCTATTAAATATTATTGTTGAATGAAGTTTAATAGATTTTTTTTTACTTCACAAAAAGGTTTTTTATGAATGATTGTGTGCTGTTTTTACAATAAACATAAAAACCAGTAAAACTGAAATACTAAAAGAAGAACTGTATATAATATGTACCTAATTCAAATTCTAATGCACTTCTTTAAGTATTTCAGTTTTACTGAAACACATTTACATTATTTTTTCTTTAATGTGGCTACACGTCTTTCTCTATATGTACTATTTTATTCATATGCAAGAAATTTTACATTTACAAGAAATTTAATTTTTTTCTTTAATAGATTTCTATTTTCTGAATTTAAAAGATCATATACTCATTCGATGGCTCCAAAAAATAACGACGTAAGTCAAGTTTGATATGACGATTAAAATATTTGTTATTAGGTATAAATAAATTCATATATTTTTTTTTACTTGTTAATTTTTTATAATTAAATTTCTTATAAATAATATTTTAAATCAACACCATAAAGTTTAAATACATATTTGATAAAAACATACCTTATTTGCAAAATCTACTTACTTTTTGAAATTAAATTTTTGAAGCTCTGTGTATTATTAAAATATTCATCTAATTCTTCTTCTACATTTTTTTCTCTTCAAATTAAGAAAAATAAAAATTTTATTTGCCAAATAAAATTTTATCTATAACCTAATTTTCGTGATAAATTGTCTAAAACTTTTTAGGCAGTTTTGAAACTGAAATTTATGATTTATCTATCAGATAAGTTCTGAATAGCCTATCAGCCAATTTATCTAAGGTGAAACCGGCCCTTAATGATATATAAACAAAAAAATTTTAACTATTTGAAAGATTCTTTTTAATAATTACCTTATTCTTAATAAATAATGTATCCAATATAAAATAAAATATTTTTTTTTTAATTTTTAATATTGCAAAAAAAATCTAGGAAAGAAAAATAAATATAATTATTTCTTTTATTAAAAATAAATTAATTTATATTTAAATAATGTATTATTTTAAAAAGCAATATCATATAATATTTTTCTTGTTTTAAAATTCACTTTGTTTTAATCGCAACCACACTCAAAATGAAAATTAATATAACAAAAGACCACTATCAGTCCATGTTTTCCTTTTATAAGATAAATTAATAAAAACACGAACACCACTTTTTTATACAATGGTGTTTATTTATTAACAATTTATTTCAGTGGTGACACATTTTATATTCTCTGAATTAAAATGAACGCAACCATATTTACACACTAATGTCCATACATATGGTATAAAAAATTCTTCTGGGGCATCTTCCTCAACATATTTAAATTTTAAATCAGGAAATTTCTAAAAAATAAAATTGGTGTTTAACATTCATTAAAATTAATTTTCACTTACTCTTAACCGGTCACTGGACCATTGACTTGCTCCTTTTGAAATTACTTCTAGCACTTCATTAACTCCTAATTCTCCTCTTTGTTCTTGTACACGTTGAAGTCGCGAAGAAAAAAATCCTACCACCTTTAAAAAATTTTTAAGAACTAGTTCCTTAAAAAAAAAAAAATTTACCATATCTATGTTTTGAATAATATCTTGAAAAGCATGATGACTTCTAAAGTTTTCAAATACTTGTCTTTTATATAAAAGCGTGTATACTAAATTTGGGCAATACACTAATTGATTTGAAAGACAAGAATTAATAATTTCTAAAACCATTCGTAAAACTTCTTCCAAAACATTCAAATCTTGCAACATATCATCTGGTGTTGTGTTGACATTGACACTTACTGAACCATTTACAGGTTCTTGTAATTGAGCATCTAATCTACTGTGTTTTTTTGCTAAAGTTTCAAATAAACTAATCAAACGTTGCGCTACATATGGATGTAAAGATCGAAATTGTCCAGACATATTTGCAAGGGCAGCTAAACAATTTGTATGTAAATATTTGTCTCGCATTTTTAACATATTATATTGAATTGTTCGTATCACTACTAATATTAACAATCCACCAAGGGTTAATTCAGAAATAGTTCTTTCTGTATACCAAGTTATATTTTTCAAGACAATTTGATGAATGTTTTTATTGAATCCGTCATCTTCACTTAAAATTAATAAAACAATAAGGGACATGTAAATATGATGTGATGTGCTATCTGGTGCGTTATATAATGTTTGAAGAATTGGTATAACTAGTTGTTGCAAATTATGTTGAGACATAACAAAACGGTAGAACTTCGGATTTCGATGTAAAAGTAAATATAATAGTAATGTTGCTTGATCAATTGTAACAATTCGGCAGAGGGTATTATACAATGCTGTAAAATCTAAAAATGTAACAAAAGTTTGAATTTTTATTTAGAGTTTGTAGGTAATTTCGATTTTGCCAACCAGTTTTTTAATAGAAAGGTTTAAACTAATTGAATTTTGTTTTATTAATATTAAATAAGCTATTTTATTCTTTCCGGAAAACTTTGTTTCATTTCAATGACTTTTAAAATTTTTATTTTTTTTTTTCTAAATAATTTAAATCTTTAAAATTAGTAAAATTTTCATGATGTATATATTTTGTATTATTAGATTTATTTTAATTTTACTTCATGAACAAATTTTTATTGGCAAATTAAAACATTGAAAAATAGTGTATTAATATTTATTTGAGACGTTGCATGAGTGTAGAATTTTTAAGACCAGCTTTTTCGATTGTTTCGTCTTCATTATTTAATTCTGTAGTTGGAAATGAAGTCAAAAGAATAAAAGTTTGTCCAGTATATTGAGGAGCTGAATGTAAAACAAACTGACGTATATCACGGATCGTGTGTGTGAAGTTAAATTGTGAAGAAATTCGAGATCCGTCTGCTAATCTAATTTGCACCATTGTTGTTGGTTCGTCTTTATTAACTTTAATTGGTTCTGCTAATTTCACAGATACAAGAGATGCTGCTTCTGATATAGACGAGCTATTTTCCACTTTTGGAGACGGACTACCCAGTGTATGTCCTGATCCTTTAAAATCTTTAACAACTGTTGCAGATATTTTGTAATCTTTGGTTCTGTGATCTTCGACATCGACGCTTACTACGTTACCCATTTGTCTTAGTTCTAAAGGAATCTGCCCTCTCATAACAGTTGTTAAAAATTCTCTATTTTCTGGGTCATCATATACCCGTAAATCGCCATCATTAATAGAAAAGCCTTGACGCCATAATTTTAAAGTAATTGGTTTTATATCACTTGAATTTTTTCGCGCAGACGACCCTTCAATAACTTGACTATCATTTCCAGTTTCTCCCAGTCGCAAACCCATGCCCCACTGTGGAGCATTGTCTCGGCCATAGGCTTCTGGGTTTTCAACAGCTGCTCCACTTTCTCTAGCCATTTTAAAAAGATCTGTCAATTGTTCTCCAAAGTTTTTCTTTTTCGGAGGTCCCAAAACCTGTTGTCCTGAACGTTCTGATCCACCGGCATAAAAAGCTTGACCTTCTTCTTCATCATCGGAAGACTGATCATTCATGTTATGAAGCGTTGCAACTTTAGGTTTAATTTTTTTATTCCAAGAATCCGAAGAACTTTGTTTTGCAACTGAATTATTTTGGGATTGGTCTAAATTATCATCTAACAAAGGCATATGAGTAGAACCTTCATTAGCAAAACTTTCGCCTTCATTTTCAAAAAAACTGGATAATGCCAATTGTAATGTCCAGTTACTCATTTCTAAATAAAATCTAGCTCTTTCATCAGTGCATCCAGTAACATCTTTGAATTCTTTAATAGTTTCTTCTTCGTCAGCCATTATTTTAAATTAATTATCAAATTATTTATTAATTTTTTTTTTAATTTTTATTAATCTACTCATACAAATTAAACTTTCCAACAAATACGAATTATCGAATTATGACAATGCAAAATTTGACAAAAGAAAACTCCACGAAAATTAGATTTGACTGTCAGTTTATAATTGTCAATTTGGGACGTGTTTATAAAATATATATACATGCGTTGCGTTAACAAAAACATCAATTATCGCTAAATTAATTTCATTTAAAATTATGATCCGTTGATGAAAAATATTTCCAAAAAATAATAAATTGAGGAATACAACAATACAGTTTATGTATTTTTCGATTAACCAGGAAAAGTATAAATATGTTTTTAAACTCACTTCACTTTCCTTACATTAAAAAAATTTTTTTTTTTTAATTTGGAAGACAGTATACTGATTATTTTTTTTTTATCATATTCACTTCTAAATAGAATCATTATTTCTAATTTCTATTGTAAAGGTGATCATCTAATAGTCGCTTCGCTTCTAGTATTGCTTCTAGGATTGCGTCCAAAATTAAATTAAAATGAAATACTTTCGTCGCTTTGTTCATCTTTCAAATCGAATTATTTAGTTGTAAACAAAAATTTTTTATATTAAAAGAAAAAAATATATAAAAAAAACAAAAAAATTAATGCCAACCCGACCAAAACTTGAAAACTTTTCTACTTAACCATGAAGCGGCTCTAGAAGCGACGCGAGTATTGAGTCATCGCCTTTAACTACTCCCTATATGGTGTGAAATTGTTTAAAGTTTTTATTATTTTTTTTGTTTCATTTATCTTTTTATTTAAGTTGTAAAATTATAGTATGTTTTTTACGCGTTGATATTAAACTAATTTAAGAAATTTTATAATTTTAAATGAAATGTTGTAATAAACTAACTCATTTAAAAGAATTAAAACAAAACTACATTAATCGTGATTTTCGTTTAATATAATTTTGCTTATACTGCGCTTTACGCATAGCTGTCTCACAAATGTAAATTGGTATCCTGTAGGCTGCAGTGAGTTTAAAATACTTATCGATTGATTAGCAAAGTAGTATAAAGAATAAAATTTTAATATATGTTAATTTATTGTATATACTTAATCAAATAAATAAAAAAATATTTTTTAATGCCCAAAACTAAATTTATAATCTTGAATTTAATGTTTCTGATTAAATGAGTTAATTTATAATATTACAACATATATTTAATAACTTTGAAAACTCCGTTATTCCAATACCAGTCAAATAAAAAACTGACTGGAATAAATTGTCGTCTTAAATAAAATTGTGAAAATATGTAATTTTGCTTTCTAATTAAATTAAAAAAAAAAACAATCTAACTTACCAATTTTAAACGTAGCGCCTTCTTTAGGAGAATCTTTGGAATCACAACAACCAAAAATACTTGTACGATAAGGATTCTCTTTAGTAGTGTAATGATTTGTCAGAATTAAAATGAGTAGAAGGCTTTGATTTGCCAAAGGATAGTGATCTTTAAATTGTTGAGATAATTCAGCGCTGTTTGTAGCGGTTGCCAAAGTATCCTGATTCTTTCGAAAAGTGAATATTGAAAGTAATGATTCTGCAATGCCAAAAACAAATGAACTTCCAGTAGACACACCAAAAGAAGTATGGGGCGCTTCAATCATACGTGACACATAATGTAATAAAGCACTCATTAAAACGTTTGAATTTGGACATTTATATATTCTTTTAAATATCGTAGAGATATTTGTAGGTGGATTAGAAAAAAGATGAACTGAAAGTAATGTAATAATGGTATTCACGGATTCTAAATGAAGATGATAGGTAAATTCTTTCACGGGTATGGTAACTATCAAATTTACAATAGCTTCAAAAAATGCTTCGAATTTAGTGCCATCAACAAAAACTTGATCTGTTTGTTGTTCGTATTGAATACCTCTTGTTTCATTTGTTTCGGCAATTGAAATTGTTGTGTTGTCAGGTTTATCAATAGCAAGAACTTTAATATCTTGTAAATTCGGCAAAGCCTCAAAATGCTGTAATAATTGGTATTCTGAACCAGTTTCAATTAAATACTTGATTAAACATCTTATTATAAATATCGCATTATACGCTTGCCATACATGGATAGAGCTAAAATTATTTATTTTTCAATAAAAACATTTTAAAAGTTTTCTTTTATTAATTGTAAACAAACCTTTCTTGATCAGACAAGGATAAAAGATCATTTACTTTACTAAGTAATACCGCAATGAGAGAACCCAAATTTCCAGTTTTAAGATTATTGACAATAAATGATTGACATAAACTTTCTAGTCTCGAGTCTAGTGTTAGCTGTTCTTCACTTTATTGAAAAAAAAGCAATTATGTATAGTTTTATTATATTATTTCGCTTTTAAGTTAAGTAATGTTTAGTTTAAAAGTTCCACGTTTGCTTTTTTTTTGTAATTCGATATTTATTTCGTGTAAATTAAATAGTGATTTAGTAGAAAAAAAATATAACTTTATTTTGCAAAAGTTACCTGTTTGAAGGTTTATTTATATGATATTGTAACAAATTATTCCAAAATTCATAACTATTTGTTGGTATATGGTCTCTTCCAACAAATTTTTTTAAATATTCGTTTTCTGATAAATCGTCTGTTCTACTCACACTAATGCCCATTTTTGAATTATGTTTTATAAAAAAAATATTTTATCACAAATAATTTACTATTATTTAAAGATTCATTATTGCTTTTAATAAAATTTTTTATTTATGAGTTTATCTTGTCGAACAAAAAATAAAGGACAACACAATATTCTTGAATGACGTTGACATTATATTATTTGATTGGAAAGAAAATTTAATGGTGAATTCATTTTTCGAAAAAATTCTGCCGGCATTCTGCACTTTTCAACAACGGCAGCATTTTTTGATTTCGTTTTCTTTTCTGAAAAAAGTTTTGACCTGGGCTTGCAGTTTTTTGTTTGTCGTTCTTTTCTGAAAAAAAATGCAAAACTATCTACACTTTTCACGGAGTAAGAAAATTAGTTTTCCACTCTCCAGAATGACAACATTAAAAAATATATGTATCAAGCACTTTAGAACAGCCCAAAACAAAAAAAAACTTATGAACACTTTCTTGTCTTTTCTGTTCTACATTTTCAATTCTCGAAATTGACAAATAGCTGTTTATTTATTTAATTTAAATTTTTATTTGTTTAAATTTTTTTTCTTTTAATATTTTAAAATTTTTACCTGAAAAATTTATAAACGATTGTCAAAATGAAAAAAAACAAACACACAAGAGTTGTCCAAAAATGGATCTGAAAAGAAATTAGAACAGAAAAGGACAATTTAGTTAGAACAGTTTTGAAAAACTAATGAACACAAAAGTAGAACATTTTCGGGCAGAACAATCTTTGTTCTAAAACTAATGAACACAAAAAGCTGTACTTTTCTGTTCTAGGTAATCCAAGAATTCACTAATAAACACACCTATTTTTAATGTGACAATTAACATTAAATTTTACAACCCTAGTGTGCTGTCAAAAATTGTTGATTAAAAATGGTTGTTTAAAAAATTGTTTCACAACTTTAGCTCCGCTAACTGCAACATTAAAAGTCAATAACGAAACGAAGACTTTGCTTTGGTACTTCGAAATTGAAATATCTAGGTACATTGTAGTTATTTAGTAAACTACCAATAATTAACGTCAGTTGATTTTGACAACTAACAAAACTGAACACTTTTAATGATTGAAAATGGCTACTTCTGCCTATTTGCTTGTTTAGTATATGTTGGATAATATTTTAATTTTGTAAAGCAATTTATTAAATATTTTCCAAGCAAAATATTGCAAAAAAGGATTGAAAGTTTTATTTGAAACCAAAAATTGTTTTCATTAAAATAAACAATTTAATCACGTGATGATCTATCAATACTATGACTGTTGTACTAAAATTGATTTTTAATAAATTTTTAATTTACAAGTTAATACATTAAAAAAAAAAACTAATTTAATAAAAACATTGGAAATTTAAGAGAATGTTTAAAAAGAAATCTGTGTACATTTATCGCTTCTGCGTTTTTTCTTTTCAAGATAAATAAAATAAACCTCTAAAATAAATAGTTCTAAAAAGAAAATTTTTTGTGAAACCAATATTTTAAATGTTTATTTATAATTAAAATAATTCAAAATAATGTGTGTAAATTTAAATTGAGAAAAATAAAAAATTTTGGAAATCGGAAATGATCATCTGATTTTGTTTTATAGACAAATTTAATTTTTTAAATTATGCATATCATACATTTTGTTGTTCCCAAAAATTGTATTTTGAGTTCCACTTTGTTAAATATACAGATACTAGTTCTCTTAGTTACAGGTAAGTTTAAAATAAGAGCAATTTATATTTCATAAAAATAATTTAAAATATTTAAGTATTCTATTTAGATAATGACAATAATGTCGATTAATTAATTAAAAACAAATAATATTTTAGAGAAAGGCCCCCATACTTATATGTTTATAGTTAAAATAAATTCTTATCTTGAAAATATTCAATACCCATTTGATTACGCGAATACATATTTTAAAAAATTTCTGAGAAATGTAGTGGTAATTAGTAAAGATAGTCAGATTTTAAAAAATTTTACTTAAATATAAGATGAATCGTTTTTTCTAAATTACTTTAAATTAAATTCATAAAGATTGTTTTTTTTTTTATAAATCATTAAATACGAGTACAATTCAATATAAATTGGAAACTTCCAAAATATTAAGTAAAATTTTAAAGTTGTAATATTAAAAGATCTAAATAATAGTATTATATGTACATATTATATGGTAATATAATATGATTTTATGGTTGCCTTTTTTTATTTGTTATATTAAGGTAAGTGGCTATAATTCCGACACATATTTTTTAAGCATAGCACAATAATGGTTATATTTCAATTATTTGTTGATAAAACTTTAACAAATCATATGATTTTTGAAAGGTTAAAATTATTTTTTGTTAACAAAAATGCAATTTCTCAAATTTAACTAAAAAAAAAATTTTAATTTTCAAATATACTATTCACAAACAATAAATATAAGAAAATTTAAATTTAAAGTAAATTTACAAACCAACAAAAATTAATATTAAATAATTATAAGTTTAAGTAAACATTACCAAAAAAAAAATTACATAAGTAAATAATTTTAAATAGTCCATAATATAAGCATAAGTAGGTACCAATTCTATGTTTTTTCTTTTTCGACATTTATTATAAAAATTCATTGCACATAATCCATAGGCAGTATATCACATAAATGTTTTAGCAATAGCCCTTTTTGTTCTAATAAGCCTGTCTATACCATAGGTACATGTTGGAACAGACTAGGGTCACACTATATTCGTGTTATTTGAATTGATCTGAATGAATTACACATACAATTTAAACATAAGATAGTACTACGCCTTATAAAATGTAGAAACGTCTTAGATTTTCAATAGATACAATTCTATTTATTTATGGTGATCTATATCTGTGAATTATATTCAATTAAATTATTTGTTTATATTTGGCATTTATTTATATTGTTATATTAATGTATTTTTTATTTAAGACATATAGTTATTAATTATTGCTAGTCGAGTCGAGTCGAAAACCAGAAAAGTATTTTCACTTTCACTGGGATTCAAACCCGGGTATTTTGCATGAAAGGTCGGGACTCTAAGCACTGTGCCACCCAGTCGAATTTACTTTGGTTATGCAATTGACTTAGATTTGGATAAATATATGAATTAGGAATATCATCAATAGTTATATGTCTGATAAATTTGGACATATAAATTTTAAAAATAATCAAATATGACGTGATACAATATAATTTTTGTACTGTTTGCCCATTACTTTTATTTTAGTGTGTTCTTCATTTAGGACTAATTTGTTTATGTCAACTTTATTTATAATATAATTATTAATAAGTCATCAGTTATTTCTAGTGGACGAACATAACCTACTATTTTTTTTACCTATCCTTATAATCTGTACGTTGCATTTGATACCTTTTCGGCAGCGATTGTTCATTAATACGGGAGTTTCCCGTAATTGTTTCAAATGTTCAATCTATTTTGGGTTCTCCTGTTATATTATAGCTGATTGTCACCAGTTGCAATGTACATTATTCCGCCCAAACTCGCTGATTGGGTTAGGATTTCTTTATATCCCTACTGGCTGTTTTTATCTAACCTGTTGCCTGTCATATGTAGTTGAAAAGCAGTGTCCATTGCTATTTTTTATATCTATTTTTGATAGCTGTTCACCAAATTAGCGAACAGTATGTTATTATTTGTGTTATAACACACATATGTATGTATTCATATTATTATTTTCGGCGATTCACCCCATGTGTCGTCGAATGTCTTTTCGCTAACGTGTTTGTTCCATTTGAACTTCTCATCGAGATATACTCCTAGTCATTTGATAAGCTTTTCCTTTTCAAGAGACATATCCCTGCTTTACTCGAATTCAATTTCGTTGTCGACTGCATATGTTCGTTGTTGCCTGCAGTTAAGACTTTGTTCTAGTTTATTTGTTAGTGAAATGAAAAACTTTAATCGAAGCTTAAAAACGATCCCTTTGTTTCAAATTTATACAACTACAATCTCTGGTTGCTAATAATTTGACGAAAAAAAGTGCAAAGTAGCGATAAGCGCCTTATTCCTAGAAAAAGTGAGGGATCATTACTCTAACCCGAAAGAATCATCTGAATTAACCATGAATTGTCTAGCCTAATTAACCATTAATTTTTGTCTTACCATTATTTTAGTTTGTGGGAAACCTATTTGATTTCTCTAAACAAATCAATATTTTGTGCTTGTACAATAAGAAATAATATTCAATATAATTATATTTATTGATTATAAAAACAACAAAAAACGTGTGCTTGAGCTGTTAGCGTTCAAACAATTGATTACCATACAAAACATTTTAAAAAATCATTGTAAAGGTGATTTTTCTATTATTAAGCAACCTAGAATAGGACGCAGGGATATTTAAATCATTATCCGAAACAAAAGTTATAAAGCTCAGTAAAATGTTAGCATTCAGGTTAATTAATTATAAAAGTAAAATATTAAATTAAAAAAAAAAATATTAAATATTAAAAAAAAAATATTAATAAAATAAATTATATTTTACAAATTATAAAAAAGCTGAAAACACTCCTTTAGAAACACATAATTATAATTGTTTTTTAACATGTCTTATCGCAAGTTTCTAATTGTTTCATAGTTTTTCTAGAAAGTAGTATATTTTTGATATATTTTTGATGATATATATTTGAAAATATTTATATATTTGATTGATGAAGCTTAAAACTTTAAATTACACATGCAAGGAGTTAATAAATGATCTAATTTTTAATGGCCTCAGACTTAAAAACAGTGATATAATGTAAGCATCCGAACACTATAGATATATATCTTCAATATTTTAAATCCTAAGAACTGGGAAACAAATATGTTGAGCTTGACAATTTGGAGATGTTTGAAATGACATATTTCAGTAGGTCAAGTTTGTAAGGGCCTAGTATATAAATTAGAATGAACATTCCAACTATTTTAAAATATTGACGCGAAGCGCTCAAAATTAGAGCGGTTTTCGCAGTCAAATAAATATTAATTTATTTATAAACAATTAATGTCGTGACAATAATTATAAATTTGAAATCTCTGCCTAGAAATATTGGAAGAATAAAAGGGAAAATCAATTACAAGTTTGTAAATTAAATTTCTATGGGTTGTATTATACCTTAGTAAAATATTAAACCAAGTTGAGCTCTTCGATTGAATTTAAATTTAAGAACAAAATACAAAAAAGCGTTAAATTGAAGTTTATATATTTTACATTGGCTAATTTCAATATAAAACCGATTTTTTTCTTTCCACTAATTTGAATCGTCACATGCCATTATAAAATAATTATAAATAAAGTTTTATGCCAAAAAATTTATGTTGTAGCATGAATTAGGATTTTACACCTAGAACTTTTTCATTGTAACCATAAAACCAATTAAAAAAAATTAAAAATATCCTAGATTTAGGATAACTCATAAACTAAAAAAAATAAATAAATAATAAAAAAAAAAAATAAAGTTGTATCGATTGTAACTTAAGACATTGAATTCGCAATGTGTCCTTTTGTTACAGACTTTAAACGGGCAAGCAAAGCAAAAACTACATGATTTGTAAGAAATTAAATGTATTATTATATCACTAGACTAGTTATATATAATTTATATTTAAAAAAAGAAAAAAAAATAATTAAAAAAATATAATAATTCTTAACATATAAAAATAGCAATTACTTTGTAAATTAATTTCTAAAATTGCATATATGCCTCTTTAGCGAAGATTTGAACTTGTCTATATTTTCGTAGTCTCTAATGTATTTAGGCAATTTATTATATAATTTTATTGCACTATTTTTAAGACTTCTATGTTGGTGGACGTTCTAGCTTTGGGTTCATTTAATTTAAATCTATTCCTAGTGTTTTATTTATGTATTTCTTGTCGTTTATATAGCATACAATTTGATTTTACTTGTTTGTTCACTTTTTTATGAATATAATTACATTTTTCGAAATAGATTAACAGATTAATATCCAATTTTTCTGTGTCCTTGTACATTTTTTTTTTTGCTACACCTCATATCGACCTTAAATAAAGTTTTCAGTGCTTTATTCATTATTGTACCTATTTTCTTTAGATGAAAACTTGAACAATGACTCCAGCTTGTAATGTTGTATCTAATCTTTGCTAAAATGTAGCCATTATAGATGAGTTAAATTTTTTTTTTTGACGTGATTATCTCATTTAAGAGTTTCGTTAATAATGACTCCAGATATTTTACATTTTGTGTTCTTATTAGTGGAATATGGTTAACATTTATATTAATTTCATTACAGCTTCTCTGTCTAGATCTGAATATAATGCAATTTGTTTTTTTTTGTGTCCAATTACTATAGGCCTTTAAGTCATCATTTAATATAGTTTACAATTCCCTAAGTGTGCTTGCTTTAACAACAATATTAGTGTCATCGGCATATATGATATATTTTGATGAGATAAGTATTACAATTTGATAAATGCATAATATATAGTAGAAAGAAAAGAGGACCAAGTAGTGAGCCTTGTGGTACACCAAATTTTATAGTTAATTTCTCACTAAGTATGATTTTACTAGATTATTGGCCACTATTCTTATTTCCATATCCTCTATTATGTTTAAAAGTTTTTCATGTTTTACCACATCAAACGCCGTGGTTAAATCCACAAATACAGCTTCTTTATATTTTCCCTCTTCATTTGCTTCATATATTTGATTTAATGTTGTGCAAATAGCTGCTTCTATTCCACTATTCTCCATAACACCCTCCATATTGATATCAAATCCAATTGTTTTATTGATAAAAGTTCTTATTCTTATATTTATTATTTTTTTCAAAAATCTTACTTTTCGAATTAAGTAACTATATTAGTCTATAATTTCCACAATCAGTTTTCGCTCCACTTTTGTAAATAGGTGTTATTATTATATACTACTAGAGCCAGTGTTTGCAAGTCTTTACCCGTAATATTATGCATTCTGGCAGCTGCATTTTTGTTTAGTCCCATTATTATATTATATATCTCATTTTCGTTTGTAGGTTCCAAGAAAATTGATTTATGATTAACTACAAAACTTATTGCAGTTGTGTTAGTGTTTTTATTTTTGTTTTCCTTTATTATTTTCCCCTATTTGATTTCCCCTAAAAATTTATTTATAATTGTTGCTATTTCATTATCACTTTCAGTGTAATCTCCGGTATCTTTTCGTAAACTTTTTATAATTTAATTTTTTCCATCATTATTATTATTCTGTATTGTATTATTTATCACTTTCCAGAGTTTTCTTGAGTCATTACCCGCTTCTTGTATGAATCTTTCTAAGTATTCTTTTTTTGCTTTTAGGATTAACTCCATAGTTTGTTTCTTCGAGTTTGTGTATTTAATTTTTTTCTCTAAATTATTTTTATCTTTTTTATAGGAATCATAGGGTTTTCTTTTGATTTTCATATTGTTTAGTATGGTTGCATTTATCCATTGATTGTTTCTAGTTTTTATGATATATCTTTAAGTACCTATTTCTTTAGCTGAAAGTATAATTTTTGCAAATGTTCAATTTCATCTACATTCTCTTCTTGTACTTTAGAGTTTACAATTTCGATCATTTTGTTGTAATCTGTTTTAACTTGGGTTATATTTATCATTGATCTTTTATTAAGCATGACTGATTTTATGTGTGCAGTAGTTATTTAATGATCAGAGATTTCTGTGTTTTCTAATATATATGATATACCTGTCTTATCATTGCAATTCGAAATTATATGATTTATCAGTTAATTTGTATTTGATAATTCTCTTGTACGTTCAGTTTTATTTACGATGTTATATCCTGAATTTATAACATATCCATATACTTTATAGTTGTGTTGGTGTTTTCAAATAGGTTAATGTTAATAGCTACAAAAATGGTTAATTTTGATGACTGCTCTATTTGTTTTTCCAGGTTGTCGTTTTCGTTTGGTACTTTGTCGAACGTGCCTATTTTGAATTTTGGTGTTGTGTTTAGTAACTCAATGATAGCATTCTGAAATTTATACATTCTTTATGTATATAGCTGTACCTCCCCCTCTGTTTTTGTTTCTGCAATTGAAAACAATTTTATAATTTGGTAAGTTATAGTAAGGCTTTTCACTGTCGTTAATCCAGATTTCATTCAACATCACTATATCTACAGTTTCTAATTTCTTTAATAGTAGCTTCTAAATCACAGTGATCTTAAACTAGATATGTTCACATATAGAATTTTTAGGTAATCTCTCTTTAAATCTTTTGTATGTTCCATCATCTAGCAATCATATTGTTCCGCCATGACTCTCCAATTTTTTGCAAATGCTCTCTGTACTTAATGTGAATATGACTCCCAATATGTTGTTAGGACTTTTGTGACCTCTTTAATGGTGATACTTATATTTTCATAATATTGATCATATAGTTTACGTAATTCATTGTAACTTGTTGGGAGTCTTTTCGAGTAATAAGTAATGTTCGTTATTGTTATGCCATCATAACATATATCATCTTGATCATGAAAATATGACAGATATAGTTTCACGTTTTAAACTGTTAAATTGTTACCCGAGGACGTATGGCTTCTGGTTTAAATTAGTTAATAAGCTTCATACCATAACAAATATTTTCTGTAAAATGTATTGTTCAATCTTTTGTATTTCATTGACTTCCAATTTTAGAGTTTTGTTGGTTTGAGTTCTGCCTAATATTTGAAATTAAAAAAAAAAAAAATCTCGTATTGTTGATGTGATGTTTTAAAATATTAATAGACTTTTTAACTGTTTAAATTATATATTTAACATAATTTTTGAATTTTTATTTTAGGTTCAGTTATTAAAAATAATGACATAATTTTAAATGAGAGAATCGAAAATGAAATTTCGTTAGAATTAACAAATGTGGAAAATTTTGGTAATACAAATTTTGGTAATAATAGCTTATTTAAAACGCAAACAAATAATTTCTCACAAAATTCAAAAGAAATTATTTCGGATTTACCTATTTCAGGCAATATATGATATACACAGCCCATTTTTTTTCAATTTAAATTTATTGTTTTTTACAGTTTCATCTTTAAAAGGTCCAGATGCTAAAGAAAACAAAACAAATCTCAGAAGCAAAACAAAGGTTGAATCTAATTTACAAAATATTAATGAAACTGATATTTTAATGTCAAATGATTTGCAAAATAATTCAATAAATCCTCCCTTAGCTATGGTTTCTCAACCTCCAAAAAAAAGTATAACTACATTATAATAATATAAACTTTAACATATCAACTTTTTTTCAGAAGCACTTAAATGTCATTGTGATTTCTGTAAGGAAAACAATCATGTTTGTGAAACGGATGGGGTTTGTTTTACATCAGTTGAAAAAGATTTGGTGAAAAATGTCTTAGTTTATAGTTACAGGTATGTTCATCTTTTCATAATTTAAACCTTTAAGTAAATTTTTTAATCAAACTTGAAAAAAATATAACTTTTAATTAGGTATCTAAGAATAATATTCCAAAACAAGTGTCAAAATATAGGTGAAATAGTAGTTTGTAACTTGTAAATCATTAATAGTAAAATACATACGCAAAATTTATTCTAGTATTTTTGCCTTATATTTTAAATTAAGGATAAAATTGCAAACATATTATGTAGATGAATTACAAATTAAAATGATTAAATTTGATGTGGGGTTATTTCGTTTAATATTTGATTAAAAAATTATAAATAAAGTCATAATATTTTGCATTTTTAATAAATACAAAACTTCATAATATAATGTATTTTTATCAACGAACGAACTAGTTAATTAATTTTACTATTACATATACCTAATCTATTTTGTTCTTTGATCATATATAATATATGTATATGCTTGAAAATTTTACTAGATATATGTATAAGCTATTTTAATTTTTGTTTTTTTAATTAATTATAAATTTGAAATATTAAAGAATAATATTAAGAAAGGGGATTTTAATAAAAATATTTACTTAATAATGTATGTATAATTCAGTTGTTTTCACAGAGAAAAATTCCTCCCACCGGAAGGTCCCTTAGGAATTTGCAATAATAAAACAGCTTATTGTTGTGATAATTCAGATATGTGTAATATGGAAATTCCAGGAAAAATAAAAACTGCACAACAGCAGGTTGAAGGTGGGAATTAACAATTATTTTCGGATTAAAACTATAGAAAACTTTCCATCGATGCATTTGATTAATGTTTTTAGTTGAATATAATAAGTAAAACCTAATACTAAAATTTATATTCCAAATGCAAATATATTAATTGTTTTTAGTGTTTTTCCCCTGTATTTAAATTCTCTGCAATATTATACTTGCCTTTGTAGTAGTATACTTATTCACTAAATTTTCATAAACATAAAATTATCATAAAATTAAAAAGAAATTAAATATATTCAAAAATTTCGAACCAAAATTAATAGTTAGGAAAAATTGGTTTTTTTTTAAGTTTGTTAATTAACCTTGTTATTAATCTTTTATTGAGATATTTTGCAATTAACTTTTACAATCGTAGTACCTACCATTTATTTCGATTTACATTTTGAATTTGTGTTGTGGTATCTTGCAAGTTGCAGGTTTGTTTTGAATTTAATGGTATTGTAACCATATAGATGTATATGTATTACAAAATACAATATTTTATCAATTTTAATTGAAGAAAAGCCTACTTTTCTACTAGGAACAAAAATTTTCTGAGGGAATTTATAATTTTAAAAAAAAATTTATAAAAAGAAATAAAAAAATTTTTTTATCAAATTAAAATGATTGTTTTAAAATTTTTTTATACATGGTTTTTAAAAATGATTTAAATCTCAATAAAAGATAATTTTGTTAATTTTATGTAACCGTATGAATATATTTTTTTACTAATAACTGCTAAGAATATGTGTACAAGAGCGTATTCAATTAATTTTAATTATTCAAAATAGGAATAATAAATAAAAGAATTTTATTTTTACTATTAGAAGTAAAAAAAAAAAAATTGCACATTTATATTCAATATTATATGTCAAATAAATATATATGCGTTATATACAGGTGTATCCATAAAACGTATGAGATTGAAAGATCTGAACCGATTGAATGCCTAGTTAGCAAGGAAAAAAGAAAAATCTTTAGAATTCAATGCTGTAAAACAGATTACTGTAATAAAAATGAGTTATTAAAATTGGAATTTAAAACAGGTATTCTTAAATATATAATATTCTTTAACTCAAAAACAAAACAATCTAAAAAAAAGTAGAAATAGGAAATTCAAAATAAGCATTATTACTTTGTATTAATACATACTATATAATTTGTATAACTTCAATGTTCACTAGGAAATTTTGGTTGATTCCTTTTATCAGTATTGTATTTTTAAGATCTTATAATTTTAGTTGACACTTATTTGGTTTATGATTTACGTGGTGTTATTATTTATGCAAACGAGTACAAAAAAATTTTTTTTTAATAATTTTTTATTGGCTATTCTAAATGTGCACAAAAAATAAAACTAGTATATTATTCTTTTTTAAACCAAATTTAAAAAGAATTAAGGTTTTGTAATTTTTCAAATTTATTTAGATATTTTTATTAGTAAATAACTCAAGGTATCAAATAAAACTTTAATCATAAAGTTAAATACTTTAGAAAAGTGTAATTTGTTTATTAAATTTGGTTTTTCTATATTTATTTTTAAATTTTTTAATGTATTTAATGTTGAGAATATCGAATAAGTAGTATTTTTTTTTCGGTATTATGTTTGTTATAAAATACTTTTTGTAAACTATTTTTATTCTTAAAATTCCATATCTTTGTATATTCAATTATAGTTTTTCTTAATTATTCTTACTTTTTTTTTGGATTCTTAGTAACTTCAGACGAAATTTTTAAATATTAATTTTGATAAAGAGATTTAAATACAAAATAAATTAGATAAGCTAATTTAAAACGAACTATAGATTAAAAAATTAATTTTAAATTTAAATTAAACAAATTTTTGCCAGAAAAATTTAAGTTTTTTTACAAAAGTCAAAATAATGCTTAATGTAAAGGGTTTTTTTTTAATTGAAACAAATTGTTTGAAATTTAAATTTGCATTATGGTTTTTTTTTTTAAATTAAAATCAAAAACTCAAAGGAAAATAAGTATAAGTAAAAATAAAATTAAAAGAAAAATTATATTTAAAAATTTTACATATTACTTAAAAAAATTTACAAAAAATAAATTCAAAACATTTTTTTTTTGTTTAGATAAAAAAAATGTTTTGTTAAAAATCTTATTATTATGGTTAATGACAGGGCGCTATTTTTTTAATTTTTATATTGATACAAATTAATGTTATTAAACCTTATAATTTATTTAACTGATAAAAACATACATTTAATCTACCAAAAAATTTTCTTTTAAAGTAACAATATGTTTGCAATATTTTTTTACAGTTTAATATTTTTTGTTATTTATAATTAAGTGAGTATTAATTAATGAAAGTTTAAATAAGCCTTATAAATTCATATTTTTAATATGTATTTTAAGTCACTATATTTTATCTGATCTACTTTATTATTATACTATAATTATTTCAAAATTTTTAAATGTATAATAATTAGTGGTATTCTGTAAAATAAGTCTTAAATTTAGAAATGATCGAATATTTTACTTAGATGTTTTGACGAATTCATTCATCCTGATGCTCCAGCAATATGTGATTTTATAGATCTTAAAAAGGCATTAGCTCGAAAATGTTGTAATCAAAATTTTTGTAATACAAAAGCTAATTTTACCTTACCGATTTCAGGTGAGCTGTCAAATCCTATTTCTAAATTACTGTCATATTAATTAATATAAATTTTCAATTAAATATTCCTTAAAAATCTGTTAATTCAAAATAAATGTTAAACGGTTACTTAAAAAGTTGACGGTGTAAATTTAAAATACGAAAAAAATTTTCTGATAAGAAAATTCAACTAAAAAAAAAATCATTGTAAAAAAATTACCATCGTTAACGTCATTGTAATTGTTGTTACTCGCATAAAACAACTTATAGATATAAAAAATAATTAAAAATGAATATAAAATCCATTTTTGTCTGGGGGTTAAGAAATAATTTGTGTTCTTATATTATATGTGTTCTAAAAGACTACATAATATATTCGTGTCTGTAATTCATCTTAAAACATCTAAATGTTGTATGTATTCATGTTTTTATTTATTTAAATATTTATACTAAGCAATATAAAAAATTGTTATATTTTTTCAGTTTTATCTGTAAATTAATTTGGGTTACTCCTACGTCTAAATTTTTTAAAAATATCAATTTTAGGTTTATAAATAATTATAAAAATTTAACTGTATTTATATTTTTTCCATATTATTCGCTCTACGATAAACTATTAGTTTTGATTATACGTACTTGTGATTATAGAGATTGTCGCGACATTTTATCTTTGCTTACGATATTGTTAAAGTTTTTTTTTAATTTTTAAAAGATTTTTAGATAAATTTTAGTATAAATATCGTTTTAATCATTCGTTAAACAAATAAAATAAATTGATTTCTTTTGAATAATGCAAATTTATCTGTAGAAAACAATTCATTTTTTTATATAAGAGAAATTAAATGTACCAAAAAGAAAAACAATAGATTTAATTAAAATTTTTATAAATATTTATGTATAATTATTTAAGTTTTTTTTGTTATTTTTTAATTTAATAGAAATTTTACAAATTCCGTAAATTATTATTTTTTCATTTAAGAATCGTCATTATACATTTAGTGTTAAGCATTTTTATTATACACAAATTTGTTTGTTTTAGCTTTTTTAGAGCATGTTTTTTTTGCTAGCTCCTGCTTTTTTATAATTTCAATAATTTAATTATTTTGTGATTGCTTGCTTTTTATAATAAATTTTTCTACTAATAATTAGTTATAAATTTTGATTTTTTAATTATAATTTAATATGCATGTAATATAAATGACCCTATCTGCATGTATCAATTTTTTTTTTTTTTTTCAAATATTTGCTTTAATTATTTAATGTAATAATTTCTTTTGTTTTAACTTTGTTTTGTATATGTTTATTCTAATACTTATTTTTATGAATATATAAATTATGTAAAAAGATTTCCTACCTGAGACGACTCTTACTACATGGCATTTAGTATTCATAATCTTCGGTGCAACATTTTTGTTATGTTTATTTGTTTTTACAATGTACTGGGTGATACAGAAGCGCAAACGAATGGTTAATGCCCGACCATATCCCCAAGAAGATTCAGTATGCGATCCTATTTTAAATGGGAATACTATTCAAGACATTATTGAAATGACCACTTCCGGATCAGGTTCTGGTAATAAGTTTTGCATCAATTAAGCACAAAAAAAAATTAATAGTTATATAAAATTATGTTTTTAAATTTATTTAGCTGGTTTACCATTATTGGTGCAACGTAGTATAGCTAGACAAGTTCAACTTTGCAACGTTATTGGAAAAGGTCGATTTGGAGAGGTATGGAGAGGTAGATGGCGTGGCGAAAATGTAGCTGTCAAAATATTTTCTAGTCGAGAAGAATCTTCCTGGTTTAGAGAAGCAGAAATTTATCAAACTGTTATGTTACGTCATGAAAATATTTTGGGTTTTATTGCGGCAGACAACAAAGGTAAAATGCTGTTTTTAGGCAATATTAAAACAAATAGGTAGTAAAAAAACAAATTCTGAAAAAAAATTCAAATCAGAAATATATTAACTATAAATAGTTTAATTTTACAGATAATGGAACATGGACTCAGTTATGGCTTGTGACTGATTATCATGATAACGGATCTCTATTTGATTACTTAACTGCCCACACAGTTGATACGAAAACAATGCTTTTAATGGCATTATCAATTGCTACAGGATTATCTCATTTACATATGGATATTCTAGGAACTAGAGGCAAACCAGCTATTGCGCATCGTGATTTGAAATCAAAAAATATTTTGGTTAAAAGTAATTTAAGTTGTGCTATAGCTGATTTAGGTTTGGCTGTTAGACATGTTGATAAAGATGATTCCGTTGATATACCTTCAACACATCGTGTTGGAACAAAACGTTATATGGCACCAGAAGTTTTAGATGAAAGTTTGAATGCAAATCATTTTGATTCATATAAACGAGCCGATGTATATGCTTTTGGTTTAATATTATGGGAAATAGCTAGACGTTGTAATATGGGAATGATATATGATGATTATCAGTTACCTTACTATGATGTTGTTCAACCTGATCCGTCAATAGAGGAAATGAAAAAGGTAAAAAGAGTTGATATAGTTTTGATAAAAATTAAAAAAATTTTATACGTAAAATATATTAAGTCCAAAAAACGTTTTTTTAAGATTGTTTGCACCGACAAAATACGTCCTAATATACCAAATCGATGGCATGCTTCAGATGTGCTTCATAATATGGCGAAAGTAATGAAAGAATGTTGGTATGCGAATCCTGCAGCTAGATTGACGGCTTTACGAATTAAAAAAACATTAGCTAATATTAGTGTTGAAGAAAAAATTTTGTGAATGTAAAAATAATTAAAATTTAGTAATTAAACATTTGAATATTAGTTTAGGTATAAAAGGTCGTAAAACAATAGAAAAAATTGATTTGAAATTTTTTCATAAAAAGCAAAATAGTAGGTCTATATTATGATGTGAAAGATTAGTGTGGTAGGCTAAAAAATAATTTGAAAAACGAACTAAAATTAAGAATGTTACATTTAAAAAAATGTTTGTATTTAGTGTTAATGAAAAATGTTTTATAAATTGATTGCATATTTAAAAGAATTATATTTAAATGCAAAAACCAAAAAAAAAAAGTAACTTGATATATAAATATAATATTTAATTTTACATTGATATATTATATATAAACTATACAGTATAAGTATGTAAAGTCTATAACAAATATAAAAAAAATATATAGTAATTACAAGTTATATAATATTATATAAACATTACATTCTTATAATATATGCATATACATACAATTTCTATCTACACTGCTATGCTCCGTTGTCCAGATCGTTATGACTAATAATTTTTTGAATGGGGTGAGGTGGTTACCAAAAGAAATGCAATAAATCTCTTTAACTGTTTTGACCTTTAATATGATTTTTAATTAGATATTAAAGACATAAATTTTTTAATTAGATATTATTTTTGGTTTAAATTTTAAGTATTTTGTTCGTAGTTAAATATTTTGTATTTTTAAATTGGGCGTTTTTTCGTTATTAGCTGAATATTGAGAAGCTTTTCATGAACTTCGGCGAGAATAATATAATATATTTTGGGAAAATTTTATTTTGTTGGAATAAAAATTTTTTCGTAAAATAGCTAAATAACTATAGCTAGAAACTTGAAAGTTTAAAGAGAAAGAGATTCTTATAAAATTACATCTTAAAAAAAATCATACTCTTTTCTCACTCAGAGTAACGAAAGATCTAAAATTGAAAACTTGCTATTTTTGAACGTTTCGATATAGTTTTGATATAGTTTTAAAATATTAGGTATCAAAACTGGAGACTAAACTTAATATATTAAAACTCCGCATCACCTTTTTTTTATATAATTTGTTTGGTGTACATTGAGGATATTGTAAATTTGAATTTTTTCAATAGAAAGAAAATTTTCGACTGACTTTTAAGAAAATTTGAATAAAAGTTGTTTTAAAAAGCATTTTGGTAATATCTTACCTTATTATATTGGTAATAATCCAGTATATTGTGACCAAAATATTAAAAATTCAAATAGAAAAATATTTTTGTTTTCAAAGGGTTCAGCTTTGTTTAAACCTAGTTGAAATTAATCAACAAAGCCCCCGAAACTTTTTTTTAAACCTAAATATTCAGTTTATTCTACTTGTTACAAAAATTGAGAATTTTCGATATTTTGAAATCTTATATGAAATTATATGGACTTATGCAGTTATATATACCATTGTAGTTAAGAAGAAAATACCCTGTAATAGTATATAAAAAATGTTTAAAATATATATGTATTTTTAATGTTTGTAATATTATATAATATGTAAATAAAATTTTGTAATGTTTAAAAAAAAAAATAAAATTTTAGGGATTTAATTTAAATATTTTTGTACAGGATAGAGTCCAAAAAAGCTGTTTTATCTAAAATTTAAATAACTAAGTTTAAAATATAATAACTTGTTTTGTATTTAAAGAAAACAGGCTTAATTTTAAAAAATTGTTCCTTATAAAAGTTCGTACAAAACAAGTTATTTAAATTGCTTTAATATGTATATATAAACTTATTGTATAATGAATGAATAATTTATTAAGACATAATATTGAATGTTAACATTTTAGTAATAGCTGGAAAATTTATTTTATAAGGATTTTTTGTTTCCAATTTTAAATTTCATACTCAAGTTTCATTTTGAATTTCTTAGTTTAAAAAAGCTTACTAGAAATTATATTTTATCAAATAAATTTTTCAATCAAAACCGATTCAGTTTTAACACTAAAAAGGAAATCTAATTTATTATTTAATAGATTGTATCAATATCTCCCACGCAAAGCTACCTTCATATACAAATTTATGTGCTAGAACTGAAGCGGAATTGATTAAAATTTATTAACCTTTTTGTTAATAGCAAATATTAAAAAAAAAATTTTGAAAGTATATTACTTTTATTAGCAGTTTAATACTCGTAAAAAGGCATTAGAACACTGCTACTAATATAAAGAAATACTTTTAATTATTTAAACCTGTTAATTAAACAAAATTTTTATACTCTTAATTTTCAACATTTCAATTTTTATACTCTTAATTTCTAACTGCCGAAATTTTAACTTAAATTTTATTCAAGTTGAAGAAGTAATATTAGTATGTCTTCCTATTGAATAAAAATATTATTTTTCAACCATTGATTACATTAATTAATTACAGAATAGTTTTTACTATATGGTTTTTTCTTAGAATTTGAATATTTGTAATAAAGTGAAAATGGAAAAACAAGAAAATTTTATATTAAAGAAACAAAATTTTGAAATTTAAAATTGTATTAATTTAAAAAATATTTCATTTTAACCTTAAAATTCCATAAATTTAAAGTTTAGTTTATTATGAAAAAACTTATACCATATCGTTATCCTAATTTACTTAAGTTTTGGGCCTAAATGGATAAAAAAATTAATATATTATTTAATAGTTCAAAATTTTTGTTGGAAAGGTGCTTAAAAATATTATACCTAAATTTTAGAAAAGTCGAAATTTTTGATGAATGTATAAAAAACATTTTGTTTTAATCTTTACAAAAATTTATTTCCTTTAAAATTTAAAAATTATTTATGTCTTTTTATATTTGAAATTTGATTAATGTTATATTATGAATATTAACAAAATAATAAATAAAATTATCATGTGGAAAAAATATAAATATCTCGCATTTATTCATGCCATATTAATTATAAAAATAATTTTAAAATTTAAAAGAAATACAAAACTTGAAGATTTGAGCATTTAAAATTAGTTTTTATTACAATTTTTAACTATTTTAAAAAAAGAATTATGTGTATTTCAAAATATTATTTCATTCAATAAATTAGTTAATTTAACAAAATTACATTATAGATATTTTCACTTGAAATTTTTTTTATATTATAACTCTTTTTTACTTAAATGTAGGAATATTAGATAGGCTTTGTGTAAACTTATGAAAAAAATCAAACAATTATTATACATGTATTAATAAAACCATTTCTATATTAATATTATTAATAATTACTATTGATAATTTGTAATACAAATTTTACTTTTTAATTTTAATTCTTAGAAATTAAGTCAAAAAATTTTAAATTTTCAGATATTTTCAATTAGGTTTTTTTAAATTTCTATTTTTATTTTTTTTTAATGCTCAGCTATTTTCTATTTTTTTTTCCTTGCATTTAATTAGATTTTGACGAGTCCTTAGTTTTTAATATCTGACGTAGAATTTGTGAGTTTCAGAAGTAATTAATCTTACAACAAAGAAAACTTAACTTCTTTTGTTAACCTTTTTTTATAACACAATATTCGATGCTCGCTTTAATTGCGTCATTATTTGACTGAAAATAAATTGAAATATTATACAAATAAAAAACAATAAAAAAACACTAAAGGTTTAAAACTTTTAAACATGTAACAAGATTGGAAATTTATAAATTTTTATATACTTCCTCATATTTTAATTTATTAAATACTTTATAAATTAGATTTCATTATTCAGTGTAGTGAATTTTTTAAAAAATTGATAAATAAAATTCTGTAATTTGTAATAATTATTCTTTTATTTATTTGTATATTTATAATTTTCAAATTATTTTTTCAAAAATTGTAATTTAATACAAAATAAATTATATATTAGAGTTTAAAAATTGAAATTATAATTAATTATTTTATAAAATAAAATATGTAAGTGTAATTAAAAAGATTTAATTCTATTTAATAATATAAAATAATTTAAAATAAAATAATAAGTGATTTAAAAATGCTTTTAAGTTTTTATTTATCTTTTTTGGTGTCTTCACTCAACATATATTTTAAATTTTTATAATAAATATGACGGTATTATGTAACAACAGTTAAAATCACCCCTATACTAAATTCTCTCATACGGCTAAGTCGGAAAAAATCTACGAAAAAGTGATTCTCAATTCTGACTTATTCACCTCTTTTCTAAATTTCCTCGTACGGCTAAGTCGGAGATAATCTACGAAAAAGTGATTCTCAATTCCTCAATTCCTACTTAACGTTACTAAAAGTACAAAAATCTACGAAAGAAATATTCATTCGTAGCATATTCGTACTTCATATATTAAAATTTTTAAGGGTAGAATAAAGAAGAACTAGACATAACAAAATATTAAAGAAATGATATGAAACATCTTACTATTTTTTTTTATTTATAATTAATCTTAAAATACTTTTTTCTCAAAATAATATTCAAAAATTTTAGATACCTACTACAAGTAGATACCTACTACAAATTTGAAAACAATAAACATCATTCTTACTCAAAAAAATGAATTCAAACGTCAAAGTTGCCATTGCAAATTTAATTTTCTACGAGGGAATTTAGAATCACTAAAAGTTTTTTTTCGTAACGTAGCTAATTTTTCGTAATCAATCTAATGGAAGCAACCACAAAAAACTCATTGCAAAAATTATTAGTAGTAAATATATTGCAGCACAAAATAAACCGTCTAAAAACTAAAAAAAATTTTTCGTTTAAATTATTTTTATAATACTGACATTTCTGTTGTCAAAAAATCAAAATTGAAACAACTTGATTCAATTAATTGAAACTAATTCAATTGACTTAGCCGACACCGGGAAATTTTTGAGTGGAATTGAAAAATGTCAAAATCAACCAAGTTGAATTGATTCTCCCGACACCACCTTTAATTTTCTACGATGGAATTTAGAATTACTATATTGAACTTTTAAATGTGGTGTAAGAGTGTTTTTTACTATTTCCTTAGTGGCTCCGAACTTAAGACTCTATTGGATTGGTGGTTCAGGTACATCTCTAAGATCTCCCAAAGGTTAAAAGCTTATCTTCGAAATTAATATAGATAGTAACTTAAAATAAACATAGAACATTCAAATTTGGTACAAGCGGGCTCTATACTATTTTTTGTGTCGCCGAAATTTGGGCTTAATTGAAGGGGTAATTTAGGTTTTGAAATTTCTAGAGATTTTTTTCCTACTTGCTGCATGTATATAAAATTTATTTTTATATTTAAATAAATTATATAAAAATTTTTATATTTGCCATAGTATTCTTATTGCATTTTTATATTTTTGAATCTTGAAATTAGTACATAATATAATATATTAAAAATTTAAATTATTTTGAATTATTGAAAATTGATGAACTAAAGTATGTGATAAAAAGCTCAATAAAATCATTAATGTTTTTAGTTTATTTTAAATATGAAACAAATATTTTGTATTACAAGTTAATATTTCTTACTTGTAATTTCAACTTATATTAGTGTCGTCACAGATAACGAGTGAAGTTTTCACATTTCGTATTTTATGATAAGCTAATGTAATGAATAAGTGTTATATAATTTTTATATAAAACACTGCCTATTAATGATACTTGCTACATGTATGTAAAATTATTTTCATATTTAAATGAATTATATAAAAAGTTCTTAATTTATCATTGTATTTTTAATTTGACTTTGTATTTTAGAAACACATTTATTGCATGTTTTGGTGTTTATAAGCCTTTCTAATAGGTACACTAGGAATTTAATTTATTTTCAATTTTTAAAAATTTGAATTACTAAATTATGTGACAAAGAGCTAATCAAACCATTTATGTTCTTAGTTTATATTAAAACCATCAAACTATAAAACCTATATATATTTCTTTCGAATAAGTTTGAGTTTAATGAAAATTATTGTCACAGATAACAGGAGAATTATGATTGAAATATTTATTTATAACAGAAGTGCAAGAAATTCCTTATCATAAATATAAAAGATGAGAATTAACCAAGTCTAATCTCAATATTTCAATCTGAAATTAATCTTTTCCATACATGTAATCTGGATCAGGCCATATTTTCTATAATAAGATTCCTATAAATCTATAAAATAAATCAAACCTGAATTTGTCTAATTAAAAGAATTAAATTATTAAAAATTCAATTTATATTCAACTGAAATGCAGTACAGCAAAAATTAACAGTTCTGAGGAGAAGCAAATTGCTGCATGTATGTAAAATTTGTTGTTATAAATTTGTGATTTTGTAATTGTATACCAAAAGGTAAAAACTGAGAGACACTTTCTTCAATTTAAAGAACCCCTTTTAAATTTAAAAAAATCTTTTAACATATGTTAAAATATAATGTTGGACCTTTAAATTTTGTATATTAAGGAAAAAATATTTAAACAGGTATTCAAGTTACAGGTGTTTAAAAATAACAAAATTTCATTTTTCGAGCCCTTATAGCTCCTGAACATGGGGCTTGACAAAAAAATTTTGTTAACCGACTCCTACTAGTTTCTAAGGATCTAACCCATGTTATCTAATTTCAGAACCCTAGCTGGTACCGTTTAGAAGATATGCAGGGCCAAAAATTTTGCAAAAATTGAGTTTTGCATAATGGTAAATGTTGGTACCGTTTGGCAACCTTATACTGCTTAGCGATATATTTCTGTAAAGTTTATAAAAGCAGCTCTCTTCTACCGTTTTTCGATTGAAAATAAACCTAACAGAACTCTTGTTATATCAATTTAAATATAGGGCTTTTTTGGAATTTCCAGGGGCTGTAGCTCCGTCATCCTTCAAAATTAAGAAAAACCTTTGATACATGTTGAAATATAATTATAGAGCTTTGAATTTTGTATATCACTAAAAAAAAATTTAGACAGGCATTCAAGTTACAGGTGTTTAAAAATTGCAAAATTTCAATTTTCGGGACCTTATATCTGCAAAACATGGGACGTGACAAAAAAATTTTGTTCACCGACTCCTACTAATTTCTAAGGATCTAACTCCTCCCAAAATTTCAAGACCCTAGCTTAAACCGTTCAGAAGATATGTCTGGCCAAAAATTTTGTAAAAATTGAGCTTTGCGTAATGTTAAATTTTTGTACCGTATGGCAATCCTAAACATTTGCCTTTTAAAAATTTATAAAGTTTATAAAACCAGCTATCGTTTGCCGTTTTCAGATTGAAAATACATTCAGCAGAACTCTTGTTATAACAATTTAAATATAGGGCTTTTTCCAACTTTAGGGGGCTGCAGTTCCGTAACAGGTGGGGCTACGGAAAAAAATTCTTCCACGAAATTATTTGTTTTGTAATACCTACTCGTGGTTAAAATTTCTTTTCTCTATTTCAAACGATGTAAAAGTTTTTGTAAACATACGGACAGACAGACAGACAGACAGACAGACAGACGGACGGACAGAGTGAAACTATATAGGCACATTTTTACAAAATTTTTTGAAAATGTGCTAAAAAAGAGCGTTTGCAATAAGATTTTATTATGAATAATATTAAAGTCCTTTTTCAGCATTTACATCTGATATCTATAACTGACTGACCATGCATAAAGATTTATTTTATGTAATCCAACTAATACATATATGTGATTGCAATTTCATCTGAACAATTTTTAATTTCCAATATTTGTAAATTATATAATATTGCAGCGCATGTTATTAACATTGACATTTGAAAGAATTTTTTTAATGATCTATGATTATTTTTTTAATGAAACGTACAGGTGCCTTAGTGGAATAATTTTTAGTTAATGAAATAACGGCCAACAACTGTTTTTTTTGTAGAACTGTTAATTTTTAGGATATAATTTTCAGCTATCAACGTAGATTCAAGAAAACTTTAATAATAACTTCCACAACTGGTATTTCAGTTTTGTAATTTTGAGTTGACTGAAGCAAAATGAACAATAATTTGTGAGTAAGTAAAAATATTTATGTACATTACTATGTTTTTTACAGTTTAGGTTTTTATCTATCCATTCCAAAATATTAAAAACTATCTACGAATTCAACTTTAAAATTATTACAACAACTGGTTCCGTAGAACATGATTTGATAATAATATCGATATTAGAAGATTTTTTTAAATTAAGAATTATTATTTCGTTTTTCTACAAATAATGAGTTTATGGAAAACAAACGGCGGCATGACATTTGTCCCTTTGTCATTGGTCCCCAATTTTTTGTTTGGAATTATAACTAAATTGTAACAAAACAGATAATGTTGCCCTTTTCCAAAAAAATTCAAAAAGGTTTTGGAATTATTACTAAATTGTAAGAAAAAAGAGATTGTTGCCATCAACATTCAAAAGGGCAACATTATCTTTTTTGTTAGTCCGCATTTAAATTTCTTTATCAAAATCAAAAACATAATCAATTTATTTATTTAAATTTAATGCACCTGCTTCAATGATTACAAGGGTGAGAGGCAATAAACCTACGGCCTTTTTCCAGAAAATTTATTTATTAAAATAAATTAATAAATAAATTTTCTGGAAAAAGGCAATATACCTCCATTCAAAATGTTGTTATTGCGTTTACTTAAATCAAAAATTTTAAACTTACAATATGTATATGGTTTTTAAAAATAAATTTGAAATTTCGTTATGTTTCTATTGCAATTATCAAACAAAATTTTTAAATTATTCAGGAAATTCTGATTTGCGTATATTCAGTGTCATTACTCTCCCGGGAAACTATTGACCTGATATGTCATTTCTCCCCGGGAACTATTGGCACATTTGAGTGTGTCATTAGTCCCTTGGGGACCAATAACAAAGGGACAAATGTCATGCCACCAAAACAAACCAATTGTTTAACAGCTTAATTTTATATTTTCTCCAAAAGAAACAACTTCTTTTAATTATAGGAACGGTGGTCAGCAAAACCAGTAATATTCACTTAATAAATAATGAGTTTATGTAGACTAAAAATAATATCGGGCCTAATACCGAACTTTGTGGAACTCCATTATTAACAGTCTTAATATCACTAAATTTTATTAAGTTATTAATTTTTTCTTTTTGTACCCTATTTTTCAAATATAAGACTTTAAAAAACAAAGTATAAAACATCTAAAACTCTTCAATACTTTTTCCAATTTATAAAAATTTTATGATTCAGGCTTTTGTAATAGGAAAATCAAAACCTAAATTGGATTTTATTTAAAAACTTGGTTTCTGTAAGGAAACTAATTATTCTTATTTTTATAAGTTTTTCAAAGAGTTTCGCTATTGCCGGTAGAATTGAAATGGGTCTGTATTTTAATAAATGTAATTCAAAACAAATGAAATTCAACCTTTTTTGTGTAATGGAATTAATTCGGTTAATTTTAGAGCGGTTGGGATATACTTATAATATAAGTATAATCATCTTTAGTTTTTTTTTTGCATAAATAGAGCTATAGTGCTTCCATCAGTTTCATTATCTACTAAAAATATAATAGAATATTTCCTAAATAGTCTGCAAATAACTTTGCTTTAACTTTATAATCCTTTGCAGTTTGGACATTTGTCATTTGGTTTCTTTAAAAGCGGAACTTGGGTTTCGGGTTACACTGTTCGTCATGAAAGTAAGATAATTTGAATTTTTCTTTTCCTTTTAACAATTGTAAACCGACTTTACAAAGGCGTCTGGTCTCTCAAAATTAAAAATTAGTTATACCATTAGGATTAATAGTATAGCTGCTGATTTATGTTAAGAAAATTCAGATCTATTTGTTCGTTGACTTCATTAATTTTTGAATAAGTTTGTATTTTTTTTATCTTAAACTTATCCAACATGTGGTTTTATTTACTATAAAGAGTTTTAGTAAATTTTTAACTTGTTTCTCACTTATGTTATGAATGTTATAAACGATGGCAGAGTGGTCTGAATTTAATTTATAAATTCTTAATACAGTTATAAATTACCTGAATATCTTTTAATTATAAAAAAGTCAATTAGATTTGTAGCTTTATTGGTAGGGGGATATTAGAATGATAGCAAAATTACTCTTCTATCTTTCGTGGTTTTCAGAACCTTTCTAGCTCAAAACAATTTTCACAAATCCTAAGCCTAGAAATTTTTAAGCAACTAAACCTACATTTTTTAGAGAGTAAATAGAAATTTCTCAATGAAAAGGGTGATATTGTTTAATTTTACATATTATGTAAAAATTTGATGTAATCGATAGCTCAGTGGTTAAAGTGGGGGCTTTTTCATCTAAAATAAAAAATATAATTTATGTATAATTAATATCGTTATAAAGTTTATACCATAATATAAAATAAATTCAAATGCCACAGCTGAAAAAGAAAGGAAAATGCACTCACATTATCACATTGAATAAATTTAATGTGGTAGAGCTCGTATATAAATAAATAAATAAATAATAAAAATTTGATATAAGTTTTAAGTATTTAAGTTTTGTGCAATATACAAAGAGAAAAATTTCTCACACATATATGTTGTAACAGCCGGCATGAGATTTTCAATAGTTTCGTTTGGAAGTTTGGTATATTGTAAAAAACGTCCTATAAATAAAAAAAACTCACCTTGGAAAATGTTTTTTCAGCTCTGCTCTAGAAGGTTGTTGATTTTTAACTAGGAAGAAAGCCTGTTGTATGACAGGTCTAAGTGTAAAAACGAAATTTTTTGGTTCAAACGAAAATAAATTAAAAAAAAAAATTAAAATAGGAATCAATGAGAACCTTAAGTGGAAAAAATAATGTTTTATAAATTCATTTGCATTTATTTTAAACAGGAAAATTAATTTTCTTTCAACACTAAAAATACGAATTACGATAGTAGAAAATTAATATAAAAAGAAATTAATTAGTTTTAATTTAACAAATAAAACACATAAATCGGTCTTCTCACGATTTTTTTTTTTCTTTCAAACTCTTTTGTTTTCGACGATTTTATCTTTTATTTGGGTTTTACTTTTTAAAATTGAAAACATAATTTTTTTTGTATAATGATAATATGTAGGTATATAATATATATAATAATTATTAATAACTAACACCAAGATTAATTTTTTTTGTATTTATATTTTTGTTATATATTTTACTGATAAACTTTAAAGAAAATATTATATTTTTTATTATTGCATATAATCATTTTTTCTTATATTATTGCATAATATAAAAAAACAACAATATTTATACATTGAAAATAATACTTTTATATACATATAAATATGGAAAAATTTATGTATATAATAAAATATAATTAAATTAATGAAAAAATAATTATATTTAATATTTATATATATTCTACAGCTTCTAAATAAAAAATTTAGAAAAAAAAAATAATAATTAAGTTTAATAAGAATTTTAGGCATTTTTATTTTAAAAATATATTTTTGCATAAGTTTAGGCTCTCGAATATTTATACTTTTTTTTATTTTTTAAAATATATTTATTATTTAAAAAGTTTAATAATGTATGTTACCTTTTAAAATCTGACTATACCGTATTGTAATTTTGTTGATAATAAGTTTTTTTTTAATTTTGCAATTATTAAAAGTTGTATCTATATGTTAGGTATTATTTACTATAATAACTTCTACTGTAATTGCATATAGTTAAGTATTAAAAAATAATAATTAAAAAAAATTAAATAAGCATTTAACATTTGAACCTACTACTATTAAATTTCATATTTTTTTATTTTAATATTGAAGCCAGATATTTATTTTATTGTTTTGATAGAAAAAAAACATTTTTCAAATAATTTTATCTCTCTCCGATTTGGTTGATTTTAAAATAGGAAATTTTTTTTTTTTTTTTTTAATTGTTTGTATTTGTATGTATTTATATATTTTACATTATTAATGGATATATAAATTATAATATATAAAATACATTATAATATATTTACATTATTAATTGATATATATATATATATATATATAATGGTATATTGAAATTTTTTAGTATAGTACGATAAATGTTTCAAATTTATAAAAGTAAAATTATATGAACAAACATACATTCAATAACATAAAATATTTAATTTAAATATAATAATAGATTCTAACAATTTACATATTATTGAAATTTGAAAAACAAATTTAATTAATGCAATTTTGTTAAGAATATAAGTATGTAGCTTTTTTATTATTATTATTAAATAATAACACCAAGATAAATTTTTATTTTGAAAACATACCTATATCTTATACTTTTAAATTTGTATAAAAAGAAGAAATTTTTTTAATAATTTTTTTTAACTATTTTGTTTTTATTTTAAGTAAACATTTATTAATTAATCATACCATATTTTAATTATTAATGTGATATATATTTAATTTACATGAATATTTTAATTGAATATATATCATTTTTTTTTTCAATTACCTCAGCCAGTACTTTTTTATTTGAAAAAGTTAATGCAATGTTAAACTTTGTTTATTTAATTTTAAAATTTTTTATATCTTCAAAATAAAATGTATTATATAATCATTATACATATATAAATAGTTTCTTCTTTGCTTTGTATATTTAATGTTTATTTTTTAAAATATTTATATTTTTTTTTTTTGATTTTAATTTTTAATGATATGTAGCTTTTTACTGTTCTTTATTTAATTTGTTTTTGTTGCTGTATGTAATAAATGTTAATTTAAATATTCTTAATTATATTTCATTAAAATATTTTATTATATGTGAAATATGAATATATAGTTAAATATACTATATAATATATAGTTAGGTTTAAATACCACATTCATTTAAAATTTTTAATAAGTTACAATTTACATTATGTTTGTATATTAAGGGTATAAGTTAATATTATTAATTAGTTAATAATTTGATATGTATATGTTTTAAATTCACTTAAAATGTAACATTTTTAATATAATATCATTAATTTTTTGATTAGAATTTATTTATTTTTTATATATATATATAAATGAAAATATATATTAACACACATATAGCGCATATAAAAAGAAAAATAAAAGGCAAGTAAAATAAGTTAATTCAAGATTAAAAAAAGGAGTAAGAAATAAAATCATGACTTTTCTAATTAAACTTTAGAATTTATTAATTTACGCTGCATACGCTTCTGCCAAAGAAAAATTTTTAAATTTATCTTTTAAATTTAAATATATTAAGTCATGTGTAAGTTAATTGAGAAATAAAATTCATAATTGTATTATTTTTTAGAATATATACATTAAAAATAATTTTAAAGGAAATTTGGATTTAACAAATTTTATTTTTTTAACCATTTTTTTTTATAAAAATTCATTTTCTAAATTTTTGCGGTTTATGTTAAAATTTTTTATTATTTGTGCTTTTAAATAAATTAAAAAAATAAATTTATTTGCTCTATAGAATGATAACTTGTATATTTTCTTTTGATATGTAATTGATTTTTATTTTTTCTAATTCTAATTTTATATGTATATATGTAAATATATTATTTTTACAAGTATAAAGTTTTTCATTATACATATTTCTATTAAGTAAATGTATATAATATAGACTCTACTTATTACCTAAAGTTCTAAAATAAATATGACATAAATTTTTTTTTTTGTGAATTTGTTTTTTAATTTGTGTATTTGATATGTATACGTTTCTTTATTTTCAGTATTTATTTATTTTGCCTTGTATTTAATTGAAACTCTTTCATGGTTATTTATTATTTTTATATAATATTGATAATATATAAATTTTTTAAAAAGTATTTAAAATTTTGTTTTGTTTTATATATTCTGTTGTTCTTATTACATTTTAAATAAAAAGTTTATATTTTTTCTTAATATTTAATTTTATATTTTCTTTGCTTTTTTATTATTTGTGCATGTTTAATTTTTTAATTTATATACTATTAAGACTATTAAGATTGTTATAATGTTTATAACCAGATGTTATTCTTTTTTCACCAGCTGTATGTTGAACTTCGTGTTTTATTTGATCGACAGCAACAGTTCCAATACATAATAAGGGATCTTTAAAATAGGAACATACCTTACGGGGTGCCTGACGATGGCGTCTCTGTAATTGACAACATAAGCCCCTGAAATAAATAGAATTTCGTATTACGGATAATATTATACAAAATCTTTTTTTATTGCATATATGCACACACATATTTATAAATGTATATATAAAATTTAAATAAATACCTGGTAATATCGCATTCATTTGACGCCGCGCACTCTTCTGCATATTGTTTGGCAATTGCTATTGGTGCTTGACATACGCTATTTCCTTTCGGTTCTGAATCACATACTAAACCGGCTTCACAATCAGCGTCACGACGACATAATTCACCTAATTTACGACCCATAACAAAAACGCATTGTCCTTCGGTTTGCTCTGTAAAGATAAAATATACCAATTAACTTAGCATATATTTATAAGCTATACTAAATTATTTGATAATAATATAATATAAGTTTCTATAATATGTATATACATGCTAATAATTAATATACAACATTTGAAAAATAATTTTGGAACAGAAAATTAAAAAAAAATAAAATACCCAAATTTGTATATAAATTTTTGTATTACTTAAATTTTTCAAAAATAAAAATTAAAATAAATGGCCAAAAATTACCAAGTGATAAAATAAACCCTGGGTTATCAAAAAAAAAACAAATTTTTAAAAATTAGTTTATTTGAATTTAAGAAAAGTTGTTAACACATGTGGAAATATAAGCTCCAATATTTACGTATAATTTTGGATGAATATATACAGGTGCTAAGTTACTAGTGTTATAAAATATTAAAAAGTTTTAATTTTTAAATCCTAATAGCTGCAATAAATGAAATGCATACTGATTCTCAACGACCTATTCCAAAGCAAAAGTTGCAAAATATGAAGAGACTTTTCTTCAATTTTCGAGCCTTTTGAATCAAGAAAAATTGTTCCACACTCTAAAATATTATGTTGAAATTTTAATTTTTGTGTATTAATTAAAAATTAGGAGAAGGATTTACATGTGTTTAAAGGTTAATTTTTAGTTTTTGATCCCTACAACTTCTAAATTTTTATTTAAAATGTTATTTAATATACTTACTGTTGTATATGCATATTTGAGCAGGGCAGCAATCTTCATTTGAATAGCAATGCCTAAATTCACATGGATCATCGCCAAGCTCGATATCATTAGCATAACCGCTGTTATCATAATTCTGTTAAAATCAAAAAGGTTAAAAATTTTTAGTATATTATGGAAGCTATTTTTTTAATATTATAATGTAAATAATTTGGAAAAATAATATTGAAAAATAATTATCTCAATAAAATCCCCTTAGCGACCAAATATAATTTAAACGAGGAAGATTATAGTTGCCCTTGTCAACTTTTAGATACCCGTGCGTACACTATTATGAATTAAATAAATAAGAATTTCATATATTGTAATTGAACTGTTTGACAGAAAATTCAAAATATTGGTTTTTTTATATTTATTTACAAAAAAACTTAATAATAAAAAAAGATGAATTAAAAAAAAAGATGAATTTAAAAAAAAAATATGCTCTGAACGAGATTCGAACCCACACTTTTCAATTAAAAGGCCGACGTCCTAACCACTAAGCCATCGAATTTTTCTTAGCTTAATTTTTTTTTAAATTATTATAGTTGCATGGTATCGTATTATTTTGAAAAATTGTTTTGAATTTTGTTATAAAAATATTAAAAAAAATGAATAATTTATAATAGAAATGAGAGTTTTCTGTCAAATTTCCTATAAAATAAAATTTTTCATACATAAAATAAATACTTATATTTTATTAAAAAGAAAATAAATTGATAACAAAAAATTAATTTAAAAAAAAAAAATTTCGCCCCTGCCTGGCTTCGAACCGAGACATTACGACAAGTCGCATGTCCTAACCACTACACCATGAAGCGATTAATAATTTAACTACATTTTGTTTGTTTTTATTTTTGGTTTCTATTTAGCTATATTAATTATGAAAATATTCATATATGTAATTTCAAAAAATTTGTATGGCAGCTACCCGAAGCCTTTGTCCGATTTTAACCAAAAACAATAGGGAACCTACAAATTGCCTAAAAATTACTTTGTGAAATTTTCGGAACTCTAACTCTAGTTATAGTTTTTGAGTTGTCGTGCTGACGGACAGATGGACACACATAGCTAGATCGATTTCCTTTTCGATGCTGATTCGATATGTACCCTTGACACTATATCTAGTTCGTCTATTTCGATGCGTTACAAACGGAGGAGTAATTTTAATATACCCGATTTTTTTCATATATGTATGCATGGGTATAACGATGTTCATATATTTATGCACGGGTCTAAACATACACAAGTAATGAAAGAGTATTTAATAACGGGCGAAAAGCTTGTAGTATATAGTAATAGTATAGCGCCTGTTATGCCCCATATCAAATTATGTATGATATATGTTCAATAAGATACTTTCGATTCTTTTTGATACCGCCTGGAATAATTTTTTTTTTTCGATTAGACAATTGTTAAAAACTTTTTTGTTATCAAATTATATCCAACTTTACAAAGCATTTCCTTAATCCAAATAATAGTCTAAACTAATATTTTGTTAGGGTTTCGGTGCTAGAATTTTTAAAAAATATTACCCGCACTCACAAAAATTTACAAAAATTTTAAAATACAATAGGTAATTAGGTAATATAGGTAATTTTTTTTGTTAAAAAATTGTTCATGAATTAAAATTTAAGATTTATATAAGCAAATATGTACCAATGAAGATTGAAAATCAATAAATAAAAAATTACTTACATTTATATAGGAGTTATATCTTCCTCCATGAGTTCCATAACCCAAATTTTGTAACATCTCAGGAGAGAAACGATTAAATAAACCGCCCCATGCATTTGCTGTGCCACCAAACATTAAAGTAGCACCCATTATAAACCAGACCAAAGTTGATTTCATTTTACTGTTATTTAAGTTCTTTTAATATTCGAATATATTTTCAATAAATTTATTAAATCTCTTATACTGTTTTATTATTTTGCTGATTATTGTAGTTTGTTTTGAAAATTTCCTCTGAAATGATAAAAATAATAAATACTACATAATATGTATTTATATAATAATAAAACTGTAAAATGATTGTTAATGAAACAACGTGTTAAGTATTGTTATTTTGCTTTATTATAGGTATGTGTATGGCCTCTCAATTGAGGTTTGAAATCTCAATTTTATTATAAAAAAGCAATTTTACTATGATTAATAATAGATGCGTAGAAATGTTAAATCACTTATGGGTTATGTAAATAATCTTTTTTTGTGTAAGAAAAATTTTAAATTAAAAAAAAATATTGCTTTGTTTTTTAATTATACTGATTAAAAAAAATAATTTACTTACCAATAAATAAAACTATCCTGACCAAAAATACAAAATTTTACTGACCGTTAATTATCTATACTGACCAAAATATTATTTTATACTGATAATTTATTTAAAAAAATACTGACCATTTATTTAAAAAAATACTGACCAAATATATAGAAGTCATTAATAAAGTTAATGAAGTAATTAAGCACGAAGCATAGAGGAAAGTTCTGATATAATTAATTACTAATTACGTTTAATACTACGATACAATTAGGATAAAATTGTTTTGTTTTTTGAATTCCTTATCAATACAATACAATAAAATTCAGTTCAGTTTTTGTTTTTAAAGTTGTTAAGGTGTAAAAATCGTGACTCAAAAATAATTAAGTCAATAAATAGGTACATTAATACCTCGATATATGGTACCAAAGTGGAACATTAAGCGGCTTTTAATTGTTAGCCGTAAAGTGAAATAAAAATCAACGACTATTCGACACTATTTCGGGAATTTCCCTTGTTTTCGAGTTTTTTTTATTAATTCACAGTAAATTTACAAAAGTTCTTTTACAATAAGATATGCATACTGCAATCAAAAGATGTCTAGACGCAAATATTATTGTTTTATTTATATAATATACTAGCTAAATACTTGGAATGTATTCCTGCGTTTTAATTTGTTTTTAATCGAAGTTGATGTTAATAAAAAAAACTAATAATCCCAATATGGGTTAACAAATTCCAAGTCTGCTAACAGTGTCAACTCCATTGTCAAAAAGCAACACTTATACAAAAAAAAACCAAAAAAGTTTAAAAACTATGTGCTTTATGTTTAAATTATAAACATATATACAAATATTATGTGCTATGTTTAAAAACAATTATGTATTATTATTTATTCAAATTAAGGATTGAAGCATTAGCTACCGGTTCTCTAAAATCTAAGTACGTAAAATAAGCATACATACAAGAATAAAAATGGAAAAGTATATAAAAATGTGCTATATATAACATCCTGAATTTAAAAAATCGAAAATACGAAATATCCGTTTCATTAGAAGATCGATTTTCGTAAAAGATTGGCTAGAAGAAGAACATTTAATAACGATGAACTACAAGCAATTAAAAATGCTTTTATAAAATATTCTATTAACGGAATATGAATATTCTATAAATTTTATAACTTACCAATGGTTCAACACTTTAAGTTAAAAGGATATTATTATTAATATATTTGTCAAAGATGAGGTGTAACAAACGCATTCAATTAAATGTGTTTTGTTGGATGTGTTCAATTATAAATAAATTTATTTAATATATTTTGAGTAATAGTGGATAATAGTGGAACTTTTGTCTTACTTTGTAATAGACGTCCCACAGTGTTTAATTTTCTTTTACTGATTTGTGTGCCATCTATATGTGAAAAGAAATACTAAAACTACATTAGGAATTTCGATATTTTTCCTGTTTCTGGTTAGATAATTATGAATATTCTCCCTATTTTGAAGTTTTAGTTTTGACTTAATATTATTGTTCAGGATATTATACATGTATTTACATTTTGCAAAGTAAATTAGTTGGTTAATATCCAGTGTATCAATTATTATTATTATTATTTTATTAATATATTTGTCTAGAATGAGGTGTAACAAACGCATTCAATTAAATGTGTTTTGTTGGATGTGTTCAATTATAAAAATTATTATTATTATTTTATTATTATTATTATTATTATTTTATTATTATTATTAATATATTTGTCTAGAATGAGGTGTAACAAACGCATTCAATTAAATGTGTTTTGTTGGATGTGTTCAATTATAAAAAAATAAAATATTAACGTTTTGTTGGATGTGTTTTATTTTAGAAAATAAAATATCATAAATTATCATAAGCAGGCCAAAAAATATTTTATTTATTTTTAATAAAAAAAAAAAAATTTTTTTTGAAATAAAATTTACTTATTAGTTTATGAAAAATTTCATTTCAGTTTTAAAAATCACAGAAGATTTTCTGGAAATTTTAAATATATAGTAAGACATTTTGTAAATAAAAACTAAGAAGACAATGCTTCACAGGAACATTTGTGTAGTAAGTCTTAATAATTTTCAGTAAAAATCTGAAATAAGGGCGAAAGCCCAATGTATGCTTTGATGCATTGCTTGGTTTGCTTAAGCAAATAAACCAAGAAATGTATTAAAGTAATTTCAAAGTTTCCCCTCATCTCGCTCTGAACTCTACCTCATGTATCTCTCATCCCTTCCTTCATAACTTTTTAATTATTTATCTATTTAAAAGTTAAAATGGAAAAAAATTATGTAACAACTGAAGGTTGGGAAAGTGGGTTCAGGTATACAATACCTCTGAGTTCAATGCACCACAAAAACCAGACAAAATAGATTTTAAACTTAGTTAGGGTTAGGTATATTAAAAAAATTTCAAATAAAATTTATAATTTGCATTTGATAATGCAAAACTCAATTCAAAAATCAACATTTATTTAATACAATTTCACGTACATATAAATAGATACATTATTTAGCATGTTAAATAGGTACATTATAGAACGGTCAGCCTTCAAACAAGTATTTTGATTTGAATCTAAACAAAGGAAACAATATAGAATGTATAACAACATTTTTTAAAAATGTATATACAAAACATTAATAGTTGGAGAAATAAATCATTATTGAAACAAAATAAATCTATTTCACATCTCTTATTAACACAAATTTATCGAACTTAATTTTAAAAAGTACGTAATTAAATAAAAAAAAAATATTAATTGAAATTAAAAAAACATTTCACCAAGAAGGGATTTGAACTAACAGCCCCAAAATTTTATCAAATTCAAAACATAAAAAAGGTAGACTAAATAAATTATTCATCTTCAAATTTTTAAGATACAACAACATATAAGTTTTTGTTTTTTTTGTACATAACTATAGAATTGAAGCATAGTCTGTATTACGTAGAATGCAACGGTTACCATTTTATTTAAGAAAATGGTATTGATATATAATATATGTATATGTAATATATGTAATTAAATTAGAAATAGTTCTTAATTAGAAAAAGTTCTTCTTTCAAGTGACCTTCCGTCATTCTGTGACGGGCCAACAGCTAGTTTTTAAATATTTACATGTTAAAATACGAAGAAGGACTTGATGAGAAATATGAGATCATGATATTTTATAGTTTTTAGTTTGGATCACATTTTTGAATCCTAGATAGTTTATAATAAGTGGTTCTTAAATTCTATTTTGTGTATTTTTGGATTACTTTTAAAACTACCCTGCATACTACTTTTGCCATCAATTTAATAAAGATGTTGGTATTTTAGTCAGTGATCTTGATGTAATATAAAAATATAATAAACGAGGAAGAGTGTAGTAGAGTAGACTGTGTCAACTCTGGGATACCCGTATGACCGTAACATAGACATTACATCATCCGATTAATTACTTTTGGCAAAATTTCAAACATACAGCTTTATTAGGTGTAGTGTAATGCTCATATAAAAGAAGGAGTTGTATGGCAGCTACTCGAACCCTCTGCAGTAGACCAACCAAATTTTGCAGAAACTTTGGCCATAAAACTAAACTACTTTTGGCAAAATTTCAGACACGCAGCTGTAATAGGTTCAGAGCAATACACATATAAAAAAAGAAGTTGTATGGCAGCTACTCGAACCCATGGACCAAAATGGCTGGATTTAAATAGCGATAACGGCTATTGCAAAAAAACGAATTTGCGAAAATTTCAAGATCCTAGCTCCTTTAGTTTTTGAGTTATCGTGCGGACGGACGGACGGACAGACGGGCGGACATACATAGTTAAATCGATTTATTTTTCGATTCTGATCCGATCCATACATTTGACTCTATACCTCCCCCCCCCTTCTTCTCTGCGTCACAAACGTAATGGCAAATTTATTACACCCTTTGACTATATAGTCATACGGGTATAAAAAGATTATATATAGGTAAGGTACCTAAGTACTTATATAAATACATTTATACAGATATTTGGTATATATAGATGTTCAATTTTAACAAAGAATTTATAAAAATGCTTCTTAATTATAGTAGACTTTGAAAATGTAAAAAATATAGCTAAATATGTATGTATATTTTCAAAGTTTTTTTGCTAATTAAATACATAATTATTATGAATAATATGGTAGACTTTCAAATTAATTTAGTTGATACTTTTTGCATATTAGTTAAAAATATTTTTAAAATATAAAACTAAAAAAATATATTTACTCTACAATAAAACTTATCTAATATCAATTAATGTGTAAAATACTAATTAATAAAATTAATGAAGTAATTAAGCACGAAGCATAGAGGAAAGTTATGATATAATTAATTACTAATTACGTTTAATAATACGATACAATTAGAATAAAATTTTTAAAATTGATAAGGAATATTTTTAAAATATAAAATTAAAAAAATATATTTACTCTACAATAAAACTTATCTAATATCAATTAATTACGTTTAATAATACGATACAATTAGAATAATATTTTTAAAATTGATAAGGAATATTTTTAAAATATAAAATTAAAAAAATATATTTACTCTACAATAAAACTTATCTAATATCAATTAATGTGTAAAATACTAATTAATAAAGTTAATGAAGTAATTAAGCACGAAGCATAGAGGAAAGTTCTTAAATAATTAATTACTAATTACGTTTAATTCCATTCCAATTCGCGAGATTTCGATACGCTCCTAATAACATATCATGCAAATAATTTTTGTAAACACGGTATTTTGTCACAGTAGATTTTATAAGAGATTATTAAAAATGCGAAATTTTGAGACACGAGATTCGACACGCTCCCTATTTTGTACTAGTTAGCTTTTGTGATTCAGGTCTTTTGGTATAGGTTCAATTGATTGTAATTAGTTTGATGTGTAAGTTCCTTAAAATTAAATAAAACGAGGAAGAGTATAGTAGAGTAGACTATGTCAACTTTGGGATACCCGTATGACCAAATATTGATAAATTTTATTTATTGATAAAATTTTAAACATCCACCTTTATTAGGTATAGATAGAGTAATGTTCATATAAAAGATGAAATTGTATGGCAACCACTCAAACCAACTGCATTACCCCAACTAACCAACTAAATTTTGCACAAACTTTGGTCGTAAATCTAAACTATTTTTGGCCAAAAATTTCAGACTTCAAGTGTCAATAGCTACAGGGTAATAAAAAAGAAGTTGTATGGCAGGCACTCCGAAAATATGCATACAAATAAAAATTTTCTTCTCATAATATTAAAGAAAAAACACATATGTTCTATAAATATATCCTTTTGAAGGCTTTGTTTATTTATTTATGTGGCGCTATAGTTATTCAAATATTTTTTTTAATCCCTTCTTAAAGATTATTATAGAATCAATTAGTTTTAGCTCGCGGACCGTTGGAGCAAAAAGATTAGGCCTGAAATACTCCTTGTATCCAATACCTTTTTTGTACAAATTTTCATGATAATCGGCTGAGCAGTTTAGTAATTTTTTTACCTTCTACACGCTACAAACAAACTTTCGCTTTTATGAAGATACTAGCTAATACCCGGTGCGCGTTACTGCACCTCTCAATGGAGGTTTAATTGAAGTTGATGTTACTGCAAAAAGTTAACACAAAAATTACACTCGGTTTACACATGTAAATTTTAAAATGTATGAAAGCAATCTTTTTACAACGATTTTTCTAGGATTATTCTAGTAATTTTTGAAACTTTCTGTAATTCAAAGCAGTACAAACTACTTTCCAAATTTTGACGTAATTTACTTCCAAAAATTTTTTTTTGAAAAATCGTTAACCGAGTGTTAACAGACTCAACTACATTTTCAAGTTGCTTCACACATATAAAATTTGAGGTAAACCGGTCAAATCGTTTCTAATTTAGAGTTAAGTAACGCAAAAATCTATTAAAAGCCACTGTGCCCCACTGGGTTAAAAATTATTTTGACCAACCGTCAGACCGACTTGGGTTAACAAATTCCAAATCTGTTAATAGTGTCAACTCAATTCTCACAGGGGAGCACGTATACAAAATTTGAAGAAAATCGGTCAAACCATTTTTAATTTAGAGTTAAGTATTGAAAAAACCTATAAAAATCTGTTGGGCCCAAATGGGTTAATGCAAGTCAATAAAATTTTTTTTGGCGCTTTCTTTTAAGCCAAAGCAGAATTTCGTAAAATCAGACAAAATTTGGGCCCAAAATTTTTTTTGACCACCCGTAGGCCCGACATGGGTTAACAAATTCCAAAACTGTTAATAGTGTCAACTTAATTCTCAAAGAGCATCACGTATACAAAATTTTAAGTCAATCGGTCAAACCGTTTTCATTTTAGAACAAAGAAGTTTAAATACTTGCACCACAGCCCCAACTTGGCGGTCCGTTAGAGCAAAATTTTTGGGCCACGATTTCTTTCCGTACCCAAAAACCCCTATGTACAAATTTTCATGAAAATCAGCTGGGCAGTTTAGGAGTCTATTCGCTACAAACAAACAAACAAACAGACTTTCGCTTTTATATATATAGATATATAAACATATATTTAATTTAAATTTTTTAGAATGTTAAGTCAAAAAACATATGTATAAAAAAATAATAATAAAGAATTGATTGTATGGCGATATTTTGAATGACAATCAAATAGCGATATATGATTGGTACCCGAAATTATTGAAAACAAAAACAATACAAATCTTTAACTTTAATACAAATGCATACATTAATAAATACTCAAATAAGCAAAGCACCATATGATTTGTTTCTTATTTTTTTTCTTTTTGTTTTATTTAATTTTATGTAATTTTTGAAAATAATGTTTTTAATTTTTTAAAAAATTACTTATTCATGTTTGAAAATTGGATGAATAATTGCTTTTAAAAGATAATGAAATTTTGAGATTTACTTTTGTTTCTTTTACTCCTAATTTTGTTCCCTAATCTATAATCGTAATTTTTTTCTGTTAATTAAATTTCAATTACTATTAAATTTGAAGATTTTATTAAAATTAAAAGTTATAATTTGATTAGAACATAATATACTATATTTTATACTGTTATAATTTAAGGTAAATGACATTTAATTTACAAGAAAAATAATTGCATGATATTAATTCTTTTTAAATTTAAATCAACTAATTGCTTTGAAGTGGAATTTGAAATAACTGACACACCTTTTTTTTTTTAAAAAAAAAAACTGATACGATAGTTAAACATTACACTTTCTAGTTTAATCTGTTTATGCGTCTATCCTTTTTGAATAAACATTTTTGGTTCTTGGAGGTTGTTCTCTAAAACATTACAACATATTTTATTGCTATTTTTAGATCTACAAAACAAAATAATTTTGTTGAAAATCTTTTATTTGTTAAGTTGTCACATATTTTTGATATACAATTTGTTCACTTAACTTCATTTTGAAATATTAATGTTTCAAATGTTTAATTATGTATTATTATTTATTCAAATTAAGGATTGAAGCATTAGCTACCGGTTCTCTAAAATCTAAGTACGTAAAATAAGCATACATACAAGAATAAAAATGGAAAAGTATATAAAAATGTGCTATATATAACATCCTGAATTTAAAAAATCTAAAATACGAAATATCCGTTTCATTAGAAGATCGATTTTCGTAAAAGATTGGCTAGAAGAAGAACATTTAATAACGATGAACTACAAGCAATTAAAAATGCTTTTATAAAATATTCTATTAACGGAATATGAATATTCTATAAATTTTATAACTTACCAATGGTTCAACACTTTAAGTTAAAAGGATATCTTTAAATATTTACATGTTAAAATACGAAGAAGGACTTGATGAGAAATATGAGATCATGATATTTTATAGTTTTTAGTTTGGATCACTTTTTTGAATCCTAGTTTATAATAAGTGGTTCTTAAATTCTATTTTGTGTATTTTTGGATTACTTTTAAAACTACCCTGCATACTACTTTTGCCATCAATTTAATAAAAATGTTGGTATTTTAGTCAGTGATCTTGATGCAATATAAAAATATAATAAACGAGGAAGAGTGTAGTAGAGTAGACTGTGTCAACTCTGGGATACCCGTATGACCGTAACATAGACATTACATCATCCGATTAATTACTTTTGGCAAAATTTCAAACATACAGCTTTATTAAGTGTAGTGTAATGCTCATATAAAAGAAGGAGTTGTATGGCAGCTACTCAAACCCTTGGCAGTAGACCAATTAAATTTTGCATTAACTTTCGCCATTACACTAAACTATTTTTGGCAAACTTTCAGACACCCAGCTTCATTAGGTGTAGTGTAATGCTCATATAAAATAAGGAGTTGTATGGCAGCTACTCGAACCCTCTACAGTAGACCAACCAAATATTGCAGAATCTTTGACCATTACACTAAACTATTTTTAGGAAAATTTCAGACACCCAGCTTCAATAGGTATAGAGTAATGCTCATATAAAGTAAGAAGTTGTATGGCAGCTACTCGAACCTACTGCAGTAGACCAACCAAATTTTGCAGAAACTTTGGCCATAAAACTAAACTACTTTTGGTAAAATTTCAGACACGCAGCTGCAATAGGTACAGAGTAATACTCATATAAAAAAAGAAGTTGTATGGCAGCTACCCGAACCCATGGACCAAAATGACTAGATTTAAATAGCGATGACGGCTATTGCAAAAAAACGGATTTGCGAAAATTTCAAGATCCTAGGCCCTTTAGTTTTTGAGTTATCGTGGGGACGGACGGACATACATAGCTAAATCGATTTTTGTTTTCGATTCTGATCCGATTCATACACTTGACTCTATATCCACCCCCCTCTTTCTCTGCGTTACAAACGTAATGGCAAATTTATTATACTCTTTGACTATATAGTCATACGGGTATAAAAATATTTTAAAATTATTACGTGCTACGTGCAGTTAGTTCAGTTAAAACTGCCATATTTGCAAATTTGGCTCTACTAAATACTATATTTGCTTATCATGAAGATTGAGATAAACAAATTTCAATTCAGTCAAACGTTAGCCTTGTGTTTTATTGTCGATCATAGCTAATTAAGTAAAAATTAACTCTATTCAAGCAAGGAACTACTTTTATTTTCAAAGAGTATTAACTTTTAAAGGAAATCTATTTTCCTTTTGCGATTACATGGAGCGTGACCGAGAATAATATAAGGAAACTTAATTTTAATTAAAAATATAAATGTAACTTTCGACCAAATTAACGGAAAAGGATTAGTTGAAAAAGGCATGTACCCAGAATTATAATTCACGTAGGAATAAAAACATAAGTGATATATCTTTTGTATAAGTTAAGAAGTTAATAATATATGTATATATACATTATATTTATATTTTTATATAGCCTGTAGAAATTATAATTATACTTTCAGATATCAGTATACTATATATATAGCTGTATATTCTTTCCGTTTTTTTATTGTTCCTGTGTAATTGTATTTCATGTCAAACACGTTCGCTGTTAAACGTTTATAGAAAATTTTACACCTAATTAGGTAAAAAGACTGCGAGAAAAAGAGTGGAAATACCAAAAGTCATGAGAAAATTTCTATTAAAGGTGTTTATTATATTTCTTTTATTTTTGGTTTATTCACCCACTCATACACAAACGAATATGATTAAACAAAAAATAAAAATTGTTGACTTTTGAATCATTAATTCTATGAAAATTTATATATGAATTAGTTATTATTTATAATGTTAGGTTAAAAGTATTGCAGCTATACGCTAATAAGCCAGTCATAAAAGCAAAGCATTATACTATTGATTTCTAATAAATTTTTAGTTTGTAGTTTAAAAAGATGGACTGAAGTTTAATTTGGTTTTGCTAGATACACCAATATGTTAATAAAGTTTCATTACATTACTTTAAGCTATTAATACCTAAATTAATAATAAAATAAAATAAAATAAAATGTAAAGTAATTTTGTTTCAAAAATATTTTTAATATTTGTAAATATGTATTGTAAAATGAAAAATTCTATCCAATTAATAATCAGAATTTTATTAATATTGATTAATATTTACCTACATTTCATATTCCGTTTCTATATTAATATATAAAAATTGTATGATAATTTATTACTTTTAATATATGTATCTATTACTTGTTAGAAACAAAGTATAAAGTAGAAATTCTATTATTTTAAAAACAAGATGGTTAGGTACATTTTTTTTGTTGCTTTATGTAATAAATTTTACTTTTAATATTTTTAATGAATTTCGTTTACATGTAGGACATTAAATATCATTATATATAAAAACACAGGAATCAACTTTAAAATTCCATCTTTAAATGTTTAATAAAAATCTATATAAGACTAACTTCAGTATACAATTCTTTTTCTCATTTCACCAAGGTAAAGTTTAAAAACTTTGAAAAAAAAAAAAAACAAACAAAAAGATGGAATTAAAATTTTTTTAGAAATGTATTTGTATTTGTTCTTTGCATTTGTATTTTTATTTCTATATTTGTAATTTTATTGTATAATTCAAAATTATAATAAAAATCCTTTAGAAAATTATTGAAAAATATAGTACGCATTATTCTGTCATAAAAATTAATTTTTTATAAAAATAATCAATGAATTTTAAATTATTCTATTCAAAACATAACTTCAAAAATATTGAAAAAACGATAAAACACTCAGTTTTTATTCTTTTTAAAAACTTCTGAATTTAAACGTAAAAGATGAGAAAAGATGAAACCCATATGAATTTTTAGTACCACCAAGACTTAAAATTCATAAACCCTAGAAAAAAATTTCAAAAACAAAATATGTTAATGTTTAACGAATTACAACCATATAACGGAGTTAAAATAAAATTATTATGTTTTTTTTTTTAGATATTTTGTTGCATATTTTATTAAGATGCTGATTAAATTTCAGTTTTTTGTCAAATATTTAATATTTTGAACAACTTCGATCATATCATTATTAATTCTAATGTTTCAAAGGTTTGGACGTTTGAAGTCAAGAATTTTTTTCATTCAAATGTAACCCAATTAAGGGCAGTTGCACAAGAGTATCCTTCACGAAATCCAGTCACAACTTTTTCTAGTAATTTTTCATGCACAGAAATCAAATTAATAGGGCGCGAAAAGTCTAAAACTATACCATTGTGGAATGACTTGTTTATAATTGCCACTACTACAGGGACAAGTATATCAAATGCATCCTCGTTTACAATCTTTGTTATTGTTCATATTTTTAATAATAAGCTTCAGTTTATTTTCATTTCTTTCTTCGAAGTAAAATTGGCTACTTTATACGGGGAACAATTGACCATGTTCTATTTGCTAAATACTTTCATTAATTTCTTTTATGCTTCTAATGAATTACTGATTTAAGGAGTCTACTACGTTAATATCGCTTTTAATGACATTGTTATTTATTTTAACTTCACTTAATTTAATTTTATGCATTTTATTCAAAACTAGGCTTTTAATGGTTTTCCATAGTTCCTTTTGATTATTCGTATTTTTTGATATTTAATTTTTTATGTAAACTTATACGTGGTTTTAATTCTGTGGAAAATATCCAGAACTTGATAACCGCAAAATTACAGTTTTTCAATAAACGTGTTTGAAAATTTTTAAAAATATTTTGTGACACAAAATGTTTATTTAAAACATTATTAATAACCATAAAATAACTTGCTGTTGGTTTTGTAATAATAGATTTTTGGAATTAATGTTTTGTTTTAAGTTGATTTAGCTATTTTACTAGAAGAGCAAGAGGGTGAGAAGATTATAATCATGTTTTGGCAAATTATGAAAATTATCTTCCCATCTTAAGTTTAAGATCAGATTTCGCTGTTATAAACTTTTGAGGGATTTTTAATTAAATAAACGCTTATTTATTTTTGGCAGTGCAAAGATTTGATGTTAAACAGTCCACTTCAAATGTTATCTCAAAAAGAGAAAAATTACGGTTATCAAGTTTTGGATATTTTCCACAGAATTACTCCTATTTGTAGAAGTTTCTAATACTCTTATATTCCAAATTACCCTATTTCCTCCACTGTACACCGCTCGCATGTAACTATTAATTTTCTCGATTTTTAAATACAGTAAATATTCATTTAAACAAACAACCCGGCATCTTGTTTAATTATGTCAGCTTTTTACTAACTGCTGTCTTTTCAATAGACTTTCTCAGATTATTTTCAAAATATATTTTCAAACTATAGTATTTAACAGTAATCCCTGAAAATCAATTGCATTTAATATTTATCTCTACTTTCCTTAATCATTAAAATTAAACTCTAGTTAACAAATCACAAATTTTATATTATTTACAACTTAATAAAGTTTAAAAAGATTAAATAGTAAAAAAAATAGTTTTTTTCAATTTCAATACATTTTTATATTTTTTCTATATGTTTATATGATCGAAGTCAAAATCAAGAAAAACTTTTATCAAATCAAAAAAAGCTTTTTGAAACTAAGAAACATTGTTGACACATGGTAAAATATGAACTGCTATGTGTTTAAAAATAGTGAATTTTTAGTTTGTAACTATAAAAATTGAACTTTTTCTAATAAATTTGTCAGATTGGCCAAAGGATTCTATAAAATTTGTAATATAACAATATACATATATATAAAGCTTTTTTAAACTTTCGGGAATGGGTGGGGCTACGGAAAAAAATGGTTCTAAAAAATTAGTTTAAAATTTCATTACTTTATTTCAAACAGATAAATAGACAAAGTTAAACTAAAAGGCTATGTTTTTGAAAATGTAAAAGGGATATAATTAAAAATTATGATATATTTATAATAAGTTTACATTCTTATACCTTTGTTTTTTTCTTAATTCTTTATTACGAGTATAACAACACTCTTTTCACTGTTTCCAACAAATGCCTTAAACCATATCATTTCAAAAAGATGAAGCACACATAGATGTGGTACAGACTTGTCGTAGGAGACATTGGGTATCATTGGAAAGTTTTAAGCGAGCTTTATAAATTGTGTTTTGAAATCATTGTATAGCTATAAATAATTATGATCTCGGTAAAATCTAAAACTTTTTTGGGTATCATTTAAAAGATTTGGACTAACTTAATAGAATTTGATAATTAGAGATCTTAGTTCCAGGTCAATTTTGTTTTATAATCAGTTATCTATACAACTTGTTTTTGTGAATCAAATTTTACGTCTTGTTCATTTTAGGACGCTTATAAATCCTTACGATAAATGTTAGCGATACAATGCTTTTTTGTTAATTAAGTGTACGGATGCTTGCAATGAACATAAGTATTACTAGATAACACATATTATACATATTTTATAAGAAAAATATTGTACTTATTATTCTAAGGTAGATATGGAGCTCATTTTACATTACATGTTTGTGTATATACCTAAAATCATAATATGTTTTGATATTTTCCATTTACGACTTTTCATTTTTATACTGTGGTTTATTTCTATTTATAGTTTTCTTTGTGTTTAAAAACATTTAAACCTAAAAAAAAAAATTGTGAAGAGTGTATTTTTAATTGTAAGGTTGCAAAGGTTGTTTAAATGGAAGATAGAGAAAAAGAAATTAAATGAAAAGCTTGTTAATTATTTTGGAATATTAAGGATTCAACCATTTTTGATTTTTTTTTTTTAATTTAATTTTTAAATAAAATATGTTTTTTTTATAAAAGATTCATCAAAATTATTTTTAGAAATTAATGATCTTTATTAAAATTATGTATATATTATTTAATTACCATATTAAGAACAGAAAATAGTTGTACTAAAAGTCGGATTATATAAAAAGAATAGTTTTATTCTAATTTATTTGACTTAAACAATATGATAAAACCAACGTAAATGTTAAAATCTGTCTGTTATTCATATAATCGGATAAATGTAAATAATAGAAAAAAAAAACAATATAAATTATTAAATTCCGAGTGAACAATATTTAATTTATATTTGGTTAATATTTCTCCCATTTAGCATGTATTTAATAGTTTTCAACTTAAAAACGTTATAAAGAAAAAATATTTGTTGCGTATTTTTGCATTACAACGAAAATTTTCTTTTGACCTTCATTTAAAATATAAAAGAACTTAAAATATAAACAATTTATTTATTTAACATGCAAAGGTTATTTATATATTAAAATACAATCAAGAATTCTGAACTAATTTATGTTAAAATAATTCAGAGTAATTAATTAATTCAGTTTTACATATTATTAAAATATTTTACAATATTTTCTTATGTAAAATAATAAATAAATTCGCTTAATTTTTTTCACTTATATAAATAAATGCAACTGAGGCCAATTAAAGCTAGCTGCTAATGAAATTTAATTATAAAAAAAAATAGAAAAATAAAATTTTTAAGAAATGTACTCAATATCCATTACTTTTTTCCTTTTGTTGCAATTTCTTTGAATTAAAAAAAAAACATTAGGTAAAAGTTATATATATATATGCATTTATACTGAATACTTATAAACTATTAAAAAATGTCATACTTTTTTACATAAATTTTTATAATTTTAAATTCTATAACATTTGTATCTGAAGTTTTTTTTTTTGTAATTTTAAAATATATGAACTAATAATGTTTCCAAAATCTTTTGATCTTTTGACTCTTACATTAAAAAAGTATTACAGATTTTCTAGAACTTTTTACTTTGAAAATGAAAACTTTTTACTGGAACCTTTTTATATTCAATAATTTGACTTTTTTTTTCAAAATAAACAAAAAACAAAAGTTTGGCACTCATATATGTGAGATAAAATGTATTTTGTAATATAAATATTTTTAATATATGTAGGTATTAAAGTTTTGAGCCATATATTATATATTTTATCAAAAGCAATCTGTAAAATGAGGATTTGTAAAAACAAAGTTCAAAATTAAAAGCGTCAGGAGACAATTTTTATTTAGTTACCATACTTTGTACAATCTTTCTTCACAATAAATTATATTAAAATAATAGTTTCATAAAAATATTATACAAGTTATTTAATTAAATAAATTTATAAAATCTTAAAAATTAGATATGAAAAATAGAAAAATTTTCGAAATATAAAATTCGAACAAAAGAAGTTGAATGAAAATGAAAAGTGTTAAAAATTTACCCCGTACCTTAAAACTTTAAAAAACCATGCTTTATTTTTCATATGTATTTTAGAAGAATATATTCATCAGAAAGGATTTTAAATAATATATTTATACATATTGTGGTGGCCTTTCTTTATTTTTTTCTATGTAATAAATAGTCATGACAAAAATCGATATTTTTCGTGGGAAATTTGTTGAATAATTCTGTAGAAAATATATTTTGTTTATTTATGTAATAGTTTTGATTTAATTGTAAAATAAAAGTTTAATATTATGACCTTAAATTTTAATTTAACTTTAATATTATGACCTTAAAAATATTTAATTACTTGTACAGTTGTATAGGTAGGTACAATATTTTTTTCAATTTAATAAATTTTAGGTATATATATTTTATATTAATTAAAAAAAAATAAAATTTATATTATTTTTAGTTGTGAAAGAACACTGAACTTTACCTTTACTGTTGTTGTTGTTGTGGTTGTTGTTTTTTTTTTAATTGTTTGTATTATATTTAAATTTTTTATTTTGGATTATTTATTGTTTTAAATTTCTAAATATTTATTCTTATTTATTTTCTTTTTTTTTTTTTTAAGAAAATATTCACTCTATATTTTTGGATTTACAAAATTTTATATGTGCTTTACCGAGCTACTCGTTCCGAAACGATTCGTTTATGTGCGTATCGAAAGCTAAACTAATATAAAAAGAAATTATTTTACAGAAAACTGAAAAAACCAGAACGTTTTATGTAAAGAGTAAAGTAAATATGTAAATATAAGAAAATAAAATGTAGGAGAAGCTATAATATTTGTTAGTGTGTATTTCTAATATCGTAAAATAAATAATAATAAAATGAACAACAAAAGAATTTACGAGATTTGAAATGAACCAAACTCAATATAAATCAAAAGCTAAATATTGTATGAAAACCTTTTTAAATTTTACAATAGTTTATTTAATGTAATTGATTTATATTATTTATTTGAATTTTTAAATCGATATATATATGTTTTCTTAAATTGGTCAGCATTTAATTTAACCTTGTGTTAAAATAGTATTTGATTATTCAAGGATTATTGTTGCTATTATATTATTCTTGAGAACGATTGTTAGCTCTGCTTTTATTTATTGGATTATTTATTTTTCATATATTTGCCTTTTAAATTTAATAATAGTAAATTTTTTATTTACATACGTATATCCATTTATTCGAAGAAGTATATGGTAATTTGTTGCTTTTAAGCCAAATAAATTGATAGAAATTTCCTGTATTATATATTTAATTTAATGGAAGCAGGATATTGAGAAGGAAGGAAAGCAGTTGAAGAAAAATTACGATATAATGTAGTTTGTGGTTTTATTTATATAAAGCATGCGTAAAACATTTTCTTTTAAAAAAAATAAAAAAGTAAACAAAAAAAAAACCCCTAAAACACTGCAATTGTAACAATAAATATATCAAAATATAAGATAATTACCACCCGACCGACCACCTACAGAGTCTTTGAATTTTTTTTTTTCAGTTGTTCTGACGTTTTTAATAAATGAAAAAAAAAATCATATAAAAGTGAGCATTAAATGTATATAGAAGTCCTTTTTTTATCCTTGTTTTTACAACAAAAATTTATATTTCATATACTTGTGTAAGTTTTCTATCTTTTTTTTTTGTTGGAGATGTGACGCTAGTAAATTTCTGATAAGAATGGCACAACGTAGAAAATGTTAGATTGAAATTAATATTTTCTTAGTATGTGTTTTTGGTTTAATGTGTATTTTAGAGCACGATAGAATGATGGAACAAAAAAAAAATGAATGAATAGATTTTATACATATATGTACTATTTTATTTCTTATTATTGTACATTATATAACAATCTAGTATATGAGATTAGCTTTTTTCTTTTTCTGTTACTTATGTATGCATAGTATAAAATAAATAAAGCCAACAGGTCTGGGTATTATGGACGGGGTTTGGAAAATATATTTATTTTATTATAATATAAAATATTTTTACACGGTTTTTTATATATAAATTTAAAAGTATGCAAAGGATTGAAGTTTGTAAGCATCACATCAAGCGAATCGGAAATAATTTAAATCAAAAATCGAAAATATTACATCCATCCATATATAAATACATTTATTTACTATTATTATAAAAATATTAAAAGAGAGAAAAAATAGTTTTGGATTGTTATTATTGTGCATTGGAAATTTCATTGGATTCAATTTAATAATTTGACTTTGTATGGGATATAATCGATTACATAATAAAAATAAAAATGGACATATATTAATTAATTTAAAACTTTATAGAGAATTATTATATACATATATTGATATATATACGAGCATACATTATCTTCATTGATTATAGAAATTAATTCGTAAAAGCATTAAATTTACTATTAAATTGTTAAAGAAAATTTAAAGTAAAAAAATTTAATGTTAAAAAAATGATTTTATTTTTTGTTTAAATACTATAGAAGAACTTGTTTTTAGTTTATTTTTTTTTTACTAAACTAATTAAAATTGAGCATTAAGTTAATTACTATGAATAAATTGTTATATTTATTAATTTATTAGGTACAAAAGTGCTTGAATGGACGGGTAGCTGTATGCCTTGTTTCCAATTTGAAATGTCCTGCTATTATGATATAAATTATAAATTATATTTTTTTATTAGATATGAGATGACCAGAGTTTGAATCCGAAACCCTTTACTTGAAATCCCAAGTCCTAAAGACTATGACATTGGACGGATAATTTTTATATTAATCATAATTATTTTGGGATTTTTTACATATGAATTTGTTTAGAATATTTATTTCAATTTGTTTATTTTAATTTTTTATTTAAAAAATAATGTGTCAATAAAACAATTTGTATAACAACCAAATTAATTTGAATTGACTAAAAACTTTAAACTTTTACTAATTACAAGAAGCAAATTATAATATAAAGCCTAAATTTCTTCACGTTAATCCTAATTTAAGTTTTTAGTATAAAAACAATATGCCTACGATATGTTTCAATCTTAGTTTTTTTAAATACAAAAGCATAAGTTAATAATAATTATAGTTCCTTTTTGGTGAAGCCAAACAAAACAACAGATTTTTTCGAAATATTATTAACACCTACATTAGTTATAAAACTTTTACAAGGCTTTTAAATGGCGTTAAGACACGAAATTATAGTTTTCAAAAAGGTTTTACTGTTGACTGTTGCAGTTTTCAAAAACAATAACCTTAAAACAAACTTAATAAAGTTAGAAATAAAGGTTAATTTTTTTTTGAATCTTATGTAGTATATTGCCAAAGGAAGATATATTTTTATGCCTTAAATATTGTCTTTAATCAATTTTACTTTTCAAAGGGGTTTAATATTTAAAGAAATATTTGATAAATTCGTTAAATCCTACTGAAAGCCAAAACCAACTAATTGAATGACAAAAAAGTGAAATATTTAATATCAAAAAAATCTTATTCAAAAAATAATCTGCAAAATGCACATTCTACTTAATTAGATTTTTTATATGTTTTTAGTAAGAAACTTAGCCCTAAAAATTTATAATTGGTATGGTATGAAAAGATATTTAAAATTTTACGATATACCTTTGAAATTTTGTATAAAATCGAGTCAATTCTATGATATTTAATTTTTTTTCATTTAAAAGAAAAATGTCCACAGTCCAAAAGTTTTAACTAATAAGTAAATATATATTATATATATATACACATATAACATATATAAACAATACATTTTGATTATATAAAAAAAGAAAAATACTCTTATTTCAATTAAATAACAATGAAAAATGTTAAAAAAATGATTTTCATTTCTTTTGTAATTTTTAGACGTCTTTCTGTAGAAATGTTAAAGTTTATAAATAAAGGCCTGAAAGTTTATAAAATGCCTACGTTTTTTTTAATTTATTATAATTTTGTTTTTGTTTTGTAATTTTAATAATTAAATTGCTAGTTAATATAAAATTAATTTAGTTTTCGTTTTTTTATTTATTATTATATAGTTCATTTTTATTTCTTGAATTTCGTGGAACTTTGAATTATTATCAAAACTAAGTAAATTATTTTTATTAAATAAATTGCTCAAATTATTTTTTGAGAAAAATTATAGGATATAATTTATATGTTATAATATTGTTTTTTTAAGATATAAATAGAAAATATGTTTTTATTATAGATGTATTATTATATATATATATATTATGTAATTTTAACAGAAATTGTTTTATTTTTTCTTACAACTTTTCTTACAAGATACCTACAATCGTTTATTTTGTACACACACATGTATTCTAAGACCTTTTACATGACTTTAAATTTTATTGCAATATGAAAATGAAAAAATATTGTTTTATAGAAGTTGGAATACCATACAAAAACTTTTTAAAAAAAAAAATATCTTTTAGAAAAGACACAAAACAAAGAATAAAACAAATTATCACGTTTTATCAGGATACAAAAGGCGTGGGTTGAATATTTATTTGTTTTTGTATATGTATAGTGAAAATTCGCGTATATAAGCATATTTGTTTTTCTTATATATTATAAAATTTTTTGTATACCTATACATAAAGTTTAAATAAAAATTCATCTACATAGGTATAATTATATATATATGTACATTTTAATATATATTTATTTAAAAATAATACACATTTCTTCTACCCACATATGTTTTCCTTTTAAATAATTCAACAAGGCTAAAAGGAAATAATTAAAGTTTATTTTTGGAACTTTTATGGAGTATTTTATCTGGTCTTGAATATCCAAATTTTTTTGTTTTACAAGAATTAAAAGTAATCAAATTTACTATATACTGAAGAAGACCCAAGGGCCAACATTAATAGTAATACACGGTTTGGTTTGTTATTTGGTTTTTTATGTCCATTGAAGTTTCAAAATTTTTTGTATAGCGCAGGTATTAAAGCTCAAAAATTAAATTTGTTGCAATTGCAACAAGTTGATATTTTTTTAATATCAGTGATACCATATTTATGGTAATTTTTTACGACTTATATTTTTTTATTTGCCTATGGTTAATGCATTAATATATACTCTGACCAAAATGTTATTTAAGTAATGCGAAGGAAAGATTGTAGTTCATATATAGGATACGAGAATGAATTTTTTTTATAATTTTGGTTTATTTTTCCTTGTATGCTTACAGTAAAAAGTACCAAACTAGATCAATAGTTGCAATTGAATTAAAATACATAGTCCAAATTTCTACTTTAATACTATAAGTTTTTGGCTTTTAATATGCTGAAAATCATAATAACGGATTTTGGATAGACGGTTAGGATTTGTTTTTAGAATTTTTAATACAATATTGATTGAATATTGCTGATTTTAATATCAGAAATATTTAATTAATCTCATTTTGTTACCACCTTACCATCAACACCCAAAAAAGTCTCATTTTGTTATCATCTGATGTTGTTACCAGTACATTTTAAATAAAAATTAGTTCTTAGTGTATAATATACACGTGTATAGCTCAAAATATTTTTAAGAGTTCCTGGATTAGGACATAAGAAAATACATAATGATGAAATTTCTACAAATATGTCAGACAAAGAAGTTATTAAATTATTTTATGGGTTGAAAAAACTAACATTTTAACCACCTTTCAGGTTTTAATTAGTTTAAATGACACAAAAACAAATTCAAAAGAATTATTCGTGATGTAAAGACATTTTCAAATATCATTTATTAATTCTGATATTTATAATTTTAGAATTTACTTTAATGCAGTTTTTCTATAAAAATTTTTTGAAAATAATGCTTTGAGTAGGAAATTAAAATAATACAAACTAAATCCAAAAAAATTTGGTTGGTCTACTGCAGTGGGACCTGCCATACAACTTTTTTTTTTATATAAGCATTATTCTGTACCTATTGAAGTTGGGTGTCTGAAATTTTTTCAATAGTAGTTAACTTTAATGACCAACGTCTGAATAAAATATAGTCCGTGTAAAGGAAGAGGTTCAACTTATATTTTCTTTTGTTCATAACTGAAAGCCTAATATGTTGTGTATTGAAAATTTTGCAAAATCTATATTACGTTTTTTCTAAAATATGTATATTATATATTTTTTATTTATATGGGTAGACATTTTTAATATTAGAAACGGGTTTTGTGGTTAATTATGTTTTTACAAGGAAAAAGAAGGAAAAAAGTTAAAGTTTATTTAGTTCATATCTATGTATTTATTATTTTGATTGCTGGGACATTATACATATATCAAGTTTTTATTGTGATATTCAACACTCAAATACAAATGTATGTATTGCAATTCAATTTAATTTCTTTTAATAAAAATTACTCATTGTTATTTGATTATCATTATTTTTTAATGTTTAAGTGCAAGAAAATCAATCAGGAATCAATGAACAAACAAAAAAAAAAATTGATAAAAAATTGTAAAAGAGACTTATTTCAAATTTATCAATAAAAATCATTAAAAGAATTTTAAAAATTAAATGAAATGAAAAATCTTTTAAAAGTTATCTTTCAAAAACAAAATACCTTTTGAGTCGATAGGCATAAATTTAATATTAAATAAAAAAATTAATGCTATTAATTGTTACAAATTATTAATTATACAAGTGTGAACAATAGTATCTGCCACAAAAAGTTTTATAACCAATTTGAATTTCTGTAAAACTAATAAACTTGAAGGTTTGAAATTAAACCGGAAGAGTAATATATAGAGGACCAGGCTCATCTTTAAAGTTAAAAAATGTAAGGACTTAATTTTCGGGTAACTGCCATTTAAATTTTTATTATATTCAGAAATATTCAAAACTTATTACACCATTTGACATTAAAATTAGGCAAGTAAAGTAAATATGACCAGTTGGTTTTGCAAATTTTGGAACTAAACACGACAAAGTTAAGTGAAGTTTTCATTGAGATTGCTGAAACTGAAGGACATATCTCTTTGTCACTAACACGAAAAGACTGTTTAAAATAAGAGCACGAATATAATAAAATATAATATGACAAGCAATTTTGGCACCCTAAAGATGCATTTATATTGGAGTTGCGATAAGTGATATGAGCGTCGATAAGAGCATAGCGTAGTTAAGTAATATGATACGGTGTAGTGAAATTTTAAAAATTTAAATTTTTTTACTTAACTGTTCCAAAAATATATATTATTTGATTCTTTTAAAATTGTCAAAGTAAAGTAAAATAAAATTAATCAATTTTTTTTTTTATTTTTTTAATAAATATTATTCTATAACAATTATTATTACACATATGACATAATAACTTAAACTAATACAAATCATTTTTAGTTTTTTTAATTTTTATTATTTTAATAATTCTCTTATTTTATTTTTTGCTAAATAAATTTTTCTTTATTGAACTAAATGAAAATAACTTAAATGAAAAAATAAATAGTTAAGTTTTATATATTTAAAATGAAAAATAAATTTTAAAAACTTAACAAAATATATATTAATAACAATAATAGTATAAAATTTTTTTTTTAATTTTAACTACATTTTTAAAATAATTTTTACGTTATATCTTATTATACAATCATAAAATTGGTCAATTCATTCTAAAATTTTAAATTGTATTTCTAAAAAGTTGTAAATTTTATTTGCCATTGAAGAAAATGTCTCAAAACACATTTACAATAATTAATTAATATAAATTTTTCAGAAATAAATTAAAACTTTTAGAATAAAATTCAAGAAAATTTTATATTTTCAATTAATAAATAAATTAAATAAATAAATAAATTAAAAGCAAATAATAATTATTTTAAATTAAACTACAGGATAAACTAGGAGAAAGCGAAATATTATTATAGTTGATTATTCTTTTTTTTATTTTCTTCACTCACTTAAAGTAAGGATGCACGTTTATACAAGGTGAAATATTTATTTTAAGTGAAAATTCTGTTTGAAATATGTGATGGGATAAAATGACTCATTTAGTGATAGTATTTAAAATAATATTCACTATATGTTCAATTATTTTCTTTTATAAAAAACTGTGTTTTATTTGAGGCTTGTTTTTTTAATAATTTTTTGTTGAATTATTTATTAAATAATCTACACTATACATTATTTTGTTATATTTTTAAAAAAAATTGTTAACTAAATCATAATTATCTATTTGACACCTGTTACTTGTTTCAGCCATGGTTTATAATAGGTGGTTCGCATGTAAACTCCAGGTAAATATGGTGCAGCACATTTAATGCCATGTGATACAGTTCCAACTAGTTCCCATCGACCATCTGCACGTTGTAATACTAATGGCCCACCGCTGTCACCCTAGGTTAATTAAATAAAAAAAATTATAGAATTAATAGTAGATAATGTTTTTTTTGTAACTATATTAAAAAAAATTTCCTTTGATTTTTTTAATTATCAAAACGTATTGAAGAATAGATTAAATTTTAAAGTTTTATTTAGTTTTAATTAAGCAATACTTCTTATAATTTAAAAATTAACTTTATTATGATAAAAAATTAATGATACTTTTTATTTTGTAGGCTTAACAGTAAGGTACCTTCGGCAAATAAGGACTAGCTAAAACTTTTAAAATGCCCTTTATTATTTTACACATCGATTGATAATTTTACTAAAATATCACTTCACCCAATAATTTTAGTTTGTGTTTTGAGGATCTACTCAAAATTTCTCTCACTCGGAATGGACTTTTATGTTTTTTTAAGATTTAGTTTAACTAAAATGAAATTAATGTTATTATATAATATAAATTTATTTAGGGGTTTTAATTATTTTATTAAATTTACGTTAACAAGTCATTATTTGAAAATTCAAAACAACTAAACGAAAAAAAAAAGATTTGAATTCATTTTTAAATATTTATTACGTAATAATCTTAATTATTCTTTGACGACTTTACCAATAAGTCTTTATTTTTAATATATTTATTTATATTTAGAATAACAAATCAAATAAGATTTTCCAACACTTCTAACACAAAAATGACTAAAGTCTTTATATAGGTTCCATACTATTATTTAACTATAAGTAATATTATTTATTATGTTTAAGTATTATTTTTTTTAATTTTACATTAAAGACTAAACTCTCAATTTAAAAATCAATATTCCTAAAGTAAAATTCTTATCTGTAGCCGCCATATTGAATTAAGTTCAAAATTTAAAAATTTTCTATTTAGCTTATTAGAATAATGGGGTAACCCTTTAACAAAAAATGTTCATATATCTTAGAATCTTCCACATCCTTATCTTCGTAACTAAATTTATACAATTGGTATCGCAGGTTTCACTTTTAACTTTGCTTATTATCTATAGCAAAATCACACAATTCTGATGGTTTTTAAAGCTTTCCACAGTCCCTGGTAAAAAAATTGTTAGATTGACTAAAACCGTCATCATCATTAAATTAATGAAGTTTTTAATGTAAAAAACATTTTTCTTGTAAAGGATAGGCTTTTAAATTCGTACATGTTTCAATACCAAGGCAAATATTTTAAAATTCTAGAATTCTAGAATTTTTTTTGGGTTTTTTCCTCTACCATTAAAGATTAGTTTCCAATTTTCTTCTTAAGGATTTAAAGATTTTTTATTTTGTTTTACAGAAGATTTAAATCTTCTATACGTGTTATGAATTTCTTAAAAGAATTCTTGCATTTATAGCACGACCCTTAAATCCCCTTTTTTCTATGGTGTAATGCATTTTTTTTAGTCATCGTAATTTGTCTTAACGTTTCCATACCCTCGCTTAACTTTTTTAAAATATTTTTTGCGGAGCAAAAAATGTCAAAATGAAAAAATGCTTACAAAATGATGATGATGTAGTCTTTCAACTTTAATCTATGTACAAACTATGTGTATTTTAATAAAGGATGTGCATATTTTTGACAAAATTTTTAGATTTCTATGTATCTTTCGTACAGAAATTTAAACTGCATTTTCAGCATTTGAATGCGCTTTTTTAAGTTTTGTGAATCCTTAAAATATTAATTTTGAAGTAATGCTTTCCTTAGTTGGATGGCAATGCTGTTTTTAAAATTTTAACTTTAAAACTTAATTGTTTTACCTAATATATTAAAATATATTATAATTTATATTATGATTTATACTTTTTAAAATTAATTTTATGCAGTTTTTTTTATATAAGAGAAAAGAAATACTAAATTTGTAAAAGTTTTACAAGTAATTAAGAAAGACATTTGTTTTTGTTATTTCATTTTAATATCTTACCTCACATGAATCTTTTTGACCGTTGGCATATCCAGCACATAAGAATGAAGGTAAAATTTTTTTATTATGTGCAGCGGTATGGAACATCTCCTGACAGACGCTGTTTTCAATAACAGGAACCTAAAGATGACAAAAATGGAATTAATGATAATTAATGAATGTCTTGATGATTTCGACGTATTAAAATATATTTTTATTTATAATTTCTTAGTTAAATCCCAAAAATAACAAAATAAAAAACTAAAATTAGAAAAATATTGAATCAAATAAACCATAAAAGTTTCCAATATATTCAAACACAAAAGATTTAAATTTTTTATTTTTTGCTATGTACCTGTACTTCTTGTAAAACTGATGGAACACCACCACCATACTTAAGACGTCCCCAACCGGTTACTGTTGCCATTCGTCCCGTAAAATCTGCAGTATCTGGTGGCATACATATTGGAACTGTAAATAAAGGATATTGAATTAAAAAGAATAAGGAATAAAAATATATTAAGAAAATCCTATAAATAAAATTTAGAAACAATTAAAATAAATAAAATGTTATAGAGTGTTGCAATTCCATTTTTTCAATTAAAGTTTTAATGTAAAGGGACAGAATGAGATGGTTATAGTTTTTGCCAATAAATCTTGGGGGAAAAAATTGTATTTTGGTTTAATTGTATCATAACCCTTATTTACGTTTTTTGCAACAATATTAAAATGTTAATTTAAATTACTAAAAAATATTCCAAGTTAATAAATTGTTTAATTAAAATCAGTTTAAAATTTTTCATAATGTTTCAAGTCTTTGCTGGACCAAATTTAATTTGTTTTTAGCACATGCAAAATAGTTTCACTCTATCCGCCTGTCTGGTTCGTGTTTTAAAAAGCTTCTACGCTGCAAAAAATTTAACTTCTTTGAAATTAAAACAAAGCTTAATTTTGTGAATCAATTGTTTTCTGTAGTCCTATCCATAATAGAGCCAATATTTGCAAATTTTAAAAGAGTACATTTAAATTAAGTTCCATATGAACTTTAAATAATTTTGAATTAAAGTAATAATTTGTAATATTTTGGGAGGGGATAGAGCCTTGGTTTTTTTGATTTCATGTTTTTTTTTTATGTTTTTTAAAAGTTTTCTTTAATTTTCTTCTTTAGAAAAATTATATTTAATGTCACTTACTAATGCATTATTAAAAAATTTATGTAAATTCTTTCAGTAAAAAAAAGAACTACCAAAAGAAATGTGCGATTATATTTTATGTACATGAATGCGTAGCTTAGATTTTATTATCTTTATTGTATATTGAAGAATTTGATACTTAGATCTTAAAATAAGTTATTAAAAATCAAGGGTTTTTAAAAATGCACATTTTCAAAACTACAAATAATTTCATAATAAATTTTTGGGAAAAAGGATATTATATAAAAATTAACTGATAATAATATAATTTATTTATACCATCAATTAATTATTAATTATGATTAAAAAATCCATTTTTAAAATGTAAACCTAATGCGATCAGGCCAATCTTTTTACATGTGTCGAAATATAATGTTAGAGCTTCAATGTTTACGTTTAACTTGGGAAACATATGTTGTGCTACTAATTTTTTTATTTGATTTTTAAGTTATTAATTTTAAAAAATTGTAATTTTTTAATTTTTGACCCCTAATAGCCTTTGAATAGGGAAGACTTCGAAGTTTTTTCTGAACAAACTTATGTTGATTCTCAAGTATCTAACCAACAATCTCCCCGATCATAATTTTAAGGTTAAAGGAATTAAATTGTGATTTGCATTAAAATTTGGTTCTTTTGTTCGAAATTTGTTTTTAAGCAAAACTACTCTATATTATAATTTCGGAGGACATTTCCAAAATTTCAAATTTCTAGCTTAAGTCGCTTAGAAGATATGTGGAGCAAAATTCAATTTTTTTTAACGGTAAATTAATAATACCGTATGATAACTCTCATATTATTATAAAGCTTCTAAAAGCAGCTGTCTTTTACTCAATTCAGATTCAAAATATTTTTTATAGAACTCTTCTTATAACTGTATATAAAAATAATTTAAATATAGGGCTTTTAAGATTTTGGGAGGCTGTAGCTGTAGCGTAACAGATCAGACTAGAGAAAAAAGTTGTTCTATAAAATTTTACAAATTTTTTTGCTACATCTATCCGCTGTTAAAATTTTATTTCTTTATTTCAAACGGTGTAAAAGTATTGTCAATACACCGACAGATGGACGGACCAGGAAACTATACCGGAACACTTTTACAAAATTTTTTGAAAATGTACTAAAATTCGCAAGTAAGGACTTAAAGATGAAAAGAAAACGAAAAAAGGAAAGAAAAAAATTAATTTACAAAAAGAGAATGTGAAATTTTTATTAAAAAAATTAAGAACAGTTTAAACTTGTTTTTGGTTTGAAATATCTCGTACTTAAATAAGACAATCTGCAATAATCATTTGTATATCGTCTTAAAGGTCTATCTTTTGCAGTTTTAGCGATTCGAATAAAGTTTATATATATATATGGCTAACATATTAAAATTTACTAAAGTTCCGTTAAAACCGATTATCGCTCAATGCGTTAATAAGAACCATAGAGTTCTCTTTATTGCTAAAATTTCAAATTAATCGAGGCTCGGACCTCGGTGAGTGAGTGATATTCTAATTTTTTAGTATTTAAATTAATGCTAATAAACAAATAAGCAGTTTAATTCACAAAGTGTCGTTAAATTTTAAATTTATTTAATATTTGTAAAATATTATATAAGAATAATATAAAAATATTTATATAAGAATAATAAATAGAAGGGATTTTGGAAGTTGGTTTGAAAAACAGGGAAATACGCCTTTTACAGAATATTTATATGTACGTGATATATTAGATTCTGTATATGTGTATATGTCAGATTCTCAAATAGGAGGGTTTTTGGAATTGAATTCAAAATCAGGATTGCCGCTTTTTCCAGAATATTTATACCTATAAATTAAATTTTAAATGAGTTTTTTTTATAAATTAAAAATCAGGCGTTTTTTCACGGCACCAATAATGCCATAATTTCTTTGCTTTTTATTATTATCTAAGTGATTTTTGTGTACAAATAAAATATATAGAAGAAAAAAGTCGAGGAAAAAAGTACTAGGTCGACATTTTTGTAATACTTTAGCAATGACCTAATTAAATATAGGGATAATATATATAAAAATGTATAATTTAATATATATAAAAAAAGTTTAAAATTTCAGTTCTTCTAGGATCAAAATAATGTATACATATGCGTATTATTTAATGTTAGTAGTTATAAATAAATAGAAAGTATTTAATTTAAGAAGCCCAAATGCCAAATAGGCAAAGGACTATAAAAATATCAGGCAATATTTACTATTGTCCTGGTACTGATAAAAATAAAAAAATAAATAAATAAATTATTTAATGTTTAAATGTATGTAGTACTAAGTTTTAAATAGATATATAACTTCTACAAAATAAATATTTATTTTTATTTGATGACATTGTAATTTTCTGGGTATTCTTGAATTGACCTTAATGTCATTATTTTCATATGTCAAGACTATATGTATATTTATATATATATTTATGTACTATAGGTTTATTATCATTAAAATTTTGTATATAACGTGTTTGCATGTGTTTTCATGTGTTTTCTCCTAGTTTTGTTAATGAATTATTATTATATATATATATATATATATTCATATAAATGTGTATACGAAATATTATAATATACAAAGACTATAAATGAAAAAAAGTAATAACATGTTTTGTGGAGAGAAAGAGCAAACATCTGTTGCACTTAATTATGTTTTTAGTGAAATTAACTTTATTTAAAAGTTACTATATAGGTAGTTCATGTAGATTTATATGATTGCTTTTATCCTGTAAATCATTCATTAATTTAGTTAAATTTAAATAATTTTTTACTGTAGTAGAAATTAAAAAAAAAAATTAAAAAGATAAAAAAATACAAAACATATAAGCATGTGTCATTTTAACATCTAGGCCCTACCCCTCTTTCAATACCTTCTATTCGCTTATAAGGGTTTACTTTGTATATTTTCTACTAAAATTATATTTGGTCACCAAAGAGATTTTGCAAAAAAAAAAATTATTTTTTAATAATTTTTTCAATTAAATATTTCATGACCTGTCGAAATCGAACCCGTACTTAACTCGTTTCTTTCTTAACTCGTCTGTTGTGAATCTACACAACCAGCTACACGAAGCTCTGGTCCGATTTTAACTTTCTCTATTAGTTTTTAAAAAATTAGTAATTTTTAAAAATTACTTTGTGTAAATTTTCAAACTCTTGCTGGTTTAGTTTTTGAGTTATCCTGTTTAAGGACGGACAAACAGATAGACACACATAAATTAATTTGTAAAATATGTAATTGTGTTGTGCGTTTAACTATTAATTTTTTAACTTTTTAATTTTTGAACCCCAAAAAACAAAAAAAAATTTATACAATTGCAATTCCTATAATTTCGTTTTCACGTCACACGCTTACAATTTCATAACATTTTACATAAGAATATTAGAGAGCATGGCACGTATTTATATAAAAGTGTTCATTGTAAATTATTAAAGAAAATACTTCCTATGGTCTCTTCTGTTTGAATTTGATTAATGCTCATATCGAGAACGAATTTTTTTTGGAACCAATCTGTTAGGGTAATTTTAATCTTTCAAATTAAAACCACTTTTAATTTATTTAAAACAATTCATTTTGAAGTTTATTTCAAGAATTTAAAATTAAATATAAACAGCCTGACTATATATGTGCATGTCGGAACAGGGAAGATATATTCATATATTTGAAACTGATCAAATGAATTCCACATACAATTTAAACATGAGATAGTACTACGCCTTATAACATTTATAACTGTCTTAGATTTTCAATAAATACAGTTCTATTTTCGTTTTTATATTGTAATAATTTTGAGCTTGAGTTATATGGTATTCTATATCAGTGAGTTATATTATTTAATTGAATTATTTGTTTACATTTTGTATTTGTTTATATTGTTATATTTATTTATTATTAAAGATATATAATTTAATTAATAATTATTAATAAAGCCATTAATTTGAACCCAAAGGCGAATGGAGCTGAGTCGAGTTGAAAACCAGATAAAAGTTTTTTTTACTTTCACTGGGATTCGAACCCGGGGCCCCTCGCATGAAAGTCGGCACTCTAACACTGTGCCACCCAGCTATTTAAATTATTATGGATGATATGATATATGATTTTTTTGGATGATCTGAATTAAAATATACCTAATAAAAATAAATTTACTTTTTTCAAATTGACGAATAATTTATTTATTTACCTATTATTTGTACAAGGACAATAGTAATGGTTGCTGAATATTATAACAGTCCTTTGCCTATTTAGCATTTGGGTTTCTTAAATTAAATACTTTCTATTTATTACAATAATAATAATAATTTTCTATTAAAATTACAATAATAATTATTTTATTAACTTTAAATTATATTTGGTCACCAAGGCGATTTGTAAAGAAAAATTATTTTTTTTATAATAATTAAAAAAAAATTAAATTAAATATTGTATGACCTGAAAGAGAATCGATTCGGACCCTTCTCGGTTAGTAAGCCAAAATATAATAATGCTATTTTGATGAAATTTATACTGTCGGTTACTAGTAACAAAAGTGTGGCAGGGATTGAAAATTGGAAAATCAGGTTATTGGTTCGGATTCTGGAAGTTTCTGATCGATTCAAGGGAAAACAAGCACATTTGCGAATATCTCAAAAAATAATATTGCTATTTCAATAAAATTTATACTGCTGGTTACTAGTGACGATAGTAAGGCGATGATTGAAAATGGGCGAGATCGACTATGGGTTTCGGATTCTAGAAGTTTTTGATCGTATCGAGGCTGAACAAGAATAATTTCAAAACCAATCAAGACAAAATCTTCTAATTTTGAACAAGTGTATTTCATATTATTTCCTTTATATTCCTGTAATTTGAGAACAAACGAAGTGGTTGCTCGGGTACCCTTACATACCTTTCAAGATTCTATCAGGCATATCTTCCCAATTAATAAAGATAGTAACTTAAAGTAAATATAGAAACTTCAAATTTGATATAAGGGTAAATAGTAAGCTATTTCTTTTGTGTATGTGAAATTTGGGTTCAATTGGAGTGCTGGTTCGCGTACCTCACACGCATCTTGCAAGATCTAAACAGCACGCTTTCGAAATTAATAACGATATAAACTTGGAATTTGGAACAAGCGTGTTCTTCATAGTTTTCATTAAATACACAAAACCGGATGGGATGAATTGGGGTGTAACCGAATTAATAACGTTTGGAAATGTTCCCGAGATAAGTTGAAGTGGGGGTACGTGTTAATGCCAATTTAATTTCTAAGATGTAGGGCAGTCGACTTACTTTTGTTACGTTATTTGTTTTTTTAAACAATGGCTCTTACCTATATGAGTATCGTAGTTAATAGCACTTTCCAGTTCCAGTAAAGCTAAATCATTTTCAAAAGTTGCTGCATCATATTGTCTATGAACAATAATTCTTTTAACATTTTTCGTAACTGATCGTTTTGCTTCTAAATCACCGGATATATCAAATTCACCAAAGACGGCAACCAAAGATGCTAAAAATCTATTAAAGAAATTGTTAAATTATTGATAAGAAATAATAACTAAAATTTTATTCAGTTTTACCCTGGCTGACAATGAGCGGCAGTCATAACAAATTTATTTGTAATGAGAACACCACCACATTTATTTTTGGTGAAGAGACCTAACCATGTTGATTCACGTACTAAAACTTGCCAAGGCCACTCCCCAAAAGTTGCACCTTTACCTCCGACAATACGACCAGATTTTATGTGCGGCCGCACACCACACTCTAAAAAATTGTATTATAGCATTTTAAAAAATAAGGAACATAAAAAAAATTTTGTATAAATTTTAATTTTAAAATTCATTTTTCCAGGATGTTAAATAAAGGAAGATTAACTTCCTTTTGATTTATTTTAATGGATCTCATAGAAACATTAAAATATTTTTTTTACTTGCTGTTGAAGCGCATTGAGACTTGCAAAAGGAAGCAACAGAAAAAAAAAACTTACGAAATTTTCGTGATTCTTCATCACTATCCTCTTCTTCAATTTCATTTTCTTCTTGATTTTCATCGATAATTTCGTCTTGCTGTGGTGTTGCTGTCGTTTGAATACGTTTTGTTGGTTTTGTTTTCTTAGTAGTTTGAGGTTTTCGGGTTAAAGGTTTTTTGGTTGTGGAAGAAGGTGTAGTTTTTATTGTTGTTGTTGGCTTTCTTGTCAACTGTATTGGACGTTTTGTTGTTTTGGTTGTTTTTGTAGTTGAAATTCGTGTTAAATGCGTTGGCGGTCTTTGAGTTTGTGGTTTTTTAGTCGTAAGCCTTGTAGTTTTTAAACTTGGGGTTGAAGAAGATACAGGTCGTTTCGCTAAAGTTGGCCTTGATGTTTGCTTAGGCGATGGTGTAGATTTGATATTTGTAGGCAAAGTGTTGTTATCATCTTCTACTAAATTTGCTAATGCTTCAAAATTTCCTTGTAATGATTCAACTATTTTGTTTACTAGTAAGCTCATTTTGTTTTTGAGTATATCGTCTTGAATAAATGTAGGTGTTGACATGTAAAGGTCATTTGTAACTGAAGTTGAAATAGCAGACATATTAAGATTTGGATGTCGAACAGGTGGAAAATTAACGAAGTCGTTGGGTGATGTAAATGTTTCTTCTTCTTCATCAACTTTATCGACCGACGCGGTTGGTAGGTTGCCAAATGATGAATAGGAAGGTGTAGGAGATGGGCCATAATAACCCGGAAAAGCTGGTCGATCATCTAACGGCCTTGTGGTACTTTGTTGAACAGTTGATTCTGAAAATAATTGTACTTGCTGAGTATATGCAGGACGATTTGTTGAAGAAACTCCATCATAATAGCCGGGATCGTCAAAATCGTTTGATGTTACTGGTGGAAGACTGATATAATCAGATGTACTGGTATGAAATTCTGGTCTTTTTGTTACCACTGGACTAAAAACATATGACGTACTAGGAAGTTTTTGATGTTGAGGTATTGAAGTTGTTGGATGTTTATTAGAATGACCTGTTGTTGGCTTAGGTGTGATTAAAACGGTTGGATGTGGTTTTAATGTACTTGATTCAATTGGAATTTTACTAAACTGTTGTTTATATTCATCCATAGGTTCAGATTGCTCCACATTTTGAATGGTTCCATATGTTGCAGTTGAACTTTCGTATTGTTGATGCAATTGCTCACTTGGATAGTCTGCATTACTAGGGGCTTCGGAATTGGCTTCATTCATGGTGATTGTGTTAATTCGATTTATTAGTGTACTAATACCAGCGTAAGATTGCGTTGATGACTGTCTAGGTGGAGTTGGTCCAGTGACATAACTTGTTGAAGGAGGTTTTCTTGTAACGGATAACTGAGGTGAAGGATTTTTTATTGCAGGATGTCTTGTTGGTGTTATAATAATTTCGTTATTGTAATGCTCATATGTGGTTGATTGATTTATTCCAGATTGAAATGAGGGTTTATTTGTTGAATGAATATATTGTTGGGATGTATATATCGATGTTATTGTTGGTCGTTTTTTATGAGCAGTGACGGTGGGGCGTTTTGTACCACTTGAAGTAATTATAATAGGGCGGGTTGTTGATGATAATGTTTCAGGTTCTTGTTTCAGCGGTATTGACTCAGTTGTTACTGTTGAAGTTTTAGATGGAGGCTTCTTTGTAATACTGGTAGCAGTTATGTATGGATTAATCGGAGGTTGTAATGTACTTGATGGAACATCTTGGTCACCACTTATAACTACACCTGAACCTGTTGTAACTACTGGTTGTGGAGTAGTTATCGGGTTATGAGTACTAGATCCTAATTGATACGATTCTGGTCTAGGAGCGTAGTGATGGGTACTTTCACCATATTTATCTAAATTAACAGAGTTTGTACTATAAAATGGAGGTTTTTGCGTACCCAAAGAAGATGCCAAAGTAATTTTGGTTGACTCTGTTGTTCCGTTGTACCAATTGTAAGATGGCCCAGGATTAGAATCGTTTAACATTAAAATAATTGACTCAATTGAAGCCATATTGTTTGTTGTAAAAGTATCCTCAGTAAGCGGCCTTTTTGAAGTATCTTTGTTATAATGACTTTCAGTTGAATATGATTCGTACGCATAATTACTATCCACTGGTATTGGCTGCCTTGTTGAAATATTAGTTATGACTGGTTTTGGTTTGAAAGCAGGTTTTTTATGAGTTACTTTAATTTCTACGACCGTGCTTGTTTCTGGAATATGCGTGGTAGGTGTTGTTCTACTCGGTTGTTGTTGAACTAAATGTACAGTTGAAGGTCTATAACCGTTAGAAAAAGATTGATCATGATAATGGTCTTGACTATTTTCAATTAGAATAGATTCTGCTGCTGGATGGGTTATGTCGCTGTGGGTAAATTCGCCATTTGTCAGAATATTATTTGGATTGATCTTTTGTGGGTTTGTTAAAGATAATGTTTGATAAATGTTTGGTGGTTGCAATGTTGATGACACGCCATCGTTATATATATTATCTACTTCTGTTGAAGATGTTTTTGTAGGTAATTCAGTTGAAAATTCTGAATTAGCACCAGGTCGAGGTGGTAAGTAAGGTTCCCCTTTCGTTATTGTATGTATTGGTAAATATGAATCTGGTGTAGAAAAGGTTGGTAATGAAGATGAAGATATAGTAACCGATTCTTTTTCTATGTAAAAGTTATTTGGAATTTTGTTAATATCACTGTGTTGTTGATTATCAATATGATTTGAATTCGAATAAATATTTTCTTGATGAGCCGATTCATCATTTTCTAATTCGGCTGCACTGTCATAAAAACTGCCAGTTGGACCTTGTTCAGCACTTGATGTTTGTTGACTACCATATGTTTCATACGCTGAAGAAACTTGAGGTCTTGGTCTTTGGGCATTTTGTATTAACGTTGTGTCAATAACACCAGGTACTTGACAACATGCACCGAATAAAAATCCATCCATACAAGCTCCTACAACTTCCCCATTTCTTTGAGCACATTCATGATTGAACATACATATTGTTGGACCGGCTGATCTAGGATCTGACCTTGGTAATGTTTTAGAAGCTTTACATATTCTGGGTGTTATTCTATAACCACCAAAAAGTTTTCTAGCGCCTAAAAAAAAAAGATTTAATAAATATATAATAGGAAACTGTTATTTTCAAAATATATAAATAAAAACTTCCAATATTATAAGATAGTAACAAAAGATATTCCTTTCGATTGAGTTAAAAAATGATTCAAAAATTGTCAGAGTGAAAGTTTTTTAACAATTCAAGTCGATTTGTGTACTCTTCTTGAGTTTAGTAGAACTTAGTAATTGGTTTAAATGAAAATAACTTTTGAATTTTTTTAAACTTGACTTTGGTAATTCATATGTTTAAAATATTTGTGCATCATAAGTGTATTATACATTCCATAAAATTTAATGACATATAAACCTAGATATACGTTTAAATATTGATACTTTGCTTAATCATATAATAAAATTGTTAACCTTTTTCATTTCCTAAAAGCTATAAATAAAATTTTAATTTTAAATCAAATTCATTAAAATTTCTGGTGCATAAAGCCTCATTTTTAGTTTCTTTCTTAGCTAAATAGTAGTAAAAGATTTACATACTTTTTAACTATTTAATTTAATATGTATGAAATTGTTTTTTTGTAATCAATTAAAATAAAATATTTAAACTAAAAAAAATTGAAATTTTTTTTTATATTAATTTATAATTTTTTAAATTCAACATGTATAAATTTTTGCGGTATCTTAAGATGTATTAGTAAATTAAGTGAACAAGCAACTTGTCCGAGAAAAAAGATGGATTCTATTTCAGTCGATTTATTTATTTAAATAAAATAAAAATTTGCAGATTATAACCGAAGCTAATAAATGCATTGTTATCGCTATAAAAAATCACGCAAATTTTAAAATGGTCGAACTTCAATTAAATATAGTTGTAAAGATTTGTATATATTTTGTAATTTTAAATATTAAAACAAACTTTATTTAGACATTATATGAACTATATTTTGGATATTTAGAGATTTTGGAAATATTGAAATAGATTTTAGATTTTTTTAATAATTTAAATGAAAACTATTTAATAATGTCTGTTACGAATACTATCAGTCTATAAACCAACTAGTTTTTCTTCACTTGCTGATCTTTATCATTAAAATACTTTCGGATTTAAAATATATGCTTTAATTTAGGAAATGCATCTCAGGCATAATTATATAGTTTCTTTTAATAAGAAAATTGGAAAAAAAAATAATGCATAAATTAGATTAATATCATGTACAATTTTAATTATATAAATTTTTCATTGGTAGGAAAATTACAGTTACAGTTATTAAATTACAGTTATTTTCCTACCAGTTAAAAACTTTATTTCTGTTCGGAATTTTAACCTGAATTCCCGTAACACCCACCGAGGCTCGTATGTGTAAATTATCAAACATATAAAAATAAATTTTTTTTTTATAATATCTTATAATTTCTCTCTAATTTTTCCTAATATTATGCTTTCATTTAACAGGATAAACATCAACAAACTGTTAAAAACCTATTAATAAATTTTTATATGAAGTAAAAGTTATTCAACGAAATAAAAATAAAATTACAATAAAATATTATGTTATAATTTAATAATTCAATAAAAATAAAGTTAATTCTGTATCATAAAAAATTAATCAAATTTAAGATTAAAATTAGTACCAAATAAGATTATATATACACATAAAATAACTACAGTTATGGACTAAATATCAATGGTACTGCAGATTTTATAAATGTAAGTGTACTATTTTAGGTAGGAAGCTTACCATAATGAGATTGCAATATATTATACAATAATGTAATTTGTATACATTAGAATAAGAGGGAAGTTAGATGTTCAAATCGATAATATTGCATTTGTTTATATATTGTCATTAGACCCCGTATAACTATAGATCATAAGAGTATAATAAATTTGCTATTACTTTTGAATATTTGGCCAAAAATAGTATAGCTTTATGGCCAAAGTTGTACAAAGTTTATTTCGTCTAGTGTAGCGGATTCAAGGAGTTACCATACAACTTCTGTTTTATATGAGCATTACTCTATACTTAATGAAACAGGGTTTCTGAAATTTTTCCATAACTAGTTAAGTTTTATGGCCAAAGTTTGTGGAAAACTGAGTTGAGGTACTGCAGTGGGTTCGAGTGGTTGCCATACAACTTCATCTTTTAATAAAGCTGCATTTATGAAATTTTGTCAAAAGTAGTTTAATTTTAAAGTTGGTCATTAAAGTGGCCAACGTCTGAAAAAATAGAGTCGGTGCAGTGGAAGAGGTTCGAAGATCCTTTCTTTCAACTTATATTTTCTTTTGTACATAACTGAAAGTTTAAAAAGTTGGTTATTTCAAATTTTTACAAATGTAATTAACCCAATGATAAAATGTCTATATTACGATCGATCATAAGGGTATACCCAGAATTTATACAGTTTACAGTGTCTACTACACTCATTCTTATTTTCTTATGATATTTGTTATTTTGAAATTAGGATTTCTTTTCTGCAATTTTTAATAAATCCTATAATAATAGTAAGGGGACTTAAATACTTTTAAAAATGTAATGCTCAAATTAAAATATTTGTATCCTCATTTTGATAATTTTAACAGACGGCGGGCACCTAAAATTATCTAATTTTAAATTATTCCAACACCCCCTAAACGATCTTACTAATGGTATAATTATTAAGACATAAGATTTACAATCGCAAGGTTTTACATTCAAAACCGTTATATGGTATAAAGCAGTTGTTTTTATAATAACATTTAGAATACCCAATTCTTGAAGCTCACAACTGAAGTATTTGTGTTTCGTGATTCGTACAATAGGTATAGCCAAGCTATGAAATGGAAGTTTCACAAAACTTTTTGACTTATTTAAGACATTATAAAGGAATAAGGTAAACAAAAAGTTGTAATCAATATTTAAATTCTAAAAATTTAAAATAATCTGTAATATATGCAAAGAATTTGTTTTGTACGAAAAAGTATATTTAATCAACTGCGATAATGTGTACTTTTTACTAAACTTATCTCTAGTTGAATATTTATCAATCTCAAATTGTGTAGAATTATTTTAATACTTTAAGAATAATACATTAATATCGCTATTTTCACGTGAATTTTGCCTTTTGTCAAATCAATTTATCCGTTATTAAAATCAATTTGATCTTATTTTATCCTGTAACTAAAATTGGTACATGATGAGTATATTTAATTTGGTATGGTATTTGTAAATACCGAAAGTAAAAAAGCTAAATCTGGAAAAGTTATATATATATATAACACTTTCCCCTAAGAAGTGTATTTAAAAGTCTATTTCTCATAATCAATGTAATATTCTTCTTATAACAATAAATTACAATAAATTTCAGATATATACATTTAGTTCGTGAGTATACTGTCTTCACTTTCATCTTATATTTTTACACGTGAAATGTGTTACATTTAAATCAATATACGTATATTTTTAACGTATAGCTTTATTATAGTTATATTACAACGATTTTATATTTGAATCTTAAATGTCTTACTACTAAGAGAGATTTTTTGTATATGTGAGTTATATTTTTCAAATTAAATTATTTCTTTACATATATTTTGCATTTAATCAAATTATATTTATAAAAAAAATATAAAAATATAAAAACGTAGAGATAAATTAAAGATGGATTTTATAAGCTTTTCTTCCTGGATACTGTTGTTTGTATTATAAAGTCTGCAAAGTTTGTTAATTTTTCTTCTAAGGCTAGTTATTTTATATAGGAGCCCCTCGCTATCCCAAATCCTGTAATCGTTCTTTTCTTGACAAAAAAAGTATTCATACCAGATTTCATTGAAATCGGTTGAGATTTTGATGAATTATTAAAACTTGATATTTCTGAAACTCTCAGAATCTCTAGACCCCATGATACTATAGAATGAATATATAAAAACTACTTTTAATTGGTACCACCAACAGTTTATGCATTAAATTTGAACCCATGCCAATGGCTAGAACTCAAATTTTTTTGAAAAATTTGGGGATTTTGTATTGTAGCCATTCGATCCCGTGCTTCGATTTAACCCATCTACGAACTTAACCTTACTATTGACAAATAAATCATTCATACCAAATTTCATGAAAATCGATGGCAATTTGTACGAATTCATAATGACACACACATGAGCTCACAATTTTTAACAATTACGTGTTTGCGAACCTTCACTTCTATAATATTGATTTTGAAGAAAACTAAAACTGCATGAAAAAATAAATTTTATGTTAATGAAAGTAATTTATTTTGTTTAACAAAATATCATTTACATTATTTTACACAATAATTAAATTTACTTTCTTTTTCTATCCATAATAAATAAAAATATTGAATAAATAAAATTGATTTGTCACTACTTTTGCCAAAATCATTGATTTGTAAAATTTGCTCTTTTGATTACTCTCTGTTCCTAAGGAAAATAAAACAGACAAAAACTAAAGCTGAGCAGAATATATATAAAAAAAAAAGCAAATTTATTAAAATTAATTTCTTGAATTTGTTGTTCATCTTTACAATAACTAATGCTCTGAATTGAATCACGTCTAAATTACTTATTTCCCTTTGTTGTTTTTGTGGTGTTTTTGGTTTTGGCTATTAGTTACACTCACAAAATCTGAAAGTGAAATTCAATATAAATAATACACCCATTTAATTAATGCTAAAATTAAAAGTTCCTTACACATAATTTTGTAATTTAGAACAAACCTTTGGTTAGTTTTGGAGGCACGTGACAGTTATACTAAATACCAATCGTTCAGTTTTATTAATTTCGAGGATATTTTTTTGAGATCTTGAAAGTTGTGTGGGAAGTACCCGAAGTAACAAGAGTATAATAATGAGACGTATAGTTTATAATAATGAATGTCTTTAAGGGTTCCGATTTCTGCTGCCGATACTTTTTCTGCTCTAATTCATATGATTTAAAAGGTAAATATTAGAAAAAAGCACCTTGACTATATTTAGCATAACTTCGAAATAAATGGTAAATTTTGCAGTAATAACACTTTTTTCTAATATTAACCTGATCTTAATTTAATTAATTTTAAATATTTTCTTTTTTGACTTAAGCTGTATTCTTTATATCTCATGCTCACCTGTTAAAACCACATATTCTGCTAATTAATCTATTTGGTCAAACAGTACAGTGACAGGCACCTAACCACATTTCCTTAAAAATTAATGAATTACGTTTAAATTTTTTTAATCTTTCTATTTTTTAATATTTATTAATATTTTACTATTATTAATTTTTTTTAAAGTTTACTTTTTTATTATTTTTCGGTGTTGGTGATTGGAATTTACAGTGAATTTTTAAATTTGGAACAATTTACCTATTAATAGAGAGTTTATTCACTTGGTATTCGGTTTACACGTTTGGTTTTGGTTTTCTTTATAAATGTGGTAATAAAGAAAGGAACGATTTGAATTCTTCATTTTTTGAAGAAGTGTTAATTTATATTAGCATTAAAAGCAATTAACACTTAAATTATGTTAAAGTATTGTATTTTATTTTATGTTTGCAGTTAGAAATTGAAAATTAAGTGATGATTAAAAGTAAAAAAATAAATAAAAAAATTTCACCTTTTCTTGTTATAATTGTTGATTTTTTTTTTAATGGGGGTTTTTTCGAATATTTATGAAAGCCATTTTCAGAAAATCAATAGAACATTATTAAAAATCAAAATTAAACTTATCACAATATTATTAATAAATAATTATAAAATTTCATTAAGATTTTTAAAATTTTAATTACCTATAATATTTTTTTGAAATATTGGTAATTAAATTATTATTGCTACGGTCTAAAAACGTAAAATATCAAAAATAAATATATAATATATATAATTATTTTTAATATATATAAATATAAGTAAAATTAAATATAAATTTATGAATTAAAACAGAAATTATGCAAGTAAATTAAAAGAGACCAGTACAAAGTTGCAAGGCCGCAAATTAATGAGAACAACGGGAAAGTTTTGTTTTAGTGCTTTTACCATTATTACGATACTGACCTGTAACTGGAACATATAAGAATATTGAAAGTTCAACAAATAATTTTAAAAATATCTGTTAATAGTAGGCAGTATATTATATTTAAAAACTGTAATAGGTTCGCACAATTATCAGAGAGTTACCAAATAGACTTTCAAATTTCTTGTAATAAGAATTTAAAAATTACACATTTTCCTGAGTCAATTGAGTCAAAAAAATTTTAAAAGAATTATTGAACGTACAGTAGATATTCATTTACAATAACTAGAGTTTATTCCAGTTTTTAATCAATACCAACATAATTTGCAATTTAGAAATTAACTAACTATGAACGTTTAAAAAACAAGTGATAAAAAAAACAACTGTTTAAAAAAAAACTCATTTTCAAAATTATGCAGTGCTTCATACTGAGTTTAATTTTGAGAATATAATACTGGTGACAAATTTTGATGTTTTAGAAATTAAATTGTGATTTCCACTAAAAATTGTAATTTTTCTTAGAACTTCAGTATGTTAGAATTTCAGTATTTTTCTTAGAACTTCAATACTATGAGATTCGTTTTTCATTTTTAAGGACCTCCTTTAAATTTAAGGAAAACCTTTAACACATGTTAAAATATAATTTGGGAGCTTCAAATTTTGTATATTACTAAAAAAAAAATTTGAACGGGTATTTATGTTACATGTCACGCCCCCTAAATAGTGAGCTGTTCATTAGATATGAGAGGCCAAAAATTTTGCAAAAATTAAGTTTCGCATAACGGTTATTTTAAGTAACGAATAACAACTCTATACATTTAAGCGATATATTTTTCTAAAGTTTATGACTGCAGCTGTCTTCTAACGCAGCTGCCAGATTGAAAATATACATAATAGAACTCTTGTTAGATCAATTAAAATTTAGGGCTTTTCAGCATTTGGGGGGTTGCAGCTCCGCAACGGATGGAGCTACAGAGAAAAGTCCTTCCATGAAATTATTTTGGCAGACAGACGTACATACAAACGGACGGACGGACATACCGAGTGAAACTATTTAGGCACAATTTTACAAAATCTTTTGAATATGTGTCAAAAATATAAAATTACAATAACTCTACTTTATATGCAGATCGGAATATTTATAAATGTATATTCAAATCACAAATTACATTTTATTATACTATATATAGAGGAACACGCCTCAGTCTTAGTTTTTTAAACACATTTGGCGTATTAAATTGTTCTCGATAATGTCTGTCATTTTTAATTCTTGTCTGACTTCTATTGGATTGCAAAATAAAAAAATTAGTAAAAATTTGAAACAAAACAATTTTTACTCTCACCTTCAAAATATGTTATACATGCATTTAAAGAAAAATGTAATGAAGTTAGTAGTTGTACAATTTCATTTTAATAATTAGTTTTCTATTATGCCATAGCAGTAACACGAGGCATAAACTATTTTGATGAATTATAATGTCATAATAAAGGTTTTTTATTTGCTTTTTATCAAATGACATACTGTGTTGTGTAGATTTATCATAATTAAAGGGCCATTTTAACAAAAGTACTTATATAAAATAACTACAATATATTTATACATATACTATACCATATAGTTATTATATTATGAACCTTTATATATTATAATATAATATATTATTGTAGAATTTAAATGTGGAAATAAATAAAAAACAAAAACTTGGTATAAATTTATAAAATATTATATTATATACAATATATTATATATATGTATATGCGTTTTATGTAGGTATATGTATAACTGAATTGATTTGAAAAGTTTCGTTTTATTCTGAAATTCAATAATTTTCATCCACTGCTTTTTGTTGTTGTAATTTCTTATGCTAAATTTTATGTTATGCCATTAATTTAATATTTTATAACAAGTTTTATATTAATTTTTATTTCTTATTATATTTTTATTTATATATATGGACGTTAATACACACAATAATACGTTAAAGTCCCGTTATGTCCTAAATACTTGATTGAAATTAATGCTTTTCATGTTTATACCAAGGCGTATAAGAACGAAACATCGTAAATGTGTAAAGTGAAAAAAAAAAATATTTTATTTTGTAGTATATATTTAATTGGAACGGCAAGTGTATGTATGTATCTATCTATATTTATATGAAATAAATGATTGCAAGCCCATATTAAAAAATATACTATAATTTAAAAAAAAATTGCATTGCATATATGTATGTTTATAATGAATGATAATGAAATATATGTGTATAAATTATTGCCATGATTATCATTATCATGGTCAATGTATTGAATTTAAGTATATATATGCATACATAGTTGAATTCTTTTATATAATATATGATAGTAAATATGATTTTATTGATAGCAAGACAGTAAAATTACTGGTATGCTGATGTAGTGAAATTAAAGTATTTTCTAGTTTTATATAGTTATATACATATATGTAGTTATAATGAAGGAAAATGTTTTATATACAAATGAACATAGCACAACTTGCAGTACCTACATGTTTTATGTTCTTATGAGCATTTGAATAATATTGTTTCATGGTATATATATAAACAAATATATATGTAGGTAGGTAAGGTTATATTTTAAATGTTAAGTTTCCCTATATTTTTAGGTATCTTTTTTTATTTTGTTTAATTGGATTTTACCAGAAGTTAATCAAATACCTATATTTAAAGAAAAAATATGTAGTCAAGTAGAAAATAGAGCCTATGTACGAGTATTTAAAGGTAATAAAGAGTTATAAGGAAATTTTACAATTTAAATCTTGGCTTCAAATTAGTATTGTACAGCAAGCTTTAAAATTTTCAATATTACATAATACATATACATTTTACAAGTTGATACATTATATTATTTACTAATTTATTTGGTAATTTTATACCCACATTTATATGTACATGTACACATTAAGCACACAAAAGCACATTAAGTCGACTTTAATTGAATTATGTTTACTTATTTATATACTAAAATTAATTCAAATTTACAATGTATAAACAAGTAAGTTTAATATTTTAATAAAACTAAAATTTAAGGACTTGCGAAATATTTTCTATGCGTACCTACCTATATGCGTTGAATTTTGTTACATATTTCAATTAATATGTAAATATCTCTTGATAAATTTTTAAATTTTCAGTTGAAAATTTTCATACCTAATTATTAATAATGCGCAAAAATATTAATTCACTTGACATTATTCGCCAGAAACAAATCATCTGGAACTCCATCGTTAAGGAGCACCACGTTTAGGAAAATTAAAGATAAGGAGTTTCACGTATACAAAATTTAAAGTCAATCGGTCAAACCGTTTCTAATTTACAGTAAAGTAACGAAAAAACCAATAAAAAGCTGTTTGCATGAAATATATTAACGGAACTCAACAAAAATTTTTTTAAGACTTTCTTTTTTGCTAAAGCAGTAATTTTTCGCAAAATTGGACGAAATTTGCTTCGCCAAAAAACCCACATACTTATCTAGAAATAAAAAGGTTTCCAAATTTATTTTGGGCTAGTTTTATAAATTTTAAAATTAGTAGTAATTTCTTAACTTAACATTTTGGATTTAACATTACCAATGATACAATTCCGCAAAAAAATAATCATACCATATATAATTCATATACCTATAGTTATTGCTGCTAATATTGGAAGTAAATTTTAAAACCTTTTTATACCCGTATGACTATATAGTCAAAGGGTATAATAAATTTGCCATTACGTTTGTGACGCAGAGAAGGAGGGGTGGTAGATATAGACTCAAGTGTATGGATCGGATCAGAATCGAAAAATAAATCGATTTAGCTATGTATGTCCGTCCGTCCGTCCGTCTGTCCGTCCGACCGTCCGACCGTCCGTCCGTCCGTCTATCCGTCTGTCCGTCTGTCCGTCCGTCTGTCCGTCCGCACGATAACTCAAAAACTAAAGGAGCTAGGATCTTGAAATTTTCGCAAATTCGTTTTTTTGCAATAGCCGTCATCGCTATTTAAATCCAGCCATTTTGGTCCATGAGTTCGGGTAGCTGCCATGCAACTTCTTTTTTATATGAGCATTACTCTGTACCTATTACAGCTGCGTGTCTTAAATTTTGCCAAAAGTAGTTTAGTTTTATGGCCAAAGTTTCTGCAAAATTTGGTTGGTCTAGTGGAGTGGGTTCGAGTAGCTGCCATACAACTTCTTATTTTATATGAGCATTACTCTCCACCTAATGAAGCTGGGTGTCTGAATTTTTGCCAACAATTGTTTAGTGTAATGGCCAAAGTTTCTGCAAAATTTGGTTGGTCTGCTGCAGAGGGTTCGAGTAGCTGCCATACAACTCCTTATTTTATATGAGCATTACTCTCCACCTAATGAAGCTGGGTGTCTGAATTTTTGCCAAAAATTGTTTAGTGTAATGGCCAAAGTTTCTGCAAAATTTGGTTGATCTTCTTTCGAGTAGCTGCCATACAACTCTTTATTTTATATGAGTATTCCACTACACTTAATAAAGCCGGATGATATAATGTATATGTTACGGTCATACGGGTATCCCAGAGTTGACACAGTCTACTCTACTACACTCTTCCTCGTTTTTATTGAATTTTAAAAGGTATAGTAATATTTGACCATAGTATAGTCTCTACTCTCTTGTAGCTCTCACATTAATTTGATATATTTTTCAAAATTTTGTTTTAGATTAGATTAGAAAAATACAAAAATTTGAATATGCATTGTTTTCCAGTTCTCAATATAGCAAATTATCAGTAATTATCAAACTCATCAGTAATTATCAAATGTCAAACATATTCAAATTAAATTTTTTGAGCCGTAAATTTCAATCTAAATTTGTATTTTCTATTTTTATTTTTGTGAGTTCCAAGAGAAGATATTCTTCGGTAATTTTTTAATTATTTAATCAAATTGTTACGAAGTTTAAAAATCAATCTTTGGTGTGCAATTAAAATATGTGCATTTTGTTTGTTACTTTGTTTGTGATTATTGCCATTGTTGTTATTGAGGTGTATCTCATTTATGTTGAGATAAAGATGTTTGTATTTTTGCATTTCTCAAATTATTTGATCTCATTTTTAAGTGGGAATAATACAATTATAATTATAACTAAAGTTTGTATGCAAATGTTTCATTTCTCATGACACTTTCTTTATCGAATTTGCATATAATTTTCTCTTTACATTCATAATGCAGAGTTTCTATAATATATATAATATTATGTTTGTGGTATGGTATTGTTTAATAAATAAAAATTTAAAATGAGACCTAAAAAAATATTTTTATAAATATGTTACACTTGTACTTTGTATACATATATATATTTTAATTGTAATAAATAAATATCTGTTTTTGGAGTATAAATATTTTCTGCATAAAAATGAATGATTATTGAAAATTATTTTAAAAATAATTTGTAATTTTATAAAATTGCTGAGAATTTAACTTTAATTAAATTTTTTTTTTTAATTTTTTATTCCAAATATTTACTGGAGCACAAACTTAAGATAAAAAGAAATAAATTAATAAGTAAGTTAAGTGTAATAAATGCCAGTTATCAATAAATATTGCAGTATAAATTGTGAATCAGATATTTTGCAAAAGATTTTCTTTTTTATGAATTCAAAAAACATATGTGTGTGTATATTATATATATAGATATATATGATTGCAGTTTGTATTAATTTTTGATATTTTTTTATTGTATAGGTAAGAAACCAATTTATTTCGGATATGATTTATTTTTAATAATTATTAATTTACATAATATTTAAAAAAAAATATAAAAAATTAATATTTTTACATTTTACAAGAAAAACAACGAGTAAGAGTGTAGAGTAGAGTTTGTCATCTCCTAAATACCCGCATTAACGAAATACAAACATTATATCATCCGGTTAGTTATTTTTGGAAAAATTTCAGACATCCGCTTTATTAGGTGTAGGGTAATGTTGATATAAAAACAGAAGTTATGGCAACTACTCGAATACATTGCGCCAGAATAGCAAAATTTTTCTTAAATTTTGGACAAATAGTTCAACTACTTTTTACCAAAATTTCAAATACTCATTTTTTTAAATATGGAGTTGTAATCATATAAAATAAGAAGTTGCTAGTCTAACCCGCGTTGAGCGAACTGCCTGGAAGAAAAAAACGAATTTGTGATAATTTCATTTCTTTATTTTTTGAGTTGTCGGGCAGACGGAGGGACTGAGAAACGGAAGGATACACATAACTTGATCATTTTAATTTTCGATTAAACTGATACATAACTTCCTTCCCCTCCTTTACAGCGTCACAAACGTAATGGCAAAATTATTATTCCTTTTGAACATACGTTCAGACATGTATAAGATTCTGATTTCATAAACAAACTAACGAACAAAATGAAATTATCAAAAATTACCTCAAAATTATTAGAATATTTAAAATAAGATTTAAAAATACTTTTTTAAATATTAAAATTATTATGAAAAACTTTTTTTGTCGGATTTCCATACTGTGTTTCTATATTTATAAGTTTTCCAGGAAAATATATGACCTTGAATTTTAAATTTAATGTTAACAATCTTTTGTTTTTTTTTTCGTGTTGACGGTTGTTTTTTTTTTTATGTATTAAATAAAATTTTGTGTATTTTTAAGCAAACTTCAAATTATTCTTTTTTTTTTGTCATTGTGTGTATTTTGCAAGTTTTATCTTAGGGTTACATTATTGAAATATCCAGATTCTGTATCCGTTTGTAATTTCTGTATCATTCATCTTTTGTATGGGTTAAAAATTTTTTAAAAATTAAATCAATTTTTTTTTTTGGTAAATAAATGAAATTAATAAAAATTTTGAGCATATTTAGTTTTTAAATATTTGTTATTCAATTTTAATATGTTTAAAAGGTATATAAATATTCATAAAAATATTTAATGGATATTTAATGAATTTATTCGTTTGAAAAAAGTTTGAAAGAGTATTAACAGTTGAAAGAAAGTAAGTTAAAAAAAACAGGTTTTAAAATATAAGATTTTATAATATTATAAAACATATTTTAAAAATGTTTTTGATAATTGATGGTGCAGAGTCAGAACTCCCAGGGTCATAAGTACTTTAGGAACTTAAAACTCCCTTAGTGAGACGTAAGTCCCTAAGGGACTTATGATCCACTTTAAAATATTTACGTAGGATATAAGTCCCTTTACAAGTGGGTCATAAGTCCTTTTAGGGACTTACGTAATAAATTAAAGTCTTGAAATAAAATCTGAAAGTCTTTTCTGATCTTTATAATTTAAGGTATGATAATACAAAAACATATATAAGTAAAATATAAGATGTACAACAATATGTATTTTCATATTTATCTATACTAGAGACTATATTAGGAAGCATATTTGGTTAAAAAGTCAAAGTTGACCCTTTTTCCAGAGTATTAATGAATTCATAAATATGTATGCGAGACTTTGGTTACAAAATCAGAATTACCCTTTTGGCAAAATAGCCTTTCAAAATGTAGTTTAAATATAAAATTATGTTTGTTTTCTTAATTTTGGATAAATGGAATACTCTGATTTAGAATCCAACCCCAAAATATGTATTCGTCACTGATATTATATACATAATTAAAATAAATATTTTTTTTTAAATTACTAATAATTTTTAAGCTGAGAACTGTATAAGGGAATTATAACCCACTACGCTAAATCAAAACTCCCATGGTCATAAATTCCTTAGGGAGTTATGGCTCACTGGGAGCTTTGACCCTGCACCATAATTGATACTAAATATTCTCAATTTTTTGAGTGATGAAGGTTTTTATATAATCAAATTTACAACTGGTGGTTAAGATGAAAAAGAAATATATGAGGAAGATAGATATATTACTTATAAAATAATACTTTAAGAGTTCAATAATGTATAATTATAATTGGAAATGTTTAAATAAATTAGTTTTCTATAACTATTGAATGGAAGTGTTAAGGTTTCCGGAACGATATATGGAAAAATGGTAAAACTTTTCTCTAAAAGAATTCCGGAAACAAAATCAATAATAAAAACATTTTTAATTTTTTACATAATTATTAATTATAATATTTTTGTTAGTCATAAATTTTATTTAGAAAATAAATTAAACCCTAAACAAAATATATATATATGTATATATATATATATATATATATATATAATATATATATATATTAAAAGTATCGCTCTAATAGTTTTTTCATTTCACTTTTATTTTTGAATTTTTGTTTTTTGAAAATTATTTAAATTTTTGTCAGATTTTTCAAAAAAAAAAAAAAAAATAAATGAAAATTAAATTATAAAATTAATTTGGTTTTTTGTTTTCTTAATTATTTATTCACAAGATCTTCAATCTGTATAAGTGAAGTGATTTACATTTAAAAATTTTATTTTTTAATATGTTGTTTACCTGTTAGGGAATTTAATTCTAATCTTTTATGGGCAAGAAGTATGGAAATTGATAATTCATGGTTTGAAAGTAAAATTAAAATAGTAAATATATATATATATATATATGCATAAATAATAATTTCTAATTGTGAAACCATATGACTTTGGAATTCAAACTTTTATTTTGATTTAAAATTTGTTTTGTTTAATTTTTTTTTTTTAAACTTATGTTATGAGATTGTATGATTAATACTTTCTTTTTAATTCATAAGAAGTTATATTCAACATATGAACCGTCCAGTCGGTTAATAATTTTATGATCTTATCACATTCATTAAATGAAACTTAAAAAAGTTTCACTTGATCTGAAATCTTAAAATTTTATTTTTTTTTGTATGAGTAGTAAACGTTTAACTTTGGTAATGGACTTTCAAAAATTTTATGGGTTTTTATTTTTTGATATTTTAAAAGACAAGGAACAAGTTTTTGATTTATTTATGCAATTATGCATTTAAATCATATTTTTTCAGAATTGAAAGATGTTTCCATGACATATGTGTTTTACAAAATTACGGGCACCACATCAATCTTCAGTGGTTAGTTAATATATATAAAAAAAAATATTTTCTTACAATAACTAAAAATTTAAAAATTTCTGTGGAAAGATTAATTTTTCCTTAAAGTTTATAATTTACATATTTGTGTGTGTGTGTGTTTTTATTAAATCAGTTTTCGTTTTCTTTAAATTATTATTCAACTTGATTTCACTTAACTTTAATATGCAAAATTAAAACTTAAAGAGAGAATTATTGAAAGCATATAATTTATTATTGAACAAATTTTATAATTATCTTTTAAATATTAATTATGTTAACTTGACACTTGACAGACAGTTGGACTAATGTTAGGAAAACGATTACATTTAATATATTAATAAGTAATTAAAAATTGAAGTGGCATAAACACACTTTATCTGTTATAAAATGAAATATTTAAATATTCCTGTATTTTTATAAAAAAAATTAAAATTTAATCAATGTCATTTTTACATTTGCTGGCGTTAACTTTTTAAGATCAATAAAATTTATTTTTCAATTTAATTGGAGGAAATAAAAAAGGAAACTTCATTAATCGATTGTCGACCACAATCGATATCAGCTCCAAACAAAAAAAAAAAAAAACAAAAGTTTATTATGCCAAATGAAAAAAAATTCTATTAACTATTGATTAGAAATACTGGATTTATATTCAGGTAATAATTTCTTGGATAGGAAGAGAAAATCACTTAAGAAATAATAATAATAATTTAGACTAAGATAACACTTAATTAATTTGTTTCTTAGTGCCACTTTCATTCTTCGTTATAAAGAAATATGAAATGACATATTTAAAGTAATAATGCACAATTTTTTTTTTTAAATATTATCCACCACATAGAAGGAAATGTAATTCAAGATAGGAAAAAAGATGTTAACCAATTTGAACAAAATAAAATTTTAGGGTATCAACCGTCATTTCAATTGAAAATTAATTAATCTTAAGTACAACTAAACTCTTAGTTAAATTTTGTTTTTTCAACCATTTTTTAACATTTATTTTTTTTATTCCTTTTTCACTCTCTTAAGGAGTATAGACATTCACCAAGTCTAACACTAGGCTTCAGTTTCTTTACTCGTTATATTTACTATAAGCCGTTGATTATTTAGTTGTAGGTATTGTATAAGATTATGAATACACAAATGTTAATTTTGTGCGCCATCTATTATCCTACACAAGAGTTGCTTGTACATTTTTATTAAATCTTGCCTTATGATATTTTATCGTAATTATATTACGATACTATTTTACGACATTTTTGTATTAGATATAACCTAATCAGGATTTGATTGAAACCGAGACTTTCCACAGGAAAGGCGGCATTTTTCGCTACGCCATTGTTCAGATAAACATTTATTAGATACTTTTAAATTCTGTGATATAAAGAATTTTAGTATAAAACACGAAAATCTTTATAAGCATAAAAAATACTTTTTGAATGAAGGATTATTAATTAATTTAATTATTTTTATTTTAATTGATTTTCTAAAAGTATTTGTTTTTTTAAATTATGAAAAAATATAACTTTGAAATTTCTTATCGAATATGAAGTAAAAAATTTGCCAAAATTTGAAATCAGACAAAACCCAAATAAGAACCAAAAGATCTTTAAATGGAAGGAAAACAATTGCATTCCGCTTTACGGAATTGATTGATTGATTGTATAAGCTTTGCTTTTTTCTATTTAGTTAAATATATCTAACGACCTAACACTATTTTGAAATATGTGCATAAATCTAATGATCTAACACTATTCTTGAAAACTAAACATTGGAAGTTTATTTAAAAAAAAATATTTCGACCTTCAAAAACTCAATTAGGTAAATTAAATGTTTTGCGATAAGAATAACTCCAGACCTTTTTCTTATTTTCTTTTTTATTTAGTGAAAACTGGTTTAAAATTTGTTTTTATCAAAATAAAAATTAAAAAATAAATAAAGAAACAAAAACATTTTCCGGCACTTATATACAAGTATGTAACATAAATACGACATATTTCTAAACATCTATATTAATATACACATTTACAATATTGTGGTGGCCTTTGTAATACTTTTTGACTAATAAAATTCTTAATAAAAAACCGCAAAAGAACAAATTTTTAAAAAATTAACAAAAAAATGGTAATGTGATGGTTTGGTTGATTAGCAGGTACATTATAATAAAGAGTACGGTGTTTCACTATCTTTTGAAAAAAAAAATTGTATATGTATTATACATCGGAATATTGGAAATATACCGTGTGTGTTGTAACAGTGACCCAGTTTTTATGAAGTGAATTACATTTACATTTATATTTTATTTATTTACTTTTTATTCTTGATTTGTAGTTGAATGATTGTGTCAACTGTTAACTAAAAATAAAACAAGAAAAATAATAAAAAGTCGCTCGCATAAAACAACACTACAAAATTATATTCATAAACCAGAATAATAATGTCTAGTTTTTTTTTGTTACGGGATCTACAATCTAATTTTATTTATTTAACATTTTTTTAAATCATTTTGCAAAAATGAGAGTTTACATCTTTGCTTACATTTTATTCAACTGAGATAAATCGAATGTTTGGTTATAGCTCTTTTTATAAATCAATTTCGTACTTTAGAACGAAAATTCCTCAATACTAAACTTAGTTTTTTTTAAGCAAAGGTTATCCGTGTAAAATTCCAAGATGAAAAATTAGCTTTAATATATATATTTAAAAATATAACTAAAGGGTCGAAAACAAACATTGAAAAAATGGATGTCCAAAGTCCAAACGCTGATACTCATTGCTTGGTTTTCTGATTTGTTGATTATCATTGCAAGTACTAAACAAACTGGGACCAATTTAAACCATTAATTTTTTTTTATCTTTTTGCTAAGAGGCAGAATAAATTAGATGTGGAAGTAGGATCAGCAAAAAGTTGGAAGATTGGAAGGAAACGGATACATATGAGTTCTTTTTAAAGCATTGAAAATTATGAAGAGGGGAACATATTTGAATCTCATAAAAAATTAATTAGCTTTCGACGGGACACTTAATAACCAGCTTTTAATTGCCTAAGATTTTCCACATTATACAAATGGGTTTCTTTGGTGTCAATTTACAATGCTAGAAAAAAAATAGGCTTTAAACATTTACTGGCGACTTCCCCAGTTATTTAAAATTTTTTTGATTTAAATGTATGACTCAAAGGTAAGGAATTTAAGAATACCGAATGAAAACGCTGTAGCTTAAATTCTTAGGATAACTATGCTTATGTTATCCTATACATTTATATTGCTCAATCACGGTTGACTCTCAGACCTATCATTAGATTATACTCTAAACTAATTGAGACAGAATAGATTGATTTCCTAAAGAAGGCGTATGACATCCCCAGATTACTATTATCGGCGAAACTATCAACTGTATTGACGATGGAAGAAACTAATTTGTTAAATTTAATAATAAATAATAAATTCATAATTTTCATATTAAATAACTTGAAATTTTTATTTTGCAATTGAAAAATATTTTAAAATACATATACATATACAATATAAATTCAAAATTCATTTTTAACATATTTAGAAACTAAATTTTTTGCAGACTTCAATTGAGTTTACAAAAATAAAAAGAAAGATTTAGTTCAGAAAAAGTGTAGTGCAAACGTTTGAAAGAAAATATTTAAAAAAAAAAATATTCTTTTAATAAATTTCTATAACATATTTTAATTTTTTCCGTTACATTGCGGAGAAACCAGATTTAGTAAAATTGCATGTTAAAAAATAATTTTAAATAATAATAATAAAACTAAAGACAGAAAGTAAATTCGAAATAATCTATTTAAATATATGATAGCATAAACTTGTAATATTCTGTTTTTAATTTAAGTAAGAGTTTGAAATTTTAATATGTATGGTATCTTTTTTAAATAAAAAGAAAATCCTGTATTGGTTTGGTTTTAAATTTTACAAGAATAAATTAATACGTTAATTATTTTCAAATTGGATTTTAATTGGAATTTTTGCAATTTCTTATGAAGAAGTTTTCATATTATAATTAGTGGGAATTAAATGTAAATTAGTTTAGGTTTAAAAATACAACTTTGTTTGAAAAAGTAGCGCAACTCTTTAAGAATTTATAAATTTTTAATTTACTTTAGTGTTTTAATTGATTTCTTTCAAAAAGATGAAATATTATGAATTTTGATACATATTATTAGATAACATTAAATTAATATGGAGATAGAATTTTTAAAAAATAATTTAAACTTTTTAATCTTATGTATATTAATTTTCGATTTATTTTAATTGCATTTAACATAAATTGCATTTCATTTCTTATCAATTTAGGAATAATTTGTAAATAAAAAAGTTATTTATAAAATTTTCACTCTAGTTAATTATTTAATTTAAATTTGTATTATTGTGTGTTATAATAAAAATTAAATTAAAGTTATGTTTACATTTAATGAATATATTTTTCCAAATAATAAATTAAGAAATACTACTTCTCTGTTTCTACTTCCCTAATTATTTTCGCTTATTAATTCAACCTTTTTTTTCAAAACATTCCTCACACACTCCAGTCAAATTAATAACAATATCATTGTTTAAATTGTATCTGATTACAACAATTTTTTTTTTTGTTGAATCATCATATTAAAGCAAAGAGAAGTATTTCTATTAACTCTCCCATTTTCAGCACACTTTAAATTCACCTGTGTATTTATTGTGTGATTTAAATTGAAGTATTTAATAAAAATCAATTTTATTAAGAACGGCAGCAAAAAATATGTACCAATAGACCGACCAGCACTAATAAAAAGACAAACAGAATCAGCACACCAAAGAGAATTATAGAATTAAATAAAAAATAAAAGAATCAAATGCTGGAAGCGAATATAAAAATATGTTAGATGTAATAAATGGATAATAAATATAAACTAAATATTTTTTTAAGTTTTTATATTAAAACTACAACGAGATACTGAAGCTATAAAACAATTTGATTTACTGGTAAATATTTATTTTATAAACCAGCTGTAGTAAATAAATAAATAAATTGAACTATCAAAATTAATTATCCTTTTTAAATATCCTTTCATTGTATTATTTAGTAGGGACTTAAGTATTAGTATATTTGTGAGTATTATCATTATTAGTTTATCCAAAATAAAATGAAACATACCACGTTCTGAATTTGTTGAACTTAATCCATATCTTAAATTTAATGCGTCATCTGCATGTGCTATTAAAGGTGTTGTTAGAAATGTTATAAGTAATAATGGTAATATTATTAAAGATGAATAACATTGTTGTTGTTTTTTCTGTTTATTTCTTGTTAATAATAATGTTTGTAATAATTTTGGTGAAAAATTGTTTCGAATAATACTGTTAGTTGTACGCCATTTTAAAAATGCTCTTTCAATAATTTCTTTTAGTTTAAATGACATTTTCTCGTTAATAAAAAAAAGATTTAATGAAACTAAATATATTTTATTTATTTTATGTTTTAAGTTTTAACTAATTAATGAAATAAATTTTTTTTTAATTGTTAGCTAACATCGAATAAAATTGTTAACAAACAGGTGTTTCATTTAAAAAAAAAAAAAATAAATAGTTTGTAACTTAATTAATGTATTAAAATTTTGTTATAATCACATTTAAAAATATTTATTCAAAAACCAAATCATTATTATTCAATTCTTTTCATATATACGCTTCAATCGATTATATATTTTATTGAAATAATCGATTCATTTGTTTGTATTGTTTTTTTTTTTTTAGAAGAATCTTCTCTCGCGATTTAAAATTCTGTTAAATAACAGTAAATTCTTACATATAAAGTATGCATTTAGTTATACGCGCCAGATGAGAAAATCTTTTCATATTTTTTTTTTTTTCAATTTATGAACGAATCAAATTGAATATAATTCAAAAGATATTTTATATTTATTTTATTTTTAAAAAACTAAATATTAAAATAAAACACTAATAAAATTATATATTATTATTTCAATATCTTATAAGGTATCGTTATGAGAAAAAAACTTTCACTGAAATTTTCGTGACTATAATTTCGTTTTTTTTTTTAAATTTATTTTGCCAAAAATAAAAAATATACAGGTAAATATTTTAAATTTAAAACAAATTAAATTTTGCATATATTTTTATTTTATTATTTTGTATTTTTATCATAATAATTTTCAATTTGCTCGTTTCTTTTTTAAATTTTAAAGAAAACAATTCGTTTTAAAGTTTTTTATTTTTATCGCGCACGTCTTTCCGCATTCGCTACTAATATTCAACTAAATTTACTTTGATTTCTTAGCGGTATTAAACTTCCGTACAAGTTGTAATAAGTACGGAAACTTTTTATTATTTTTTTTTTGAGCTAACTTATCAAAAGTAACACAATTCTGTTCAGATTCAACTAAAAGCAAAAAAAAAAAAACAAGACTAAATAGTAGTGGTAAATACTTCTTTTTTAGTTTTTTATTCGATTGCTTGTATCAACACTTTTTATTTTTTTACAACTTTTTCTTTTAAGCTTCTTTTTTTCTTTTATTGACTCTCTCATATACTTCGCATATGAATTCTTTTTTGATTTTATTTTTTTTTTTAAGTTACTAACATACACAATATACAACTTAAGTACAACAAACAAAACAACCATCTAAACTCTGTATTAACATACCGTAGCGCTGAGCGTGACAGTGAAATAAGAAAATCCAATCTCAAAATATTTGTGCTTCACTTAAATTGACTCTCTTTTCTCTTATTATGAATTTATTTATTTCTCAATATTACTTTTTAAATTTAGTTTTCTTAGTTTAAATGATTTTTAAAATGATTTTTAGACAAAGAGGTAACAGTTGCTATATTGCTTTGCTATATACATTTGGTTGAACTGAGCTTAACTCAAATCTCACTTTTTCAGACGGAAAATATGTTTGAACTCGTTGTTTTTATTTTAAACAAATGTGATTTGAGTTCAAGCCGTACAAGTTTTATGTACTTAATTCATTGTTTATAGATTTAAAATCTACATTTTAATTAGAATTATGTTTTTAGTATGAATTATATTCTAGTTTTTATCCTTTTCTCCTAGACTACATAACTCTTATTGTTTTAAAAATTGAATCAAAGTAGAATTTACAATAGAATTTTCTTAAACGTTTTTCAATGTCTTTATTCTTAATGCAACGAATGTTGAATGAAAATTTATTTCTTTTGGATTTCTTGAGCTTACGGTGAAGAATTACTCGCTGTATATTAAAAACTACTTGTATAAGAATAAAAAGCAAGTAAATAGGAGAAAATACCGATGTTATTGTAATTATTTGATGGAATTTCGATATGGCGTTTTATTTAATTCAGAAGTAAGAAATATAAATGTATTTATTAGATAGTCATTAGGTATTCAAGTGAGCATTGCGGAAAGTAAAGAAAATTTAAATAAATGATTGAAAATATTTGAAATTTTTAATGGAAGAGAAATTACTTTTTATTTGTAAAGATTTATTATGTTTTATAAGTTTCATATGTTAGGAGTTTATTTTAAAAAACTAGTAGAATATGTAGCCTCTAAAATTTTCAAATAGTTTTAATAACATTTAATTGTAATTAATAACTCAAGCTCAAATATTAAATTGTATAAGTGATAACATTATAACTTATATAAAGTACTCTGTAAGTTTTATGATCAATTAGTCAAAAGAATTTTTTTTTTATTTTAAGAGAAGTGTTTTAGAAAAAGTTTAGGTAAAATATAACGAATTTTCGATAAAAATGTTGTTTTTTGAAGTTTTTTTTCAGAATTTTTTAACTTCAGTCACTAATAATCATTTTTAGTATCAATTTGTTTATATTTAAATGAAAACGCTTAGTACTAATATTCCTACTAATAAGTATAAAATATTGAATAATAGTAGTAAGGCTTTTTATATGTTTTGAATGATACTTTAAAAGTGAAATTTTCTTTCATTATACTAAGCATTAAAGCAATCAAAACAATAGATTTCCATATTTAAGTTTTTTTTATATAAAATTAATAATATTTTAAATAAAATTAACATATTAAAAGTTTTTATTTAAAAGTACTTTCCGCTATAATAAGAGCCTACGCCTACATTTGTAAAATTTACTATGCAAGTTATTATAAAACAACTAAATGGAATGCATATTTAAATAAAATTGATTGTAAATATAGCGAAAGTCTATACAAAAAAATTTTAACTGTTTTATTATTATTTCAATAAATAACGCTGCGTCATTTCATCTTCTTAAATAATTAAATGATTACTTTACCAGTTTTCTAATGAATTTAAAAATAAAAATCTATATGATATGTTTATACTATTTTTTTTTTCCCAATTGCAACAGTTATGGATGCAAACTTATAATGACCTAATAAAGAAGCGACATTTTCAGTTGCATATTAAAGTTTAAATTTGTTTTTATGCATTTTGTTGTTTCTTTTAGAGTAAAACTTTTCATTTTTATAGGAAAAAATGAATTGTGAAATTTCAAATTTAAATTATTTTCCATTCTGTTTTTTATCACGAATATTTTTTTCCTTATTTGGTTTAATTTTACTTTTATGTTGATTTAATAAGAATTTTCCATAAAAGAAAGGGAGAAAAACCAAGAAAAAATCAAAGTTAAAATTAAAAGAAGACATAAAAAACGTTACGAAAAGGGACCCTAAGAATGAATAGTGAAAGTTTATATTAACAATAAAAATACATAAATATTAAAGTTTTTAAATTTTTAATTGAAAATCTATTTTAATTTATTAAATTTTGATTTAAAAAAAATTTATTTATTTGTAGTACCGGACAGTGTTCCTTTGCCTATTTGAAGGACACGTCTTATTAAATTATTTTAATATACACAATATTTTTTTTTTTTTTAGATATAATAGGATTTGAACCCGAAACTTTTCGATTGAAAAGCCGCAACATTACTACTAAGCTATCGGTTAGATAAAAAAAAAAGGAAAAAAAATAATATATAATTAATTTAAATTACTTTAAAATGTCATAAATGTTTTTTGAACGAATTTTCGATTATTTATTTAAAATATATTAAAATTTCTGTAACAAAAGAAATAAATTTTGATAAAATATAAATAATTTAAGCGAGAAACTTTTAATAATTTTATGAATAATTTAATATTTAGATTAAAAAGTGTCATCCAGTGTTCGAAAATCAATCGCGCCAAAATGTTTTTTATTTATATTTCTTAATTAAATAATCGTAATTATTTGGCTCTAAAAGAACGAATTCTATGTTTATTATTTTTTTTTCATATTATAAACTGATATTTTGTTTTGTGATATAATAATTAATTTCTTATATTATGTATTAATCTAATAAGCTTACAAAATCACTTTTTTTTTTATTTAAAATATTTTGCATAAAAAAGCCTTTTCTGCAATGTGGAAACGAAAACTGAAAAGCACTGAACTGAGTGTGTTATAAAGCCATAATCGCAAGTTTTTTTAAATATGGCTCAGGACACTTTCGCATGAGTTATGAAGCTATAAAATGGCCTTATGACTCCCTCAGAATTTTTTTTTAACAAATCAATAATTTCAAATTTATTGTAAACAAATTTATTATAACTGACTATAAAATTCCTCATAAGTCAGAATCTCCCATACGCATAATAAAATATATAAAAATATTCTCTGTCTGAATTCACAGAAAGAGAAGCCAAGTTAAATATAAAGAGCCTGACAATACTCTTACATAATCATCACTTAAATTTCAAAATAAAGCAAATTGAGCAATTTATCCAAATCCGTAGGCAAGCTAACTGAGATTACACGATTATAGCTTTCTATAGACACTCTGGCTAACAGCGCTAAATCGGTAAGCGAAGAAAAATTGACGTAAAAATCTGCCACACATAAAAAAATCAACATAATATATTTAAAAATTTCTGTTCGATAAAACAAATCCTCACTCTTGTTCAAAATCTGAACACATACTCTCTGTGAAACACATTTTCACCGAGTGTCTTTCCACTTTAAGTATTTTGTGAAACCCTAATCTATACACTCTTAATATATTGTTCAACCTCACCTCAATAGAATAGAACTAATTTAAAAGAAAGGGATTTTAATATTTTGAATACAATTTAAATAATAGCGCTATTCTTTTAAAATAATTTAGCGTTAATAAAGAATTATATACAAAATAATTAAAGGGTCAACCAAAAATAATTATTAGTGATTAGTCTGCTTCAATAATTTATATTTTGCAGTAATAATTTATTACTTAAATTAGATTAGTTGCACAAAAGTTTTATGAAACGAAAAAGTATTACTACATATTTATTAGTACTAAAAATTATTAATTAATTTGTTTTAGACTGATAGTTTTATTAAGTAGGACATTGGAGAAAGCGCATACCCTGATTTGATTTTGAACACAACTCTTAAATTCCTCCCAATTCGGAAAAACGCATATAAACATGAATGAATACCTTATTATGATAGAAGTTCTATAACTCGGATATCGTAGAGATCTGACTAGTACTCTCCGAGTGGAGAATACTAGTCAGATCTCTCAGGCCTTAACATATATAGCGAAATATCACGGCACCTTATTTTAATATATGGTTTTTAAAATTAATACTCCATACTAAGCTTACAAATATTTATTACAAATTTTGTTATCATGGAACGAAGACTTTCTGATAATATTTATTTAAAGAAGAGTATATCGTGCTTAAGAACATGCATAAACCAAAGAGTGCATGCAGTTAATATTTATTAGAATTTTTTTTTAAATTTTAACCTAATTATTTTTGGGTATTGAATATATTTGCAAGATATTAAGATTTTGTAAGATATTTCACAATAAAATAATGTAATATTGTAAAGAAGTTCGAAATGAGTTTAGTGAACTCTAGGAAATGAAATATGTTCAGTATTTTTTTAATTCAGTTATAATATTATAATTTTGTTTTAAATATTAGTACCTACTACTTAATTGCCTTTATTTCAAATCTCTGAACATCCAAAATTTTGAAACATCTTAATCCCTATTTTTTGTTTTTTTTTTGCTTTATTCTGAAAATTTTAAAGCATTAAATTGCATTAAATATACAATTAATTTTACTTTCTTTAATTGATTTTGTACTTTCTTCTGGGTTTACATGCTGAATTTTTAACACAGTTCACCTCAATCAATTAAGAGTTTCCAAAATTCCTTTCGTTGTTGTTTTAAAATTTAACAAATATTTAAGAACCTGTTCAGTTCAAGAAATAAAAGTAAAATAAAAAACTAAGAGTTGACAGGAATTTATTTTTAATATATTAGCTTCTCATTTTTTATGTTGTTAATTTAAAATTCAGCCAAGGTTTTTATTTTTAAAATTCAAAAAAAAGAAAGCGCTTGTTGTATGCAAACGCTCAGTTAATTTAAAGTGTAATGTACTTATTATTCATCAAAAGTTCATTTTATCAACTTGTTCAACGAAAATCCCAGAAACAAAATATTTAATTTTTATTATTCATTTTTTTTTTTTTTAATTTGCTTAATGGTAATTCACAAAAATCTCACTTTTAAAGTTGATATTAAAATTGATCCATTAATCTGTAGAACTGAAAGTAATTTATGCAGTTGAGTGATAAAAAAATAAAGATTAATATTGTATAATTTAAAATTGTCATTTTAAAAATTTCAGACTATTTTAATTTACTTTTAAACAGAATGAAAATAAGAAGCACTAAGAAATGGTGTTTTAAAAGTCTAAATACAAAAATCAATATTCATGTTCATTACTATTTTTTAATAAGAGTAACCATTATATTTATTAAATCGCACTAAAGTTAACTTGTACGTAGAATTACTATACCATTCCTAGATCATAATTTTATTTAAGTGAAAACTTACAATAGATATATGTATAACAACATTAGAACGTGGAAGTAGTAAAAAGTTTTGTCTGTCTAGGGTCCGAGATAACAAGTGGAAACGATGAAACATCAGAGGTAACTCGAATAGGCAAGGCAAACAACGCATACTACTCCGTGTTGAAGATAATGAGATCTCGAGAAGTTGGCAGAAAATGTAAATTTGAGCTGTACAAATCTCTTATCAGACCGGATTTATGCTACGGCAGTGAAACGTGGACGATCACCCAAGCGACGGCAAACCTACTTTCTCGTTTCGAAAGAAAAATACTTCGTAAAATTATTGGGCCAATTATTGACCAGGGCAAATTTAGAATGCGACGCAACGCAGAGCTGTATACACCGACAATGTATACACCGACAGCGATGTTGTGACATACATCAAGCTACAACGCCTTAGGTGGGCCGGTCACATACAACGTATGTCAGATTCCCAAAAATTCCAAAAAAAGTATTGAACGGGAAAATAGATAGAAAAAGACCAGTAGGAAAGCCGAGAAATCGATGGGTTGATGCAGTCGAGTCAGACGCTGTATCAATGCTGCAAGAGCAAAATTGGATAACTGCTGCCCAAGATCGCGTGAACTGGAAGAGGATGATTCAGGAGGCCAAGGTTCGACAACGGACTTTAGCGTCATAGCAGAAGAAGATAACAACATTAGATTAAGTAAGAGGGAAAGATTAAATTATCATGCAAAGATATGATATGACATAGGTATTTCAATATAAATCTTTTGATTTAAAACAATGTCCGCCAAATTGTGTTGGAAGAAAATTGATTCTGTAAGTGGTGCATGACTTGAAAGTATTCAACCTTTTTTAAATAATTAAAATTGTGGTTATATTAGGATTTATATTAAATTTTTTAAGTTACCACTTTTTCAATGGCATCCGGACTTGAATTGCATGTTATATTGACAAAAAAATTATTCATTCACAAATTAAAAATAAATTTAATCTGTGATGTAAATTATTCAAAAAACAAATGGGCAAAGCATTTTATTTTTTAACATTAACATATTTGATTAACATATTTATGTATATATATATTAGTATTAAAATTGGGAGTGCAATTTAAATTGTTTGTAAATATTTTCAAAATAATATCCAATATTAAAGTATTTTTGGAGTTTCTATGTAAAAGAAGATTTATAAATTTAGAAAGTTAAGATTTTATAATACCTTAAAAAAAGTATTCTTAAAAAAATATTAAATGTTGTTTAATTCTTTCTCTTGTAAAATATAAAAAATTTGTTCTAATAAATAGAATTTTTTAAAAATTTCAACATTATAGCTAGTAAATTGTATATAAAGTTGTGGAACCTGATTTAAAAAAAAAACGTTATTTTAAGTTTGTGTAATTTGTGATATTTCTTGAAGTCAAGAACCACTTTTTCAATCGGAATGCTCTACCACTACTACATATGAAAATCCCATTTTCCAGTTAATGTTAGAAATAAAACTATAATATTAACCGTAATTTTAATTTAAAACTGGTAATTCTACAAAGCTACAAGCAACAAATAAAAGATAATACATATACACCTGTTAATAATCACCCGCTGTAAAATTCTAAATGTAAAAAACTGTTATCAATTAAAAAATATTTCTTTCTCTTTTGTTTTTTATTCAGTTCGGGTGTGTTTTTAAAATAATTTATACTTTCCTCAATATGGGGCATTACTTTGAAGTGTTGCTGTTTGTCTCATTTTTTTCAAAATTTTTATAAAAAAAAAAAATATTGAAAAAAAAAATTACTCTGTTTTCTTCTTGAATGGATGATGGTCTACGGTCAACGAAAACCGCTAACGTGTGTACTAGTGGCCCAATTTTTCTTGGCTTCTATGATAAAATTTTTCTGCGGTTCTTTTTTCTGAAAAAGCTGTAAAGTGGTTTTTGATAGTTTTATTGATTTATTTTTATTGGATGAAGGATAGTCGGAATGGTTAATGTTGTTACATATTAAAAACACATTGAATTGGTGGATGGTGGTATAGTAAAATGAAGAATGTTTAAAATGTTGTTAGAACTAAACGAATGGCGTTTAATAATAATGAGTTTTGATTTTTCTATTGTTATTAACGAATTTTATTAATTTCTCTAGGCATGCTATCATTATATTGAAAATGATTGTCGACATTATTGTAAATGAATCGCTTCTGGGTGTTAAATTAATTTTAGGTTTTTTGCTTTTTTTCTAGGTTTTTTTTTTCAGAACTGAGTCAAAGATGGCAAAAGAAAAAAAAAGTTATGAATTAGTAAACTTGAGATGTCTTTTGCACGTCTTGTTTTCTTTTTTATGTTAATTTGAAAAGAAAAAAAAACGAAAACAGTGGCTCTTATTGTGTTTCTGTTACAATATAAAATAAGCGGTGATGATGATTTTAATCAATATCATTATAATCAACAAGATTATTAATTACTATTATTAATTTTGAATGAAATTTAAATTGTCGGAAATGTTTAGTCGTGGGAAAAGATTTTGTTTTAACATTCGTCGAGTTTTATCAATGAAGCAGTGATGTTAACTTGCATTAAATATTTTGTTTTAAAAGTAGAAGCCATTAAAAAAAATTGTAGAGGAGGATATTTCATATATATATAAATATTAAATATATATTTTGACATTATATAGTTCCGAAGCCGTGTCAACTTGCTAGGATGGGAATACATATATGTTTGCAGTTAAGTGTATATATATATATTTAAACAAGTTTTGTAACTTGGAGTTTCATATAAATATTTTTTTGTTCTATTTTAATTATGATAAAATTTCGTCTGCCAAAGTGACATCTGTCGTTTTATTAGAATTGAACTTACTGAATTCCTAAATATGAGATAGTACTAGGAACTTAAATTTTAGTGTCTTCAATAGGATTGCGAATTAGAGGTTTTTCAATCACGTCGGTGGTACTTGTGACTTCGAAGATACTAGGGAATATATACATATTATGCACATTTAAAATTACTTTCGGCATAAACTTAATTATTTAAGTATATAACTAAATTAACTAAGTATGTTATGTATTAAATTTCATCAAACGTCGGTAATCGTATAAATTGATCTGGAACACCAAAACAGCAAATTTACAATCATACCTATCTAAAGTGTTTTTAATTACTGTTATAAATCTTATTTTGAAAAATATATAGTGATAAACATAATTTTTTTTTCATATATTAAATAATTAATTTTAAAATACACGAAAATTTTACATAGTTTGGAAATTTTAGAGAAATAATTTAGATTAGGCTCTTCACTGTCGTTACATATTTGTTTGTTTAATTAACAGAAAGAGTCGACAACATTTTACTAACAAGATTAACAACAACTTTAACACGATTTTTACTAATATATAATTTTAACGGCTGGTTAGCATAGTGGTAGAGTGTCCACCTTTTATGCGAAAGGTCGAGTTCGAATTCCAATCAAAGTGAAAAAACTTTTCTGGTTTTCTACTCGACTTAGCTACCATTCACCATTGGTTTCAAATTAATTGCTTAATCAATAATTATTAATTCTATCTTTGAGAAAAAAAATCATTAATATAACAATAAAAACAAATGCAAAATATAAACAAATAATTTAATTGAATAATATAACTCATAGATATAGAATACAATGTAACTTAAATAAAAAATTATTTCAATATAAACAAAATAGAATTGCGAAAAGGGGGGAAAATGTTGGAAAGGCTCAAAAAGTTGTATCATAAATTTTAAAAACTGTTTGTTGTGACCCTTTGGATTGTTGACAGCCTTCGTTTGTTTAAAATCATTTTGAAACTAAGTATAATTAATTTAAAATAATATTTGGTAATATTTCAAGTTTAATATTGTAAATCAATATTGTGGTAAAATGTAAAATGTTAATTTTAGGATGAAAATTAAATTTTATTTTTACTTGTATTTAAAATTTTATGTACTTATCATTTTTTTTTATGTGAAAAGTAATAAACTTCAAAGTTATAACTAAAAGCGAAACTTAATTTGTGCAAATTTCTAAACTTTTGTTTTTGTTTTTTTTTTTTATTCAAATATATTAACATTAGGCTTTAAATTTTCTTTTGTATTTAAATTTTTTTAATCACGTAAATGATTCGGCACTAATGATAAAATAAAAGAAATTATAAAATAGTGGTGTTGCCACTGTTGCTTGATCATTTACCTGTCAATATGATGTGCAATTATTGTTCTTTTTAATATTTCTTTCAGTGTTTTTGGCTTTTGTTTTTTTTTTTTTATTATTTTTCTGTTGTCTTTTATGAATGAAAAAATTTCAAAGTGAAATTGAGTTTTTGCAAATATTTAAACAAAACAAAAGTAAATAATGGAGAAAATAATGATTAAAAAGTATATATGTACTTGTATATTATTAAAATGACTTTACATATATTTGTATATATTATTGTTTTTATTTTTTCTTCGTTTACATGAACATTTTACTATAAATTCTTATGAATGAATAGTTTGATAGGTTTTCGGCTGTTGTTATTGAAAGGATCGATTTTCACGGTTTTTGATTAGTTTTTTTTTTTCATGTAATCATATTATCCATCTTTATTATGTTTTCGTCATATATATTATATGTTTGTTTGTATACTGTATAAAAAAAAGAAACAAAAAAAAAGAGTAAAATTATTTTTTTTTTTTTCATTTTTTCCGAGGTGGTAATAAATCATTATCTATAACAATACCAATTATAATATTATTAAGAAAAGTAATGAGAGAATAAATAGAAATAAAAAAATAAGAATTGATTTATTTAATTAAAATAGTAATAAATTAAAAGCAAAAAAAAAATGATTATTTTAAGCAATAATTATCTTTAATTTTAATATGTTTTTAAAAATATATTTAAGGAAAAGAAATTTTGGAATTTTTTTGTTTTACAATGTAAATAGGTTTTGTTTGTTATTTACAAATGATTGTAACTATGCGACCGTATGAACGTATTTAAGAGGGTATGCTAGATTTGGAATTACGTTTGTGACATGGGAAAAGAAACGAGATCGATATACACACAGACAAATATATGTAGCGTGTGTAAAATATGAAATTACGCATAAGTGTGTATAAAATTTCTGCATACAAGACCGGTCTCTAGCAATGAAATTGTATACAAGTTTATAAGGGGGCAAACAAGTTGCCATACAACATCTGGTTTTTTTTTATATGAGCAGAAATATATATCTAATAAAGTTGCTGTTGTTAGATATTTTAGCAAAAATATTAAGGTTTAAAGTAACTTTTTTTTGTTGAACTTCCCAAAACTTAGTTTTTTTGGCGCAAGAGTTTCAAAAAGCCACAAAATCCAAACATATTTTATTTTCAGAAATTTATAAAATCTAAAAACCACATAATTCAAACACTAGTATTCCAAACACCACATAATCCAAACATGACAAAATCTTAACTCATATAGATCCAAATGTAAGAATTCTTATTTTTTATTAAATAATTTTTAAGTAAAAAACTTAACAAAATTAAAAGTTTTTCATCAAAAAAATATTAAAGCAAAATCGAAAATTTTTATTTAATTTGGATTATTTTTCATTATATTTGTGTAATTAAATTAATATGAAATGTGGGATATTGTAGAAAAACGAAGCTATTTAAAACAGTTAGAAATTGTGATTTGGATTTTGTGGTGTTTGGATTTTGTTTTTTGAATTCTGAGTTTTTAGATTTTGTGAGTTGGGATTTTGTAGCGGAACTATTTTTTATTCATATATAGCATTTAGTATAATAATTGGTTTGGTAAAAGTGATGGTCTTTATAGAATTTGATTGTGTTAGGTCAAACAGATTCGAGTATTGGAAAAAAAAACTGTTAACTATTTGTAATATTTGTAACTGTTAAATATTAGTTTTATAAAACATTAATACCAGAGTGCTAGTGTTGTTTCAGTCACTCTCATATTTTTGGATGTTCTTTTTAAATGTTTGGTTGTTCCCATATGCATTAACCAAAAATCTAATGCGAATTTTACAGGAAACTTCAAAATTAGAGTTTTAATAATTTGTTTAGTGGAAGTTGTTATTTTTATGTATACATTTGCCAATATAATTAAAATAACCATTATACAGATATATATGTGGAAAAAGATAATATTGGGAAGGCTTAGATTTCACTGTCTACGCATACGAAAATGTATATGAATAGGTTCTTATAAAGTCAGTATGGTAGTAAGCATAACTGTAATTTTTAAAACTTAATTTATTCAATCCTTTTGTTTTTTACTTTAATATAAATTTAACTTATTAACCCGTTTTTGTGTTACTGTAACAACAGGAAAGAAAATTAAACTAAATTCAAGTCAATGTCCTGAATAATTTTCATGTAATAACTGACTTAAGTAGAAATGCATTGTTCTAATGGAATCGGTCTGAAGAGAGGTGCATGTATTAAGATGAAATTAAGTGAAATTACTTTCACAAAATATTAATGTGGGTATCATTTACGACCCAAAGTCAAGTTTGTATTATTCATTTTATTTTTTAAATTGTAATAATGTAAATGTCATCGACTGATATTGTTGCCACTTTTACTGTTATAACATTTTCGCTTTATTTTGTTTTCATTCACTTGCAATACCATTTTGACCACGAAAGATAAAAAATTTTACAATTTCCTTTACGATGTTATTGGAATGTCAATTTGTGGTTTGGTTTTACTATTTGTTGTTTTTTTTTTTTTCAACTTCATTTTTGTGAAAAATCAACTTTTAAAGGTTCGGTCGACTTAAATGAAATTTTGCTTTTGTTTGTTTTTACTTTTATATTCACTTCATCTTTTGTAGTAGTGAATGAATTAAAAATCTTAAAGAAAACAAATTTAAATAACCAAAGCCACAACAGCCTAAAAGAAAAATTAAGATTCCATTGGTTTCAGATTGTCATCAACATCATTATTACTGCCGTTGTAGTATCTATGTCATCATACATAATAATCACAAAAATGATCTAAAGTGGTCATCGCATCACTCTTTCAAATGGTGTGTGTAGAAAATGCATTGACCCATATTTAATTCTTTTATTTTTGTTATTTTCTCTTGGTTTTTAAACATTCATATAAATGCTTTGAAATTTGTAATTTCGTTTATATTTATTAATATATAAAGATATACATATATTTTTTGGGTACATGCAATTAGCCCAAATGCAATAAAGCCAAATTGCACTTTTTTGACTTTATTTCAATACCACATTTGAAATAAAACCAAAAGAATAATTTCTTATTTTTAGGTTTTATTTTATTTTTAAAAATTTTTGAAAAAGACATAAAGCCAAAAATATTTTAAACATGATATAAATCAATATTAGTATTACCGCTTTTTCCAGAATATATATGTATATATATAGATATATAAAAATCCGGATTATAATTATGGGAATATATCAGATTGTCAATCAGACGGGATTTTATAGTACATAAATATTTTGGAAAAAGGAAATACCCTGATTTTGAATCCAACTCTAAATTCCATCCTCAGAATCCCACGACACATTTATATAAATATTCTGGAAAAAATTGGCTTTATTTCATTTGGTCTTATTGCATGTACCCTATATTTTAGGTTTCATCGCTGACTTCATCATTTGTCTTTTAGATGAAAAGTTGCGCTTTAAGTGACATTTTTATTTTTTTGAATTGAATTAAAAAAACAGAAAAAAAACTGAAAGTTGGCCGGGCTTTTACCTTAGGACAGTAATAAAATAATTGTTTTGAATTGGAGTAACTGTGAATGAATTGTAATTCAATGAATGACTTAAAATTGACAGATAATAAAAATGTAAAACAAAAAGAACGAGAAGAATTTAAATTTTAAACTATTTTTATTATAATAAAATTAAACAGGTCTCATAGACACTTGTTTTATGTTTACTGGAAAAATAAGTTACAAAGAAAATTATGTGCAACCCAATTAAATAATTAATGTTATTTAACTATGTATGTATTTTATAGAATTATATAATAAATTAAATTTGGTCAAAATTGCAGAGTTAACATTTTGAAAGGTGTAAAATTAACTTATTCATTTTGGGTATTAAGTTTCAAGAACTCGTAGTTCTTTATCTCTTACATTAATAATGTTCTAAATTATAACCAAAAAGCATCATCAGTTGATAGAGATCTCATAAATTTTTATATATTTGTTTGATTATTTTGTGGTTTATCTATAATTAATACCCATTATAGCCATACTCAGTGATTATTAAGGTTAACTTATTAAAAAACTTAAAAAATTAAAAACAGGTGAACATACTTTCAATATTTATTACTTAGCATTTCAACGGGGAGGTGATATAGTCAGATCAGTTGTATTACAAAAAACTATATAAAATATAGAATCAAACACATTTGCTGTGGTAACAAATTTATAATCTCGTGTATATGTAAAATGGAAATTTTCCAGAAAAAGATATCTGAAAAAATCTCAAGTCCCATCTTGTACCATCTTGTATATATATGTACGTAAGGGAAAAATTAAAATAATGAGGGCTTTCATTTCCTTTCATTTTCCCAAACTCCTGCTAAACAAATTATTTAAATATTGCTTTGGAATGCAATTTTTATATATGTGTTAACAACCTTTCATATTCAAATGTGTAAATGTTGTGGAATAAGGGGTAATCTTAATTTAATCAACTAGAAAACCTTTTCATATTAAAATTCGGAGTAATCTTAGCACATTTTGAAAAAAATTTGCACCGTTTGAAATAGAGAGAATACATTTCTCCGATGGTTAGGTATTGCAAAAACTATATTTAAATTTTTATCTTAATTTTTTTTTTTTTTAAGCGCTAACTCTTTAACTGTTAGGCTAATAAGCCTGTCTATACCATAGGTACATGTTGGAACAGGGGGTCATATTATATTCGTGTTATTAGAATTGGTCTTATTGAATTCCACATACAATTTAAACATGAGATAGTACTAGGCCTTATAACATGTAGAAACGTCTTAGATTTTCAATATTTACAATTCAATTTTTTGTTTATATTGTAATATTTTATATTTTACCTATATGGTATTCTATATCTGCGAGTTATATTATATAATTAAATTATTTGTTTATATTTTGCATTTGTTTATATTTTATATTAAAGTTTTTTATATTTTTTATTAAAGATTTATAATTATTAATTATTGATTATGCAATTAATTTGAACCTAATGGCGAATGTTAGCTGAGTAGAGTCAAAAACCAGAAAAGTTTTTTCACTTTCACTAGAATTCAAACCCGGACCCTTCCGCACGAAAAATCGGCTCTCAACCACTGTGCCACCCAGCAATTTTAAGTATCTTTTAGAAAAATTTAAATTTTTATGGAAGTCAGGTTTATTTATTTATTTATTAGTTTAACTCAAGCTTTACAATTGGATGCAAAATCATTGCATTCTCTTTTTCCAGAATGTTTATACACCTATTTGTTTTTGTGCTATTGTAAATTAATAAAACCTTAAATTGAACTCGCAATTGGGGTATTCCTCTTTTTTTAGAGTATTTATATAACAGTTGTAAATAAGAGGGATATAAGATTGGATTCCCTTTAATTTATTTTTTGAAGTACGGCTTTATTTTCTATTTTTCATTCAACTTTATTTTTGGACAAATTTATCAACTTGATTTTCATTGCTTTTGTTCGAACCATATTCCCATTGCTCGTTCGACCTATCCCCCCATTCCAATTTCCATTTTTATTGATTGTTGATACAAAAAAAAAAAACTAAAAATGAATATTAACTAAGTTGATTAAAAAAACTTTAAGTGGTTTCATTCATTAAATTTGTATTGCAAAAAATGGAATATGGAAGTTCTACTTTTACAACATTTTGTAATAAAGCTATAATTATAATATTACTTATTGTTTTATTTTTTTAACATTTAAAATTTTCTTTGTTTATAAATGAGACTATATAGTATACTAATTATATTTCCTTTTTTCTTTTGCGGCTAATTAAAATGTCATTTTATTCAAGAATTTTAAAATTTGAAATTTATTTGAACATAACCAGTATTTATCATTTCTATTAGTTGCAAAACCTAATTAAAATCAATTTCCTTTTTCATTATTATAAAGAAAGTTATGTTTTTATCATAAATTGTTTTATGAAATGTGATAATTGAAATCCTAACTGAAAGTAAAAATCGTGTTTTCCAACATAAAGATGGTAGGTATATTAAATATATAAATATTGAAAATTATGTTCATCTCAAATGAAACATCTTTGAATAATGTAACATTAAAAAAAAAACTTTCTATGAATAGCTTTGAAATAAATTTTTTATGTACTTTTTTTTTTTTATTTAATTAGAAAAGATCCCCATTAATAAGAAAATAATATAAAAAAAAAAAAATGATGAAAAACAATGTAATAATGACTTTTCCTTTATTCTACACTAATTGATGTTCCAATTCATGTTCGTTTCATTTTTGTTTTTTGTTTATTTGTACCTGTCCAATGCCAGTTATGAGTTAATACCGTGTGCAAAAAAAAATACCATTCTCTGAATTGATGGCAAAACTTATAAAAAAAAAAAAAAAATATCAAAATCAAAATACAATAGAATGAAAGTAAATTTGTCCATAAATTTAAATGATAAGTCTCATCATTTTCTATGCAATTATTTTCTAGTATCGGCTTTTATACTATTAAACTTTCGAAGAATCTTTTTGCAAAGGGGAACAGAGAAATTATCAAAGGTGTAAAAACTTATGTATTGTATATTACACAATTATATTTTGTACATCTAAATAAGTTTGTAGTAAAATTTTCAATTTGTGTGTTCTTTTTTATTTTTCTCATCATTTAAAACAGCTGTCTTTATAGTTTAGTTGAATGATTTGTGATTATATTTTTTTTAAGACATACATTAACATGCGTTTTTTGATACTAAAACATAATTTCTTTAAAGTTACTATCAACCCATAATTTTATTTACTATTTTCTATTGTATCTATGTATCTATTTTACTTCATTACAACTTTTTTTTTCATAATTTTTCATGATATATTTTTCCATAATTTCCCACACATTTTATGACATTTCATAAAGGAAATATTTGATAAAAATTGTAGTTGTTCCAAATCTTATAAGATACTAAAAATATAAATATTTTTTTAAATTAATAATGTTAATATTTATTTGGGCTTTATTGCATCAACCACTTATCACAGTGAACGTATACTAATCAAACGTCATTGGCATGTTTTACAATAAATTCATCGCAAAATTTATTATTTGATTAGTCATAATTTGTTGGTTCAATTTGTTGGCCCTGGTTTATGGTTCTAGGGAGAATTTCAAAATTTTCAATTTGTTCTTAAGTATATTTAGAAATATTTGATTTCCCACTGCGGTTATTTGAATTTTAATTAATATTTAGAAGATGTTTTATTTATTTATTGTTTTAATGTGAATTTCAGTCCAAACTCAAATTACTCTTTGTCCTAAATATAATTAAATTTTGAGGTCATCGGGTGAATGTATCATAATAATTTGCCCGAGCTTCCCAATAATTAAAGAACAATTATTGTATGAGTGAAAATTTTCTAAAATGTAAAAGGAAATTTTGACTTTTAAGCTAATTAGTGATTTTAAAGAAAATTTTTTGAAATAGCAAATTAGTTTTCCAAGTGTTATTTTTATTGTATGATTTTGGTGTCATGTTTTTGTGTGAGATATCACATATATTAATTTTAAAGTGATTAAAAATAATTGTGTAGTATAATGAGATAATTTTTGTCTTTTTATTATATGAAAATTTAATAAAATGTTTCCGATTAAAGTGAAAATTTTATTATGTAAGAAATTAAGTTTAGTTTAGAATTAGTAAAAATAAAAGTAATTTGATTTTGTTTGTGTGTGTGTGTTTTTTTTTTATTTTAGTTTCGCTACGATTAATTAGTCAAATCGGATATTTAGTTTATTACATTTGATTTCTTTTGTTGTTAATTTTTGGAAAAGAAAATCCCAGTAAATGATTCGTACATTCTTATTATTGTTAATGTAATGGTTCATAGATTTTTTTAAATATGAAGTTCATAGTAAAGAAAAAAGGGTTTTAGAAAGTGAAACGAGTTATTGCTTTTTTTTTTTGTATTTTTTTGATTGTTTTTAATGTGACCATAAAATATATTTTTTAAGAGAATTTTATTTAAATTAAAGTTCATTCAACTTTTGAAAATCATATTTTTTTTTTTGCGAAAAAGAAAATGAATCTGAATTAGCAAGAAAAGATTTTTAAATACTTTCTTTCGAGAAGCTTTAGCTGGATTCACTTATGCTTAAGAAAATTTATTCTTTGAGATTCACAACTCGCAAAGCGGGCTAAATTTTAAGTCTGGTCCCACTAAGGAATCCTACAGACTAAACAAAGGACAAAATAAGTGTTATTTTGGATATTATAAAAAAGATAGTGCCATATAAGGTCATGCTTAGAAATGAAAACTGGTTTTGCTTTTGTTCTCAGAATAATACTATAATACATATATTAATTAATTATTTAATTAAATTATAATTATAAATGTGTTATTAATAAAATTCCACTAAAAAGTCTCATTAGTCTTGAAAACAAGAAGAATTTGAAGTATTTTGGTCAAAACACTTAAAGAAATAATACATCTGATACAGGGTTTAACTTCCATTTGTATTTTAAAGAAATTAATACTCCTCTTACAAGAATATACTGACATTTAAAACTAAAAAATAATTTTAAGTTTTGTTAATTATTTGTTTTTTTTTTAAATGCTAACTGTTAAACTTTTGGATCTTACTGAATTCCACATTCAATTTAAACATGAGATTGTACTCGGAACTTAAATTTTCAAAACACGCAATTCTATTTTGTTTATATTGAAATAATTTTTTATTTAAGTTACATTGTATTCTATATCTGTGAGTTATATTATTCAATTAAATTATTTGTTTATATTTTGGATTTGCTTGTATTTCTAATTTATGTATTTTTTATATTTAATAAAGTTATTTATTATTGATTATGCCATTTATTTGAACCCAATGGCGAAAGGAGCCGAGTCGAAACAAATAAAAATTTATTCACTTTTACTGGGATTCGAACAGAGGTCTTTCGCATGAAAGGTCGGCACTTTAACCGTGCCACCTAGCCGGAAATAAAAAAAATTTGTTATAACCTTTTCCTATTAATTTAAAAGGGTTTTTGATAAGAAGCAAGATGTGGATTAATTTTCTTAAAAAATTTTATATAATTATAAAGATATAAAACAAAAGCCCCAAAACTCATGAAAAAACTGAAATAAATGGAATAAAAAAAGGCTGACCAAAGGTTGAAATTTACCAAAGGCTTTTTGGGAAAAATGATCGTGCGAAAAAATCTTAAATGAAAAAAAAAGCAAATAAAATAATTTTTTTTTTATTTGCAAAAAAAGTTTGTGTTTAAACGGTTAAAAGTGAAATTTTTGTTTTTTTTTTTCAGTTTCTTTATTTTATTTAAGTGCTAAAAGAAATAGTTACTTATCTACGATATTTACTTGCGCATCATGAAAAGTTATAAATGAAACTTTCATTCGTAAAAAAATTACTTTTAATTGTAAATATAAACTTGGTATTGGATGGATGACGTTTTAAAACCTTTTAATGCAAATTTTTTGTGTTGATTATTTGGTTTTGTTGATAAAAGGTTACTTATGGGATTTATTTTCTACATTGAAACAGATAACTACATGGAATTCAAGCTTATTTTATTTTGGAAACTGATTAAATGATTTTTTTTTTTTAAATATTGAATAGATTTGCATAAATCGAATATTGAAAGTCACATGTTTAATATATAGCAAATCGCGTATCCGTCATAAAAATTTAAACTTCCATTTTTTAAGTAATTAAAGAGCATTTGATTTTGGTAACTTAAATTTCCAAAAATTTTACGATTACCAAGGTAGCCTTACACTTTTACCAAATATGAGTTAATTGCTTTAATTATCGTCATATATGAAAAAAAAACAATAGATTTAAAATATACCTGTTTAATTAAAAATTACACAAAACATTTTTAAGTATGAGTACCAGATAATTAAATTCTGTTTTACATTTACAAGTGCCCACCTTCTATAACAAAAAAAAAAAAATATTAATCCAAACTTTCATCAATTTCAAATCAGTATTCAGTGTACATATACGAATATTTTTCATAGGATTTAATTTTAAAAAAAATAACTTTGAGTTATTTCATTTCATGTAATTTAATTTTAAAATTCCGCCTCAACTAAAAATATACGTTATTAATTTATTTTTTACAATAAATTTTAGTTTTTTAATTTTTAATCCCTGTTGATTGTAGAATAAAGGTATCAATTTTCACTCATCTTAATCAAGAATACAATACTACGTTTTTTTTTTGGCATGAATAAATAATTTTTACAGATAGAAAAACGAAATTTATGTTTTATATCGACAGTAAAAGTAAGATTGATTTTGTTGGTGAATTTTTATTGGAAAATGTTAGGATAATTTTAAATCAATCAATGAAAGCTGTGGTAATAAATGAAAGAGAAAGAATTAAATTGTTGCAAGTACCAATGTATCAAATAAATTTTCTCTTCAATTTCCAAAATAGCAAAAGAATTGCAATTCATCATTATTATTGTATATAATAACATTAATTTGGTCTATCGGAAAGTTTTTTACTTTTTTATCACACCTGTGTAATACTGACATAAGTCCATTTTAAAGTACCATTACCTATTAGTGTTACTCATTACTTTGTCAAGTAGCCGTATTAGTAAGATTTCAAAACTTACAAAAATAAGGTATTAGTAAAAGAATCAAGTACAAATTTTTTTAATTCTTAGGAAGTAATAAAATTTTGAGTTTAGGTACTTTTGTAGTTCTTTTGATACTTAAGTATTTTCAAATATTCAAATACAATTCAAATATATTATTAAGAATTTAAGTATGTTACAAACATTCGCTTGTATGTATAAATCTGAGCTTGATCTCAAATTCAAATTTTTTTAACAATAATATAGTTTTTATTAGAAAAATTAAGAATTGAGCTTAAGCTCGGTTTTATGCATTCAAGCAAATGTTTGTAAAATATTTGAGTTCTTGATATGTAATTATTTAACTTGGTATTTAAATACTTGAAAACCCTTAAATATCAAAAACAATTAAAAAAGTGTTTAAACTCAAAATTTAACTAATTTCTGGGGGGTTAAAAATATTTTTACTTATACTTAAATTTTGTAAGTATAGAAATCTAACTAAGCCTGGCACTTGACAAAGTAATGAATATGTAATTGCACTGGTAATTAAAACATACAAGGCTGGTAAACAATTATATATATTAAAATTTTAGCACAAATTCATTAAGATCATAAAATTTAATTATAAATATAAAAACATGTTTCAGAAAAGTTTTAAACAAAAATTTATTATTTTCTTAAATTAAAATGAAAAATTGACTTTAAGTTTCGGTGGACTTTTTGATATATTAAAGTAAAGTAAAAGATAGTTGTTATAACATTTTTTAATAATTTCAAGTTAAAATCTTAATAATAAAAATATGAGCTATTTTAAAAGCTAGTGTTTTTTTTTCAAAATATCGTAATATATGGTTTTTTACTTATAGATTTATATCTATATACGTACATATCATTATTTAATAACTTATGAGTAATGACCATCTACAATGCACAGTATATAGATTTTATTTTATTTACTTTCATTCGGATTGCTGTATTGTACAATAAACTACCGTCAATAAAACCTCTTACACAATAAAATATACACAATCAATTGAATGTATCATTTTTAAGTATTGATGGCGAGGCAAACTAATTTGGTATTCGTTTCACTTTTCTTATATTAATTTCAGAAGGTACAAAAAAAGTACCTGATCCTCTTGATTATTGGAATTTTTGTTATTAATTTGTTTGCAAGGAAAATTTGTAAAATTTGTGAAAAGGAAAGTTGAGTTCATGCAACCTTTAACTATTTAAGTATTGTGCTTAAAATAATTAGCAAATAAATAATTTAATATCTTTCGTGCATCTTGTGTTATATTCAAAGTTTATCATTGTTAGCCATCAATTGTAAAGTTATAAATATTTTGTAGCAAAGTATCATGATGTACTAAACATTTATAAGGGGCTCAGTAGAATTATGTAAACGAAATTAAAGAATTGTAGAATCAAGATTAATTGTAAAAGAGTAACAAACTCAAAAATAAATAAATATCAGCTTCCCATATTGGAACATGTATACTTTCGAAAAGATTAGTGTAAAAGAAAAATCGAAACTTCGATTCACTCCACTCTATGCAAATGGATTGAAGTTTTTAAAAGCAATTAAGATTAGACTGAATAAGATAGTATTTGATAAAAGTATTCTTCCAAATCAGTATATTGGATTTACACAAAGTCATAGCACTACTCCATAAGTTTCATATAATTTGTAAATACATTATAACTATCTTTAAAGTAAAAACTTCAATTTTGAAAATATTTTAAATGAATTTTAATAAAAATCATCTTATAATTTACTTTTAAATAAAGATGTTTGAATATGAACTAAAAAATTTTAAATAACGACATTTCAACGACGTCCTAAATAAGTCATTAAAAAATTTATTTCATATTTAATGGTAGTTTTTTTGTTATTTATATTAGCCGTAGTTTAGTATTTGATATATTTGTTAATTTTTTAATTATTCTGTTTAAATCTTAGCTCTAATTATTACGAAATTTATTTTAAGCTTCACAAATATGAAGAAAAAAGTAAATAAATAAAATTTTTACAACACTTTCGGAAGATAAAAATTTAATCGTAAAAGAGAGATGAAAATAAAGTAATTCCTATCATAAAAATTCCTTTTTAAAGTAACAACTTTCAATCAACCGTCTTAAAAACAAAACAAATTAAAGTTAAAATAAAAATTTTGATTTATTAAAAAGCAACCATTTTATTTTTCAAAAGTTAATGTGGGTCATTGTACTGGTTTTGCAGGAAATTTAAAACAAGGAAAGTGTTAACTTGCATAATTCGTACATATGCTATTCATTATACCTATTTATTCCTAAAAACTAACATTCAAACACTTAAACATTTCTAATCTCATGAGATCTTCTCTAAATAATTAGATTTTCATTCTTGGTTCATTTTATTTATTCGTCATACAAAAAATTTTAGTTTTTAAATGTTGAACTAAATTGGAATTTCAAAATTAATAAATGAGAATTATGATGTATGAAATGAAATTATAATGATTGCATTATTTAAAATATGTTTTTGTTTTCCAAAAAAATTTACTTTGAAAAACAATTACAACTATTTTTAATTGAATTTCCAAAGTTTAAAAAAAAATACTGTCATGACAGTAAATATATACTAAAAATAATTTGGTGCAAATTTAATAAGCGTGGTGTATGTCTTGGATAAACTCAATATCAAGATGTAAAAATTAGTTGTGTTCTAAAAATTGCATAGTTGTAGGAGAAATTTTGGTAATTTCACAGGTAAATACTGTAATAAATAATTTAATTAATTAAACAGTTTTCAAAATAAATTTTAAAAATATATTTAGAAAAAGCTGGCAATTAGTATTTAATTTAATATTATTAGATAATTGCAATTGTGAAATAAAGTTTAATTAGATATGCTCTAAAAACAGGGTTATTTAAATGAATAATCAAAATAATCGAAAGTTATATTTCTACATAAAATGGAATTCTCTTCACTTAAAGTTAACATTTCTTCACTTAATGTAAAAAAGGTACATCTTAATTAAAAATTAGTATTATTTTTTAGTAAAAATTATTGAAATTTAATTAACCATGTTGAAATTACCATAATTTTAACAAATCTATAAAATTAAAAAAATAATGATTTTAAAAAAAAAATTACTACTCTACCCTTGTTACAAAAAAATGTAGGGTGGCAATGAAGCAAGGTTTGACTGGGTTTAACGATTTAAAACAATTTAATTATACAACCTAAGAACAGGGGTATTCTAAGTAAAAATAGTTAATATCAAATAATATTGGTAATTTATATACTGAAAATTTATTAAAGAAAAATGTATGCATATTTAGGTTTGAAAATAAAAAATACCTTATATTTTTTGTTTTTTTGTTTTTTATTCTTAAATTTAAATAGTAATATAAATAAATAAATAATATTACAAAAAAAATTAAATTTAAAAACTATTTTTTTTCTACTTTTTTTTCATTGTTTAGTTTTAAATCACTTATAGAAATTTTGTATAATAAAATTTAACATTATCATTTCTTTGTTTCATAAATTAACAATTTTATAATTAAATTAATTAATAATAATTTTTCATATAGTAAATAATGAATACATTACAAATTATTATATTTTTTGTTTTTTATTAAAATTATTTTAAATTTTTAATTCAATTTTTAAAAATCACTGGGTTACAATTTAATTATAATTAATTTTTATTATATTTATTTTAATTAAAAGACTAAAGCTATCAGAATAAATTTTGTGATTTTTTTTTATAAATAATTTTGATATTTATAATTTCCTAATAATTCAAAAAAAATCTCAATATAATAATGTTAGATCGATATTTTTAAATACATTTGATATTGAAATAAAACTGAAATTATTTTTATCAATTTTCTTATGGGGTGTAAACACTCAACAGTAAGATATGATTTAGTATTTTCATTAAATTTCAGTTTTTCGAATTTTCGAAAATCAGATTTATTTTATTTTTCTTTTTTCTTTTTATTCTTTTGATTTCTTTTATTTTTACTTTATTTATTAATAAATTCCTATTACATACATATATAAAGTTTAAACTAAATTTTTTTCTTAAAATTGTAGAATTTGATTAATCCAGTCTCTGAATTCTGAAATTCTTGTATAAACACCGGGTTGATTTGGTTCAGCACAACCAATACCCCATGAAATTACACCACCCAAAACAAATCTTTTATCACGTTCACGTTGTAGCACCATTGGACCACCAGAATCACCTAGAAAAAAAATTTGAACCAAATTAATATTGAGTTTTAAAAGCAAAATCAATTTTAAGTAAATTTTTTTTATTTTTTTTTATTAAATCTTTAAAAAAAAATTTGCAAAATGTTATCATACCTTCACATGAATCATATCCACCTTTTTTCCATCCAGCACATATAAATATATGTGGTATATGTTCGATATAACCGGCAGCTCTATACATTGTTTCACATATTGTATTATTAATAACTGGTACTGATACTTCTTGTAAAACACTTGGCAACGGTCCATCTTCATATAATCTACCCCAACCTGTTACGTATGCTGTTTGACCAAGAAAATCATAATCGTTATCTGGTACACAAACTGGTATTATATTTGGTTGGAACAATACAGGTTCATAAAATCTATAAAAATAAGAAAAAATGAAAAAAAAAGGTAAAGTATTTACAAAGATTATTAATTGTAGATGAATTTCAAAAGATAAATTTGAAAAAAGAAAAGAAAATTAATTTTCAGCAGTTTTTTTAACTGATTGGAACTAATCATCAAGAATTCACTTCATAAGTGTTTAAAATTAATTAACGAAGAGTGTAAAACAATAATTTTTGTTTTTGCAAAAGTGAAGTCTTTTGATTGACATTCAAAAAGAAGAGAAAAATTTTACTGGTATTAAAAAGAAGTTACAAAAGAAGAAGACTCAGAATTTTTTTTAAGTGAATCTGAAAATAAATTCAAAAATTTATAATTGAAAATTCTATAATTCTTTTTCCAATTTTTAGTTAAAATTCTGTTTAAAATTTCGAGCATTCTTGCCATTATTGCCATAATCTTCAAATCTTCTTAAATCTTACCTAAGTAAAGCCAAGTCATATTCAAATGTTCTTGGATCAAATTGTGGATGTGATGCAACAATTTGGACACGTCTCTCTTGATAACTATATGGTTCTTCTTCTTCAGCTAAATCATATTCACCTAAACGCAATAAAAGATCTGATGGCGGTACACTATAATTAATAAGAAAAAAAAAAATCAAAAAAATAAATAAAATTGTATTTTTTTTTACAAAAGATAAAAATTTTTTAAAAATAAATCTTAAGTAAAAATATTAAATTGTTTTTGTTGTTTACTTGTCGACACAATGCGCTGCAGTAATGGCCCAATTTTCATTCAGCAAAGCTGCACCACATTTATGTAAATAAGTTGAAGTTCTCCATTGTCTTAGGGATATTTGCCAAGGCCATCGTCCAAATGCAGCATTTGCACCACCAACAATACGTGGTTCTGGATACATACGTTTACCACAAACTTTACATGAAAGAAGGAATAAAAAATTATAAAAATAGAAATAAAAATAATTAAATAATGTAATGATCAGAATTTTTTAAGAGGAATAAAGTTAAAAAAAAAAAACAAAAACAAAATATCAAAAAATCAAAAAATGATAAAATGCACGAATAAAAATTAAAGTACCATAAATATTTTAAATCTTTTCTGACCTCCATTATTCTTGTTTTCGTAAGATTTTTTTAAATTTTTTTTTTTTTTTTTTTTTTTTTTGTTGTAAATTTTCATTTCTCTTTTTTGGAGGGTTATTATGTAAATAAAATAATGTTTGTAATAGTGGATCTAAGAATTGAATATATTTTGTTAATGTTATAGTATTTTATAAATAATTGGATTTCTATAATTGCTATGCTCTCATACTGCTGGAAGAATTTAAAGGAATCCTCTTAATTATAATTCAATATTAAAGAATTTTGACTTCTAAATTGTGGTTTGTTTAATAATATTTGGATATCGTATGATTTGCCTGAACAACTACTCTTTTTATGGTATTCTTCTTCATTTTTTAAGCTTTATGTGTTTACACTCTTGGTTTGTTTTTAAAATATAAATTTTTATTTTATTTATTTTTTTTTGAATTGTTTTTTGCAAACATCGCCAAGTTCAATTTCCATATTACACTGCACTGTTAAACGAGACAACGTACAAAAAAAACCATAATGTCGGTTTTTTGTATTAAGATTATAATAAATTGATTTTGTAATGTATGGCTTTCTTTATGTTTATCTACGATTTTATTTTACAATTACATAAGCTTCCATATTCAATATTATAAAATATAATTTTGCCAAACGAAGAGAGCAAATAACAGAAAAACAATGGAATTTTTAATTGTTTTTGCTTCTCCAAAGGATACGTTGTCTTTTTCCTAAGATTCTACAGATGAAACAAAGATCATATCATTGTAATAATTAATTTTGGTCACAAGTTGCATTTTAAAATTTCTAATGTTCTGCTGTAGTTGCAAATGTTGAATACAGCATAAAATTGATATGATTTGATAGATATCATACATTTCTGTAAAGTTTACGTGTGATTCAAATGAATCAATGGAAATAGGGTACAACGTATTCAGTATTTACTATATTTAAAAATTTTTAAATTAAATTCTAATTTAAAGTGCATAAATGATGTAAAACAATATTTGGAAAAATTAAGTAGTAGTACAAATGCATCTGCAATTTAAGATATTCCTTATGGTGCAGAAAATAGCAGGTGAAAATTATAGTACATTAATCAATATTTCTTTGCCGTGTTTGCATCAAAAGTAATTAAGATATTAATTTATACTATTTTTTATAAAAAGTTTCATAATATTTTTAAATTTTCTTACTTTGCTTATAGTCGATGCCTTCTAGTGATGGAATTGTTGGTGCTGTTGATGATGATGTACTATTAAATCCTTCTCCGTTAGCAAATGTTGCATTACTAATATTAGCAAGTCCTTCCATTGAAGTTGACAGTGTATTAGAAACATTTAATTTTGATTCAGTTGTCCAAACCCATGGATTCGGAGTTGTATTGTTAAAAGTAGTCGTTATATTTGCAATTGTTTGGTTATTTAATTGATCCAACACTGATGAAATACTACTGGCTATAATGTCTTCAGTTGTTGGTTCTAAAAAATGTTAATAAATTTTAAAATTTGCAACATTTTAATAATACAGATGAAATGAATTTTACCTGAACCATTGAAATTATTTGTAACAGTTTCTGAAGTGATTTTATTGAATTCAGTTGTAGGTACGGTTGATGGTTTAACAACCCATTCTGGAATTGGTTTAGGTTGCCAGTCGTCATTATTTTTATCAGAAGCACTTATGTTTTCAGAATTATTTGTTTGTGGTGCATTATCAACGTTCGTCCACGTAACCAAGGCAGACGGCTTCATAGTAGTAGTAGTAGTTGTTGTTGTTGTAATAGCCTGTAATGGAGTTGTTGTTGAAGATATTGATATAGAAATCGTAGATCTTGTCGGAATGGAAGATGTAATTATTGGTGGTTTTGTTGTTAAAGGATGTTTTGTGACTATAGGAAGTTTGCTTGTTGATGGTTTTAATGTTGTAGATGATTTTGTTATCGTTGATGGGTTTGGTTTGGTAGTTGTCGATGCTGATGTCGTTTTGCTTGTAGTTAATATCGGTTTTTTTGTGGTAAGTATTGACGATGTTGTTGGAAGCGATGGTGGTTTTTGTGTTGAAGGTTGTCGTGCAATTGTTGGTCTTGATGGAAACCTTGTTGAGGATGGTTTAGACGATGGTTGTATTGTTGTTGACTGTTTATATGATGATGTTGATAAAGTTGAAATAAGTGGAGAGGATGATAATGGTTTAAAAGTTGTTGAAGGCGATTGTGTGGTTATTATTTGTGTTGATGAAATGGAAGTTATAGATGAAGTATGATAATTTGTTGATGATTTTGTTGTGTGTAAATGAAGTGGTGGGTGATTTGATGTAGATGATGGCGATAAATCTGATTTTGGTGTAGTTAATGAAATATTTACCTGTGGCATGTTGTCTGCGGATGAGGAAGTGGTAATTTTCATTGTTGTATTATCTGGTATTGGTTTATATGTTGATGAAACTCGAACTATTTCGGCAGTTGGTTTTGGTTTTGGTCTTGGTATCTTTGTAGTTGGAATCATTGTATTACCTGCCAGTGGTATTTTCGTAATTTTAACTGTTGTAATTGTATCAGTTTTATATGAATCAGGCTTTTTTGTTGGGGAAATACGTTCAGGTGGGATGCCTGTTGTACCTAAAGATCCTGTTGGTTTAGTAATGGGTGGTCTTGTACTAAGAGGTTTTTTGGTAACGATTACAGGTTTCTTAGAAGGATGAGGTTTAATTGTTGTTTCTACTAAAGGAGTTGTAGGTGTTGGTTGTTTTCTGTTTGCATTTGAGGATGATGAGTTTTCTGGTTTTACTGGGCGTTTAGTTCCCTTTGTTCTATGTGTTGTTAACGGTCTTTTTGTGTACAATGGTTTATTTGAAACATAAATGATTGGTGCTGGAGATTTTGTTGATATTATTAAAGGTGGTTTTTTCGTTTCAATTTTAGTAATTGCAGTGGTTGTAGTGGGTGTAAATGTTGTTGTCTCAACCATCTGAAAAGTAGTAAATTTCACTGATTCAGTTGTTTCTTTAATATGATTTTCTGCCAAAGGTACAGGATATGATGTAGTTAACAATGGAATCATGAGAGTAGATGATGGTTTTGTTGGGTAATTAGTTGGGTTAGTTGTTATTACATTTTTAATTGTTGTTGTTAATTTAGTGTTTATTGAAGTTGGTTGTTTTGTATTATGTGTTAATTTTGTTGGATGAGTAAGTGAAATTTTCGAAGTCGAAATTGTTTCTTTTAGAACTTCGTTTTCTGTTGTGAAAATTGATGATGTTTTGTGTGTTGAAGTTGTTTTGGGTGTTGATGTTTGTTTTATAGTGAAAGTTGGTTTATTCGTTATCTTAATTGGTTTTGTTGGTATTGCGCTTGTTTGTTTTTTTGTTGTTTGTGGTGAAGTTGTTTGTGAAGATGATGGCAAAGATGAAGAGGAAGATGGTAATGAGAAATTTGTTTGCATTGATTGTGTTGTATGTAGTGTATTTTTTCTAGTTGAGTTTAAGTTATCTAAAGTTTCATTAACAGTTAAGGGATCTTTCTTTTTTTGTAATGCTGACGAAGATGATGATGATGATGATGATATAGATACTGATGATGTTTGTGATGATGATAAAATTTCAATTTTTGGATCATTTAATAATAATGAATTTGATTCAGGAATTTCATTCGAAGATGAATTAACTGAATTTTCACGATTTTGCATAGACGGAATTACCGTTGATATTGGCACGTACGGCACTGGTAATGTTGGTTTACTTTTGTGTTGATTGTTTTGTTCTTGTAGCGTTGTTGGTTTGTACGAACTTACCGAGTTCGGTGTTGTATTGACATCATTCAAAAAATGTGAAATTGTATTTTGATCTATACTGTTATCATTAATATCCTGAGCAAAGTAATCATCCTGAAAATTGTTCTGATTATTTTTCTATTTTATATTTTGTGTGTTTATTAAAAATTTAATTTTATTACCTTAATTCGACAACATGAGCCAAAATAAAATCTATCAATACATGTTCCCAAATGAGTTCCATTTTGTTTGATACAATCGATTGCGAACATACAAGTACCTGAAAGTCCAGATTTTCTAACAATACATGGAAGATGTCGTATATTTCTACCCGATTGAACTGAAAAAAAAACGAAAAATGAAATTAATAATATAACAATATATTTAAAATGTTTAAATAATATGTTTTGATATGTCTGCAAAAAATGATGTTTTATTAATGGTATTCTTTTGATGATATTATGCAAAACGCGGTCCATTTCATTTTCATAACCATCATGTTTGTTGCATAAAATTGATAGCAAACAAAATTATATAAATTAATTACTATTTTTTTTTCTGATTCGTTTCTAATAATGCCAACATATTATTTTAAGCGTTCGAATGTTAAAGGTTGTTTTTAACTGTCTCTTGATTTGATATCCAGCATTTTATCAATATATTTAAAGCAGATAATGGACAATTTATTATAATTATTAAAATTGTGGTGTATTAATTGTATTATATTGAAACTTAATTTGTATAATATATTACAGAATTCAACTTTAAAATTATGAAAATGAATGAATAATAATTTCATTAGTAAACTTTTCAATTAAATTTGTAGTTGAAAAAAATATATTTCTCACAAGTTTAAAGAAACTTTAATCAAAAGACAATTATACTCAAGATTTACTGGATTTACTGGAGATTTTTTTTACTCTGAGTTAAATTTGTGATATATTTAAAAAAAATTACATAACATAATAATTATTATAATTATATATGGCAGTGATGCCTTGATTTAACAGTTGGGCTAACAGTTACCCAAAGAGTTTTTTGTGTGATTCTTAAATTTAACATTCAATAAAAAACTAACGGTAAAAATTAATATTAAAACTGTATTTAACCGTTATTTTTAATTTTATTCCAAACCAGCATTTCCCAAATTTTTTTATCTTGGATATCATAAATGTTTAAAGTTAGAACCTAAACAAGAGTTTGATCTTTGAAATTGGTTGTAAAATTTGGTCTTTCTATGCTTTCGTGAACAGTAAAATCTAATAAGGTCTAGATTAAAAAGAAGCAGCTTTCAAAATATATTACAGAAGATGTTAATGACTTTTGTCAACTATAGGTAGTTTAAAAAGGTTTTCTTGAAATTATTAAAGTTATTTTTATTAAAAGATTTTAATTATAAAGCAAAAAGGTGTAATTGATTTAAATATTGTACGTTTCTAACAGTGATTTTTTGATGGTTTTTTAAAATTTATCAATGTTTAAATTTTACTGTTTGTTGTTTGTTTCTATGTAGGATAAAATTCCTAAAATGTTAAGCCGATTAACATGAAAATTTGGATATAAATGTGTGTTGGGTACAGTGAGATTTTCTGAGCTAAAGATTTTGTTCTAATGGACCGACGAATAGGGCTATGGTGCAAGTATTTAAACTTTTTTGTTCTAAAATAAAAACGGTTGACCAATCGACTTCAAATTTTGTATACGTAAAGCTCTTTGTTAATGGAGCTGACTAATTAACAGCCTTGGAATTTGTTAACCCATATTAGCACGACGATTGGTCAAATGAAATTTGGAAGCGAGTTAAATTCAATTTGCGAAGTACTGCTTTAAGCCAAAATAAGGTTTAAAAAAATTATTTGTTGAGTTCTGTTATGCAATTGCGGTACAGTAACTTTTTGAGTATTTTTTCGTTACTTCGCTTTAAATTAGAGACAGTTTGAGCGATTGTCTTCAAGTTTTTTATATGTGTTGCTGTTTTACTATCAAAAAGATTCTTGAATGAACATTTGCTTCATGTGTAATTTGTATGTTAGCAATTTTCATTAACATCAACTTCTATACTCTACATCAACTCTATATAATTCTTTAACTGCATTTCCAAATAGATTAATTTTTAAAAATCCTTATACACTGCTTGTTTAATAAATTCCCAGTTTTATTTTAGCATTGCTACAGTCGTTCAACAAAATAATTTTTAGCATGTTTTCACAAAATTTAAAAATTCTGTTTGTCTATCATTACACCATTTGAAATAAAGGGAAATAATATTTTAGCTACAGGTAAGTATTATAAAAAAAAGAAGTACAATCCGCCAAAATCTGTTAAGTCCAATATTTAAATTGTAACAGCAAAATTTCTTTAAAATATATTCAAAATCTGGAAATGACAAAAGATAGCTTAATAAATATATTATATAAAACGAAAAGAATTAGGTTGCCTTACGAGACTTCAGTTTACTATACTTTAGTACTATAGTTTTCGACCTCCTATATCTTCCAAAGGGTTTGAGTTGGGATTATATATTAGGAAAATTTGTGTGAGAATTTTTTTTTAAAAAAACTTTTTAGTATGGCCCTTTGGTTTAGAAGCTGTAAGAAGTCAAAAACTTGGAATCAAAAATTTTGGAATTTCTAAACCTGTAATTTAAATAAATTTATAAGCAAAGTTCTATAAAATTTTTTTAAACTATTTTTCAATTCACTCGTTACTGAAAATGTGTTTCTTTGAAAACCCTTACTTTTTTTCATTACTATATTTATTTTAATTGAACACTTTATATTTAAATTGGACGACCTGTTAAGTATAAAATTATTGTGTACTATGGGTGGCAGATTTTAGAAAATCTTTTTTAAGGATGGAAAATCTTTGTAGTTTTTGTTTTTTTAAATTATGCTTTATCTTTTCGATAGTGAAATAAAAATAATTACTTTACATTTCTCTTCAATAATAAAGAAATATGTTGTTGCAGTATATATACAGTACATGCGCGGTATTGCAATAAATCTCTCCTCATAACTGTCTCTATAGTTAATATAACAGAGATTCGAAAATTTTCTCTTCCTATATCATAGATGAAAATCTTTTATTTTTCATCAATAGACAACAGCCAATATTAAAAGATTAACAACTGCATCAAAATAAAAATAGGAGACAAAAACTTTCATGCAGTAAAAACTGCTTGACTCTTGCTTTCTTAAGAATTTATTAAGAAAAACCCAAAAATAGATACCTGTTGTATACTGTATACAATAATTCAAAGGCAACATAATATGAACACTTAGATTAAAGGAGAAAAAAACTATTAAAGTGAATGGAATATACTAAGAAAAATATACAATATGAAACCGTTATAGAAACAATTGCAATCTGTGATAATCTAATGAAAAATATATAAGATACATGTATATTAGATATACATATATATAAATATACATTATATTTGATTATAAAATACTGAATAAAAAATATTGAATTGGATTGAACTGAAAAATAGAACCGTTTTTATATGAAATTACTTCATACTGAATTTCATCCGTGCATTTTTTTTTGTTGTTGTTTTTTTTAACTGACCTTAATAACAATGAAAGTTTTTCTTCTGACAACACCTGATGCGAAGGAGGATGCTTTCTTTGGTATACGTGTTTAAATGTATGTGTTTTTTTTTAAATTTCTATAATTATAAATAAAGATTCTGCCATTCATCTAAAAATTTATTTTAATTGAAAAATAAAACAAGTTTAAAAAAAATAAAAAAACAAAATTTTCCATGTTACGCATTGTTTAATACAAAAAAAAAAATGATGGTTAATTGCATTTTTATTTGTCCACCAGAGACCGCTATCTGGATTTAAAATGTCATTGTCTGTTTATTGAATCATGTGAAATAGATTTTTGTTGTTGTTGTTTTTTATTTTTTTATTTATTTTAATGAAAGTTTTTATTATTATTTTTTTTAATTATATGTGATTTTGTAGTGTAATTGTTTTCCGTGTTGTTGAAAGTTTAGTTTTTGTTTCATTTTCTAGATACATATATATACCTTTATAAATATATACATATATAATGTCAAGTTGGATTTAATATAACACTTTTTATTTTTACTTAACTTTTAAAATAATATTATTGACCTTAACTTTCTCTCACGTAAAAAACTTTTAATAAAAAAAAAAAAAAATATAAAAAATAGGAAAGAAAATACAAATGCGATGAAATTGAAAGAAATAGAATTTTAATAAATTTATAAATTGCTGCTAGCAAAGAAATTGTAAAGCGAAAATTTCTACAAAAAAAAAAAGAAAAATTGTTTGATGGAGCATTAAAGAATTTTTTTTTTTTATTTTATGTTGAAATTAAAAAAAAAAAAAACAAAAACCTTTTAAATTATCAAAAAAAAAAACACTATTATTGCGACCTGCTTTAGAAAATTCCTTAAATATTATGGAAAATTAATGGTTTTATAGTGATACATTAAAAATTCTTAACGTTTCTGACACTCTTCTTTGGCATAGGAATTTTTAATTTTAACTTTGATAGTTGGTAAAAACCGGTAATCAATTAAAAATTCGAATAATTTGAAATTTGTTTCTCTAGCCCTCATGATGGAACTGTACAACGTTCTCCATACAAAAACCATAAATTATGCAGGTAATAAATTATATTTAAACTAGTGTTGCAAACTTAATTAAATTAAATTTAAGTTTATGATTCATTTATAGAACAATTATTTCTTTTACGCTAAATTGTTGATCAATAAATTTATTTCAAGATGGAATTTGAAATACAAAAGACATTTTCAATATTGTTTATCTTTTTATTTTTAATATAATTCACATCTGTTAATTTGTGTGTGAAATATAAAAAGTTTAATGTACTCGTTAAAAAATAAAACAAGTTATTAATTCGATTATAAATTTTGTCAAATTACCAATTTTATTTTGTCATATGTATATATATAAATATACTAATTCGGTTTTTAAATCTGCGAGATAAAATAAGATTATTTTTTACATTTTATTTTAATTATACATCATTTAATTTATATATAGAATTTATGATTATTTGAAGTGATGTCTGTCTAATATTTTATTCTGAGAGTTGACTGCTACTTAGTCACTTGTAGTTAAGACACTTAAATATTTCGATATTAAATTTTTTCAAATTATTTTATAAAAACTGAAGAATTTCCGATAAATAAATTTTGTATTGTACCATTATTTTGTTCTCGTAAGATTATTGATAAGTTCAGTTTTACTCTAATATAAAGTTTCAATTTTAAGTTTTAAAATTTTCTAATTTTAAAGTTTATATAAAGTTTCTTGTATAAAAAATTCTTGTAATAAAAGAAAGAGATAAAATTTTTAAAGATAATGATCAGTTTCACATTAAAAATAAAAAAAAAAAACAGAATAATACTTAATTTAATTAAAATCAAAATATTTTATTTAAAATTTTAATAACGAATTATCTAAATTTCATAACATACTTTGAAGATAAGAACACGTACATAAAATTAGATTAACATTTAATAAAATTAAATCAGGTCGGTGGCGACGACGGCGGCGGCGGCAACGGCGGCTTGTAATTAAAATATTCATATTAAAATCGTTAACAAATATGTGGCCAATGTTAAGGTGAAAATGTGGGTCAATCTTTTGGTTTTAACGTGGCTTGGGTTTTATTTTATTTTTAATTTTCTTTAGTTGTTGTTGTTATAACATTTGAATATATTTTGTTTTTATTTTATATTATTGTTATTATGTACTGCTATTTTATTTTTGCTTTAATTTAAGCTGGTATCATAGGGGAATTCGTCTGATTGTTGATGGTAAAATTTTAAAAACGTTTTGTTTAAGTTTTTGTTTTTTTTTTTGTTTTTTTTGTTCCTTTGTAATTTTTGTTTGTTTTTCTTTATTTTTGCGAAAGCATTGTTAGGTAGTAGTTATTTTTGAAGAGAGTTACAGTTATATTGTGTATGATTATCATCGTTTAATGGCAAAAAATATATAAAAAAAAAATTATAATGATGGTAATAAAAAAATTCTTGGCTGTTTGGAAAGTTTTTAATTTTTTTTTTTATTTTTGAAATTTAAAATGCGTTTAAACGTGGGATTTTTCAATTTTTTAAAGAAATTTCACATAAGAATAACTTTTCAAATGTTAAAAAATTTATTCTAATGTACGTACAAAGACTGTTAATATTTTATGGTTCGTTTAATTTTAAAAAATGATATACAAAAATTTAAACCAGTTACTTATTAATTCAAATTAATTTTATCATTAGAAGAATTAATATTTTAATTAATGTATCTGGGCACTAACTAGGTAAATAAATCAAATTTTATAAATTAATTAGATGCAATTAAAATATTAATAAATAAAAAAAAAATAAGTGTAAAGAAAAAAAACAAACAAACTTATTATATATATACTTAGTAATAATGATATAATAATGATATAATTACTTAGGAGTAACTGTATATGTATATTTTTAGTAGTTTGAAGTAGTTTGAAGAGATCTAAGTAATCAATTTGATTATAGTCGCGTAACAACTCGCGTAACATTTTTAATAATTGATCATAATTATTATATAATTGTAGGTCAAATATTAATTTAAGAAAATATATTTTTTAAAAAATTACATTTGTTTTTGAAATTTTTTTTACTTTTGGAATTAAAATTTTTTTTCCAAAGAATTAAGAAAAAAGAATAAAACTTTCTACAGAGAAATTAGGTTAATATGGTGAATTTTGTGTTAAAAAAAAAGTATTGAAGGAGTGGCATTAAGAATTTTACATTTGATCTCTTTGTAAATTTTATTTTAAGTTTTGTTTTTTATATTGTATTTGTTGGTTTCTTGTTCGGTTGTTTTTGCGAATTATTTAAATTGGAATTGAAATTTCAAAAAAATAAATCATTTTCGAAAAGTTTTAATTAAATTTTTGATATAAACTCGAAAATAATATATACGAAACTGAATAAAGATTAAAGATTGAATATGAGTCAAGAGAGACTAAATTGCTCAAAACGATGAATTATGAATATTTTAAATTTAATATGAAATTAAAATTTTAAATTTATACTTACATTGTGCTATACTAGGATTATCCACAAAAACTGGACTGCTTAAGCTATTTTGTATTAAACCTAATAAAATAGTTAAAACTAAAACAGCATTTTTAATGATATGTTTTTTTGATACTGCTAATGTAAATGACGATAGTGGCGTAGATTGTAATATTGATCTTGATGATGAAGATAAAAAATTCCATATATTATTTAAATGAAGTTTTCTTCGAAAAAAATTTCTATAATTATAATTGCTATCCTCTTTTTGTGATATTTTATCTATTTTACTGCTAGGATAAGCACTTGTTGCTGAAGATGAAATTCTGTCCATCTGAAAGAAAAGAAAATATATTTTTTATTCAATTATAGAGAGACAATTATTCTGAAAACTTTGTAGTTACATGTTAATTTTAATTTTATTTATAATGCTTACACCTATTTTAATGAGTTAAGATTCATTACGTAACATAAGAACCACTGACTTTTCTGTTTTTTTTTTTTTATTAATTTTTGAATGGTTAGTTCTTTGAAGACATTAACTTTAGAACTTTAATTAGATTATATTCTTAAGAATTTTATTTTAATTTGGACTTAAAAGAAAATAAAAATAATTTATAATTTATATTTTTTTTGTAAGTTTTAGGAACAACATTTCTTTTGAATGTTTAGTTTGGTTCAGCTCAATCGTATAAAAGCTGCTGAAAAATTGAAATAAAAAAATAAAAACAAAAAATTAGTGTTATGTGCAAGTCAATGACCGAAATACGAATTGAAGAAGCAAAAACACCGGTAAACTTGGTTTTAAAAAAAACAAAATAAAAATTCTTAAAAGAATTTAAGAGAAACAAAAAAAAAAAATTTATAAAATGCCATTGAAACAAAGATGAAACAGTCGAGAATTAGTTTAAGAAAAAAAAATATCTAAAGATACTAAAAAATGCAGAAAGGAAAAAATCGCACATTTTAATTATGACCAAAAGAAAGAAAGAATAAAAAAAGATACTTTTTTATTATTTTAAATCCAGAACATCACTCCGTAATATTGATATTTTTACTAATGGTTACAAAGAAACTATGGTTCAACGATTCCCTTATTTAAATATTAAACTTTATATCAGATGCGATTTCATTAAATTTTTTTATAAAATAAAAGATTGAAATTATTAAAAAGTAGAAGAAAATTAATTGGCGCTTGAATTTTTTGATATTTAACTTTTTTTTTAAAATTTTATGTTACTACATTTATTTTGTATCAAGGAATGTAGAATAGAATCATTTTATTTCCATAGGAATCTTCAATTCTTAAAAGATCACAATGCATTTAAAGTAATTGAATAAAATATCTCATAGATTGAGAAATATATCCAAATATAAAACAAATACGATTGCATTTTTTTAAATCTAAGAAATTTCTGCATGATATTAAGTTTAGTATGACTTCATATATTAATTGTGTGTGGAATTCATTAAGATCACTCCTAAATATAAGCACGTAAATACCCAGTACCTTTCCTCTTGTTCTTACATGGTTCACTATTTTCATATGATAATTTTATTGTAGGAAAGTGTTTCTGAGGTATTTGCTTGGAATTTGAAGAGTTGCAATTGATTAATTTTTTTTTGCTATTCATTAATACAAAATTTAATATAGACAATTTTAGAAAGATGAAGTAAAACACACGATATTTATTTTATATCTGATCTAATCAAATTTTTAAAAAAACCAATTTCTAAGTTTTTAAGAAATAAATGTAAATTCTTTAGAATAAAAATTAACACCTTAATTAATGATTTACAAATAGAAATTAAAAAAAAAAAAATAATAATATAATATTCACATGAAAAATGAAAACAATGAAGTAAAATTGATGGTGTTACCGGTGTGTAAAATATCTTAATTATTTTCTTTAGAACAATAGATTAAAATTTATAATTTCATATATGTGGTCAGTCATCTCAAAATCACACTGTAGAACAAATCTTCTATATTTTCTAATAGTTCTTATTTTTCTATTATTTAATTTTTATTATGTATTTGTTTATTTTTTAATCAATAAACAAGTTAAAATGAATAAAAAAATTTCCTTAAATTTTCTTCAACACCTCCCTACCTCCCTCCCTTCCAGTTTATTTCATTCTATTCTATTCTATTCTATATAATTATTGGTTTCCGTTTAATAAACATTAATTTTCACGAGATTTTATAATTTTGTTGGGGGTTAAGTTTTTATGACCTTGGGATGAAAATTTTAAAAAAAATGTTGAAATGTTTTGTTTGTTTTCAAAATGAAAAACAATGTTAATAACAATAATTTGTATTTTAATTATAAAGACGACCTCTTACAACAATTCTAATAAAGAGAGAAACAATAAGAATTATTATTTGATAAGTACAAGATTTTATGGGAAAAATGTCTGGTTTTTAAGAACTTCATTCATATAACAATAAAGAACAATACTGAAAGTTATTTAGATTTAAATTGCATTGTTTTGAAGATTATCAATGCTATTATAGTGCATTCAATGCAATTTGTTCATAGTCAGTTTTACTTTATTTTAAAAAAAAAAAAATCGTTTTTTTATTGTAACAATGTTGCATCAAAAAAGGAAAATTGTGAAGTTTCCTAAAGAAATTTTAAGAAATTTAAATTACAATGTATAAACTTCTATGCAAAAATTAAAATTACATTTTATATAAAAATATTTCAACAAGTGTTTTAAGCACTTGTTCGAAGCTTAATTTTTTGAGGTTTTTCGTGCCCTACACATTCTTTTCATTTTAACTCAATTAATAAAAAGTAAAAAGATGTAAACTTTTTTTGGGAAGCCTCTATTGAAGCAATTTTTCAGTTTAATTTAAAGCTAAGGTTTATTGAAAAAAGCTCAAATTTAAAGTCAATCGAAAGCTCAGTTCAAATCTATTACTTTGAACTATATAAATAAGCTTTTAAAATAAGATAGCTCAAATTTTAAGTTGAGCTTGAGTTGACAGTTGAGTGCAACTCAAATAAGCCAAAACCCTTTTAAAATTTGAACTCATTATTATAAATAAGTATGACAATGTAAATTAAAGCAATCGGCTACAACTTAAGCTCTACTTTAAATTTGATCTAGTTCAATTGTTAAATTCGTATAAACTTATTTAGTTAGCTTAAACTCTAAGCGAGCTTCAAAAATTAAGTTAACTAAATTTTGTGTCTACTACCTTTTGTTTTTAGAAAAAAAGTGAATGACATATTTATAATAATTCATAAGACTTTTTCATATTAGTTCGCACATAGAGTTTTTGTCAATCGGAAAAATTTTAAAAGACCTGAAAAAAAGAAAATAACAAATCAAAATATAAAAAAATATCTGCAAACTTTCTCTTAAATAACTACCATCTATATTATATATTGTCTATGTATCATTTACATAAAAAAAAAATTTAATATTGAAAATATAAATTTATTAATAATTTTTTATGAATAAATATTTTGTAAATCTATCGCATATCCTATTAAAGACTATGTGATTTAAAGTCAATGGAATTAACGTACTAAATGAATTAAATTCGAAAAACTTTTCAATTTGTATTTTGGCTTTAGTCTAAAGACTTTAGTTTAATTTTAAAGAAATGAACTAAAGTCAAAAATAATTATGGCTTTGTTCGTTTATCCGTTTTTTTAATTTGGTTTTAAGTAAATCTTTTATAACATGAAGTACTGAAGTAAACAAAGTACTGAATAAAAAAAATAAATTTGGAGATATAATAGAAATTCTCTAAAACTTTTTCTTTATATAAGGAAATTATAGTAGGTCTAGTGCAAGAGGTTCGAATAGCTGCCTAACAACTTATATTTTCGTTTATACATAAATGAGTCTAATAAGTTGTGCACTTGAAATTTTGTCCAAAGTAAATAACCGGATGATATGAAGTTTATATTACATTGATGCTGATGTCGTAGAGTTGAAACAGTCTACTCTTTCCCTCGTTTCTTTTTTTTTTTGTTGTGAATAAATCCAGAGAATAAATCTTCGCAATTTATGTAAATCATTTTTTAATGAAAATCAAACCAAAATTAAATTTTCGTTGATCAGAGATGGCAGATTTCCATATTTGTCATGAGTCATATTGTATCAAACATTTAATAATTTAAATTTATAATAATATAACAACGGTGCCGTGATATAACGCCATATGTTATAAAGCCTTAATGGCTTTATGACTCTTTTGAGTGTCTCATAAAACCATAATCGCGAAATTTTTTAATATGGCTTTAAATCACACTCGAATAAGTCATAAAGCCATAATGGCGTTATGACTCACTTCAAAAAATTTTTTTTAGGAAAAAACAATAGAAATATTATTATTTCGAAATTTATAATTTGGTGACAAATATACCTTCTATATGCGTAGCCAGTGTCATTGATTTTGTAACCGATTATAAAATCTTTCCGAATTCAGAATCTCTCATTACATATATACATATATAAATATTCTGGAAAAAGCGAATACCCTAATTTTGAATCCAACTCTAAAATCCCACCCATAACGTATATATATAATATGTGTACATATTCTGTAGAAAGCGTAGAACTCTGATTTCGTCGAGGTCTGCCCAGCTATCCGCGAACGCGGCTAGTCTGCGTACTGCGCGGCCGCGAACAAGCGCGCGCGGCGGCCAATACCTGCATACTTTATACCCTAATATTCACCTCGTACATATTCACCGTGAGCTATATGTATTATGAGTAATTGCTTAAAAGTATTAGAATAGGATGTAACTGCAAATGTACCATCTATTATATAGTTCCGTGATTGATCTATTGTCTATAACACTAGATATTGTAGGTGACATAAAAATGGTGTACGCATAATATTGCTCTATAATAGTGTGCTTGTAAAATTTTTCTTTTTCGTCATATCTGCTCATACCAAATGTTTTTATAATTTCCTCTTTTTCGAAAATTTCCTTTACTTCTGTAAAATTTGTTGGTTTTTTTGGGAAAATGTTGCTTATAATTTTATAAAGATGTCTCGCATTTCCCCAAAATTTACTGATGGAAAAATACCTCTAAATTGCTTATATGTTTCATCAAAAATGTCCCGAACATTACTTCTTTTCAACAAATAATATAATAATGATAGCTTGTAATAAACATACAACAATTTTAACTCAATCATTCAATTTTAATTATATGGTGTTATGACTCAAAATTTTTAAAACACAATATGGCTTTATGACTCACTAGAGTGTGTTTTAAAGCCATGTTAAAGAATTTCGCGATTATGGCTTTATGACTCAATCGATTGAGTCATAATGCCATTATGGCTTTATCGCATATGGCGTTATATCACGGCACCTATAACAACATGTGGTTCTGTGGTAGTGTTTGTTTGTTTGTTTGTTTTTTATTACTAAGGTAAGAGCTATTGACCTAAAATATATTGGAATTTACATATGACGAGTTTAAAAAAAAAAGAAGAAGAAGAAAATAAGACAAAAGTAATAATACGGAAAAATATGCGATCTAACCTAGTTTTGATGAGATGTTTTCTTGTAAAATTTGTTTTCTCTGCTAAAAGCTATATATATATATATGTATATGAATATAAAAAATAATTCAATAAGTTTTTTTTAGTTTTTTTTTAATATATCTACACCCATACCCATATAACGTCGTACGGTTAAATAAATAATAAAAACAATTATTTATAATTTACCCACTTTTCAAAAAACAAAAATTGTGACTCGTGACAAAAGTAAAAGTTTATTTATTTTTTTTTTTTGATTCATATCCGAATTTTTTAATAATAAATTGCAAAATATAGTGAATGCAATCAATGAATTCGTGATTCATTTCAACAGAAATAATATAATGCTTAATATTAGCAGATCCGGAGGTCATTTATGGTAAGTGACTAAAATTCAATAAATGAAAAAGAAAGTGGTAGTAAATACTTTTAATATGAATTCAGATATTGTGAGTGTGTTATGACGAATTTCCATGTAAATATTGGAAAGTGACTTATTTTAAAAAAGGAACTAAATCCTTTCTTCGGTGTTTGTTGAAACCAATTAATTAAATCCTAAATATATATGTAAATATCAAATAATATTTTTTGTGTTAACTATTAATATAATAATTTACATAAATAAATTACATATAACAATAGTACACTTTGGCATTACTTTAGCATCTAGACACCAACATTTAGCCCTGCTTGTAAAGAATGAATGTGAGGAGAAAGGCTTCAGATATTCGAGTAATAGTATTTGTAGATGTTCGAATAACTTAAGATAAAACAAGCGTTCAGCACAGCGCTCGATTAAATATGCCCGATAAAGAAAAGCATTTGGCTGGCAAAACATGAAGCTGTTGCGTTAATGTTTGTTGAAATGGCTGTTGGTGTTGAAATAAATTGTTATCATGGAAAAAACTATTGACAAAGAAAACCCTAGAAAGAGTATGTGTGCTTGTATTCTGAAATATTTTGCTTTTGAAACCATGGCGGATCAAACAGTTCTACAAGTTTTTGTGGTAGTGGATGTAATTCTAAATAACAATAAAATGCATGCTAAAATATTCAACATTTATAAAGACACTACTTATATACATATTTATATTATTAATTTTACATTGTTATAACATTGGCATTTATTGTTTAAAATTAAAAGTTTTTATGAAAAAAAAAACAAATGAAAATTTTGCCAACGATTGTATTACATTTTGAAATTTTATCTTATAATTTTTTAAATTTTATCTGAATTTCATTACAAAAGGAAAGGAAATTTTAAAAAATTTCAATTCAATTCTTATATATGCACAATTCATTAATTGGTTAATTAAGAATATACGAACAAATAATTTCTAGTAATTTACTTAAATATTTTATAAGAAGTAAAATTTGTATTTTTAAAACATATTTTATGATAAAAGAATAAATTAAATTAAATTTTAATATAGGAAAACTTACCTCGAATTATTTTTATTCTATTAATTAATATTACGATGTCACCGAATCTAGTTTCTTTTGAGAAATTATAATGATTTTATTTTTCTTATACAAAATCCTATTACTTGTAAATCTGGACCTGAATTTTTTTTTTTGCTTTTTGAAAATCTGCACAGGTGATTATTACGGAAGAAATATAAGAATGTTCTTTTTGCTTTGTCTTTCTTTCTTGTTTTATTTGAAATAATTTTCTTTCAAGTTTTTTTTTTTGTATATATTAACGTATTATTTACATTTATGTACATTTATATATATATATATATATATATATGTAATTATAGTATTTTATATTAAATAACAAGTATATAAAAGTTGCGGCGTGAACAAGAACTTCTTTAAGATTTTTATATTCTCTTCTTACGTTTTTTTATAGAAATAGTTCTGAGTTAATAAAAAAGTAAGAAAAACGAATATAAAAAACGTTAAAAGTTCAAAACTGAACTCTTCTTGACCAGTTTTTAATGGTATCATCAACAGCCATGAAGACAACAAAAAATATGATCGAAGAGCATCTTTAAATCTTCAGATGTTATTTTGTATTTTTTTTTTAATTCTTTAATAGTTTTGAAAAAGCGCACCACAATTACAAAAAAAAAAAGAAAAAAATGAAAATTCCAATAATGAAGATGAAAAAAAAAAAATGTAAATTTGAAGCCTAGAATAAACCAACTTAGTTGTGCTGATTATATGCTTCGATAGTTTTAGTTTTCCACAACAGTAGCAAAAAGTTTTTTTTCAAACCCTAGGAATCCAAAAATAAACCAAAAGATCTTAAGATATTTTCTTATTTGTATTCTATTGGTTCAGATGATAATGACATTGATATTGATAATGATTGATAAAGTTGATTATGATGAAAATAATTGTATTGATAATGATTCTTGCTTTCATGAGAGTAGAAAGGCCACTTTTCAAAAAAAAATATATATGTTAAAGTTGCTAAATTATTATTCTAGACTTTATAGATTTAGAAAATTTGAATTTAATATTAAGATATTTTACTGCGATATAAGTTCCATCTATTCCATGAATGATCTATATTATAGTTGTGATGTTGGATGTTTATATGAGAAGAAAACCAGAAGTTTCAAATAATATTTTTATTTTCTTTTTATGCTTCTAGTTTTTATTTTATGAATTTGATGTTGTTGTTATTGCTTTTGTTGTAATACTTGTTGTTGTTTTTTTGTTGCGAGTATTTGCTTCGTTTCTTAACGCCAAATACCTAACATTAACCTTAGTAAAATTGATGTATTCTGAACTATTTGCTTGTTTTTACTATTCACTTAGGTTTACTTAGCAGTAGGTATCACGGTATTTGTATAAGTTGTTGTTGATACTGATGTTTATAATGATATAATATATATATATATATATATATATATATATATATATAATAGTAGACGAAGATATGTTATTTTTAAAATGCAACAATTTTTATACTTTATTCAGTTCAGATATTGCTATTGTTGCTGTTGTTGTACTGACAATTATGTTGTACTTTAGTAACTATGTCAAAATGGTTTGTTGTTTGAGTTTAATTTTAAAGTTTTTGTTTTAATATTTCAAGTCATTTTGCTGTTGATCACTCTTTAATGAAATAAGGGAAACAAGAATTATGTGATTAGGTATTTTTAGAACTGTTTTTACTATGCAACATAAAATGTAGCAGATTATACAATTTCTAAAAATATATGTTTTGTTCTATTTATTAATAATTTCATTTACTTAGATATGTTTGAAACAAATTTTTAATTTCACTTTTTTAAAAATTAAATTAAATTAAAATAAGTATCTGAAGCTCTTAAATTTTATTTTATAAATATATATATACATACATTTATTATGATTTGCCATAATTGAAAAAAAAAAAAAATACTACCAACTGATGTTATTGCAAATTAGCCTTATATAAAACATTAGAAACAAATTTGTTTGTAATTATATTAAAATTTTAAACTTTCTAAAAATAAGTTATTTTGATATCATATTAAATATATTTATTACATTTCTTTTATGTTCTCAATTTAGGTAATTTAACCGGAAAATTAAGTGTAATTACATATAAATTTACCTTTACTAATTTGTAACAAGCCTATTTTTACGTTAAGTCATAAGAATATTATAAATTTCAATAGCACTCAGAAACGTTTTATGAGAAAATTAAAGTTAAATTTGAAAAATTACAAATTACAAGACAACAATGTTTCCGGTTTTCTTTTTAAGAAGTTTCGAAAAGGTTCAAAATATTTTAATATAAATTGAGGAATAATAAAAGAATTTTTTCAAGAGTTTTTGTATTACAAATTTTTATATAAAATTGTGAAGGAAACAAGTTTGGTAAATATTTGTCATTTTTAATATATTTAAAAACTCATCAATATGATCATCACTTCATCAATATTATTGCAGATTTGTAAATGATTAAACTGTTTTTCGAGTAAATTAGAAAGAAGCAACTTTAATGTCAGTTCTGTTTTTCGTTACGTGTTTATTAATATTTCAGAAGGGGTTTCCGTGGGTTAGTGAGGTTGCTTACTAAACTAGGGGGTGCCGGTTCGATTATAATTTTGCTTTATAAATTGCCTTGGTGACCAAATAATTTAAATATACAAATATATAATATAAACAAAATAAATAATATTACTTATAAATTAAAAGAAGTATTCGAAGTGGGATACACAACGGGTTGTAAAGCTGACGGATGTTAGGATGGCACATGCTAGACCCTATAACAAACAACAACAAAATTTCAGAAAAGTTGCTACAAATAAGGTTAACCAAACTTTATATTTAGTTCTCATATTTAATAATTATTTCTCAAGTTATATAATATATTTTGATAAAATAACCAATTTTTAGAAATAAATCTATGGTTTTACTTCTTATTAAAAATGAATAAAATGTCTTCTTTAAAAGAATTGGAAAAGAAAGAGAATTATTATTTACTGTAGTCAAAAAAAAAAGAAACAAATCAAAATGAATATGTATATATAAATAGTTTTCTGTTTTTTTTTTTTATACATTCCCATATGCATATATATATTTATTTATGAATAAATAAATATGTATGTCGGAAACACAATAACGGTTCTAAAAAAGAAATTATACTAATAACTATACAAAACAATCAAATCACATAAAATTATAAATATATATATATATATATGTATATATATACATATATATTAATGTTAAATAAATAAAAAATGTATGCAACAAATTTAGATTGAGAACGGTAACTATAAATAAACCAACACTAACAAAGATAATTGGTAACTTATATAAACTATGTATATATACGCATACAAAATGTTATTCACAATTGCCATTCTATGTTCTTTTTTTGTAACTTCTTATTCAAATGTTATGTTTTTTTATCATTCGTTTTTTTTTTCCATTCCAAAACAAAAAAAAAAACATAATAAACCAGACAAAAAAAAATTAAAGAAATTTTCACTTAATTCCAATAACCATCACACGCAAAGTGGTTTTATTTTAGAGTTGTAAAAAATGTTTTTTTTTTTTATACCGAAAAATTAAAGCTACTCTTAGAATTTAAAGTAAGACACTATTTTTATATTTTTTATTTTGTTTCACATATTATATTCTGCTTTCTTTTTCACATACATAGACACATTAATCATATATATATATATATATATTTATATATAGATAAATATATAAAATTTAAAACAAGACGTAGAGAAAAATTATGAATTCCTTGTCGACCACCAAAAAAATTATCGACTTCTTGAAGAAAACTAAAATTTTAATATGAAAAATTTTAGCTACAGTAGATTCGCAAAATATTAAGCCTTGATCACTTTAAATTAGTTTTTAATTTTTCAAATTTTATTAAAAACTGTATTTCTTTTCATTACTAGCTTTCGTAATATTTTTATTAGTCAAATTATAAATTTAAAAATAAATCATATTTTAACAAAAAATTGATGTCAAACTTTAATATTGTATTAAAAAATTTTATGACGTGAAAGCTTATAAGAGTCTCATAAAATATGCTTCTACTATTTTTGGATTTACAAATAAATGAATTCAAATTTAAATTTTGTCAAGAATTTTTTTTTTTTTAAATTTTCATTAACCGATGAAAAAGAATGAGCAAAGATAAAAAATTTCCTCTGAAGACAAAAAAAAAAAAAAATAAAAAAAACACAACATCATTTAAGTATTCATATAATAAATTACAGTTATTTTAATTAGTTTTCAGTTTAATACTTTTAAAAAAGGGATTTTCGGAATGGATTCTGATTAACAATTAAATTAAATTGAATTTTATTCTTTCATTTAATAATTTTATTTAATGTTTTTTTTTGTTTAAAATGTTTAATAACTCGAATAAAACAATCATTAAATTAAAATTGTAATACTCATAATTCTATTAAAAATATGATGTTGCGATATTGATGGTATTTTCATGGCACGAGCCAAAATTTCAAAAGAAGAAAAGAAAAGCAGAAAAAAAATGAATATATGAATAATTATTTTAATAAATTTGTAATTATGAGGTAAAAAAAATAATAATTTTTTATATTTTTTATTTTTTTTTTATTTCTTTTTATTTTTGTTAATTATTTCATGAGAAATTTCGTATTTTCACATAATTGAAATTCAATTTAAAAATTTTTATGTAACTAATTTATTTTTGTTTATCTGTTCACCTTTTTTTTTAATTCTTAGCCACTCAGTTATTATATTTAATAATTATTTATGTTTGTTTTATTCATTTAATTTAATAAAATAATTTATATTAATTATTAATTTTAATTTATTAATAAATAATTATTGCACCTCTTAATTTTAATATTTAAATTACCTAAAAATTAAACTTTTTAATAGTTCACAAAAAACTTCTTTACATTTGAGTATTAATTATAAAGACTATTTTAAATTTCTTCATTTATATATATTTGTTTTTTTTTTTTTGCACATTAATTGGTTAATTTTTTCGACAAGTTTCTCACTTAAGTCTTTTGATTAATTTTTTTTTTACTTGAATAATTTTCTGTTTTTCACAAGATTTAAAAAAATTTATTGCATTGATAATTATAGTCTTTCATATACTTAAAAAATTTTTTCTGTTTTTTTTTTTAAATAAAATTAAAATAAAAATTAAATTTGAAAATGAATCCGAACTTATTAAAATATTTAAAAAAACATGACAAAAAATAATTATAATAATTCTATATACAATATATTATTGAACTTGAGTGAGAGACCTTGACACTGAAGATGTTCATCGTCGACTGACTTGAATATTTCTTAAAATTTCATTTTATGCTTATTCTATTACTTTTTTCATATTATAATATTTAGTATAAACTATGGTGTAAAACTGTTCTATAGTTAATTATAAGTTTGAAGCTATACGTAACCAATAACATAATAAACCTCAAATGCTTTTTAAAATTTATTTTTTTTTTTATTTCTTACAAAATACAAAAAAAAAAAACATATTCGTTAATCTTTATTTATTTTGAAATTCTCTTAAGAGCGAATTTTGAGTATTTGCTTTTACCTTTATTCTTTATGTTAAAATGTCAATTGTCAAATAAGATTCCTAAATTTTTTTTTCTCTTTATTTTTAAAACAAATTTATTTAAGCTCCCACTCTCTCAATATGAATTTTTTCCATGCAAGAAATTTTATATTTTTTCAAGTGTATTATGAATGAATTGTTAATATTGTTTTTAATTGTTATATTAATACCTAAATATTTATTGTCGACAGGAATGAAATTTATATACGATTGTATTAAGTACTATTTTGAATAATTTAAGATAATCTGTTTTTTCTTACGTTTTAAATTTAGAGTTTTTGAAAAAAATAAAATTATTACTACGAATAGAAAGAGTGTTCATGTAAATGTGTACAACAATTAAATTAGATCACAAATCTTCAGCTTAGTATTACTTTAGAACATTTAACAATTTCATATGCTCTTTATATTTTTATAGAGAAATTTAATAATTTTAAAAACACCTTTACATTCGATCATTTACATAATTATGATGACAAACGACAAATTTGAAATCCAAAATTATTTTACCAACAAAAATTTTGACATACTTAATTTTTAATTTGAAATTAATGAATAATTGGAAAAAGAGAGAACTGACAATTACTTTTATTTATTTTCTATCATAATATAAGAGTATGTATTTAAAATGGTAACAGAGAGTAAATGAAGAATGATGATAGATCTTTGAGTAATAATTCAAAAATTATTTACGCAGGTGAATATATTTCTTTGTTTGTTTTTCTTTTAGGTTTTTTTTTATACTTTAATTTAATTTTTCCATCAAAGGTAAAGGACCTAAGGGGAGAGTAAAAAATAACTGCATTTTTATTGTTGTTTATATTTGATTTTTGTTTGTATAAGAATAATATGTAGTAGATAAGATGCACGTGCCATATGAATACAAAATATTAAAAAAAAAAAGAATAATTGGACATATTTTATGGTTATAAGATAAATAATTTTAAAGGTCGTTGTTCAAAATTTAAATTTTATCACCGTTAACAGGTGAATTATAGAAGAATGAAATATATGAGAGATAATAAAAACTAAAGAAATCAAATATAAATGTATATAATTGATGTATATATATATATATTTCTATAAATGTTAGTGATATATATATATATATATGTATACATATATACATATATTGTATATACAGTTTTTGTTTAATGATTTTTGTATATTTAAACTTAAATGTTTAAAGAAAGGAATAATAAATGACAAATATAAGTTTTAATTTTAAAAAATATAATATATTATCAAAACGATTTTTATATATTTTTCAAATAAACCTTCGAAATCTACTTCTTCCTCTCTAGTTATATTAAAATGTATGAAAATAATAAAAAAATTAAAAACAAAAGGAAAACCAAGTAATTTTATTCGGAACATGTTCACAACTAATATTGTTTACATTCTCAATTCTAACATGGGTTTTATTGTTTTTGAAATTCTAGACTTAATATAAAATAATCCTTGTATGAGGTTAGAATGTTAACAAGTTTTATAGTGAGCAGTTTCCATATCAATGAACTATATAATGGCTGTATCTTCAGGACGTTTTCTTTGTTAAAGTTTATTCAAAACTTGGTCTGGTTTTGAAATAAGAAATTTGATATGATTTTATAGAGTTTTGTCTGCACAATTTATGAACGTATAAAGAATTTTTAAAATTGTATTCTTTGTTTCCTTAAATCTTTTTTAATTACACAAAATTTAAATTTTATCATATAAAATTCAAAGTATTGTTGGCACATTTTAGGAATGTTTTTTGTCTCGATTTTATTTTATTTAATAATTATTTTTATGATATTAATTATATATAATTAAGTAATTAGGTTAAAATAATTAGGTCTTGCAAATATTTAATAGTGGATAAATTAAATTGTAAAAATTAACGTAAAAATTAATGATGTTAATGTAAATAAATAAAATATTTTGTTCTCGGAGTTTCTCATTATTTCGTTAAAAATTATGAATTAATTTTCAGGTTTAATAAGAAGATATTTTGAAAAGGAAGTGATAATTTTTAAAATTTGCTGCTTTTATGGAATTTTAAAAATTAAAATTTTTTTCTCTTCCGTTAAAAGTACAGAAATTTTTTATAATTTCAAATTATTGGTGAAACATTTTTAACTGAAATTTATATTAAAATTCAATTTTATACCTTAAATAAATTCATTTGAGTTCATTGCTTTATAAATTCATATTTTAAATATATAAATTATGAAATCTGTCCAAAATCCAACTAAATGTTCGTATTATTTCAAATTTTGTTGTAAATTTTCAAAGTATCTTTTCTTTTGTCTGTGCCTGATTATTGACTAATTTTTGATTACTTGGTACATTGTTTTTATTGTTTTTTAAACCAAATAAAAGATATGACATTTACTTTTACTGAGAGTTTTTAACGTAAAAGGCTTTAAGATTTTTTGTTACAAAATGAAATATTGCCTTGCTATAAACTATTTCTGACTTATTTTAATTTTTTTTATTAAAATCGAGGTAAGCAGAGACTTTTGAATTCTTTTTAATAAACAACTTAAATATCAATAGTTTTTTTTTTTTTATTTCATTAACTAGAATTAGAAATTATAGATTTTGGATGGATCTGATCTAATAATTTTTTTAATCAACCGTAACAGATTGAATTTTTGAATGTGGGTCAGAAAAAAAAAAGCTGTTTATAGTTTAAAAATAAAATTTGATTTTTAATGATTTGTTGTGTGAAAGGGAAACGAAAGAAAACTTTTATTTAGAGATCTTTGATTACTTTATATCTACTTTAAAAATAGAACATTCCATACTATAATTTTATATTTTTGATTTCTTCTGGTAATAAAATAATACTATAATTTTTTATTAGAAAAAATTCTTTTATTATAGAAGTGAAAAAAAGTACGCAATGATTATAGTAATAGTAGAATCGTTCAGCTTTTTATATATATTTTGTATCTATAAATTTTTTTATCAATACAAATTTTTTTTGTAACTTTACAAGAGTTAATTAAGAAGATTAAAATAAATGTATCCAAGTAAAAATAATGGTTCATATAAAAGATTTTAAATTAATAGCTACTGTAAATACGAGTATATATTTGATAAATTAGTTATATTGCCTAAATACTATTAATTTCCTGTATAATTTTTTTTTATATTTCAATTTTAAATTGTAAAATATTAAAGGGAATATTGACCTTTTTAGGTTTAATTTTAATCTTCCAATCAAAGTTGATTAGACTTTGATGAATGAAAAAATTGTCATTTTTTAGTATAATTTTACCTTAAAAATATTTTGAAAAGCTAAGAAGAGATAATTTTCATTTCAAACAATGATTAAATGAAATTTAAATAGATAAGTTGTAGTTTTAAAATAAAATAATTCAAATCTATTTTGAATCTAATGAATCTTTGAGAAAATGAAAGCTATTTGCATAAATATATTTTAAATATTATAAAGAAATGATGAATAATTATGTTGGAGATTGGAAAAGCAAAAAAATTTTTTCAAAAATTAAAGTTTACTTCTATACATGATCTTAAATGTAAGAAGCATTTGAAAATCTATTTAATACAATATATTCATATTTTTTTTTTTTAAATATCACCGTACTATTGTTGTATCAGTGAGTATGAAATCATGACAATTGACAGTAAACTCTCTTGGGGCGAAAGAAGGAAAAACAAAAAAAGAAAAATAAAAAAATCTCTCACATAACATACAACAATAATTTAAGAGAAAAAAAGGAATGCAAGAGAAAAAAAAATTAAAAAAAAAGCTGTTAATATTTATTCAAGATTTCATTTTATTGCAAGCAAGATTTAAATTTTTTTGATTAATATTCCGCCTTAATTTATGCAAAACTATTTAATAAATGAGATATCATGTAAATGTTAAGTTTGATTTGAAATTGTGTAGTGGCTAAGCTCATAGTTCTTTAATCTGAGGAAGGGTAGGTACAAAGACCACAAAGGTGGTAAAGAGTTTTTTCTTTTTCTTATTGTATTCTTCTTATTGTAATTAAAAAATATAATATTAACACAATAAATAATATTTTACGTACATATAAATAAGTACATTATTTAACATTATTTAAACAAAGGTTTAGACGCAATATAGATTTTAAAAAATCAAAATATGTACATATACAAAACATTAATAGATGGAGAAATTGATTGTTATTGAAACAAAATAAACCTATAAAAAATTTAAAATCTTTTATTAATTTACTTAATCTAAGAAAGTACGCATTTAAATATTAAAAATTATATTATATATAATTAGAATTAAATTTTACCAAGAAGGTATTTGAACTAACAACCCCAACATTTTATCAAATTCAAAACATACAAAAGTAGATTACACAACTTATTCATCTTGAAGTTTATAAGATACAACAAGAAATTATGTGAGTCATTTGTTTTTTTTTTGTGTATCTTTTACTAGAGTCGAAGCATAATTTGCGTTATACGAAAAGTAGCGGTTAAAATTAGAAATAGTTCTTCAATTGACCTTCCTAATAGTTGAATAATAGTATCGAACCTTTACCTTAGTGACTGTTGCTGTTCCCAATATCGCAAAATATTATAGAATTTGTTAGTTGGCGCATCTTAAACATGCGGTTCGGCACTATTTACCCCAAGTAGCAAATACAACTACATAAGAATTATATTGAAGATATTTAAGTTTCATTTTAAATCCATTTCGTAGCTTTTAGGTTTGAATTAGGAAATATATGGGAAATTTAAAATGGTTTATTTCTAACTATGTTCAAGAACACTGCGGCTTTATGGATTAAATAGAAAACAGGATTAAACACTGCAACTGAAAGTCAGGGACGCTACCACTAAGATGATTAAACTATAATAATGTTTTTTGGTTAAAATTGTTTTGTTTCTTTGAGATATTTGTTAAGTAAAATTATTCTAATCTTATTTTATATACACATTTTGTCCATATGTGTATATAAAACAATACAATTTTAATCTTATTTTCAGCTAGAATTACCGAAAATGATATATATATATGGAATTAATAGAATATTTGAAAATTAGGATAAAAATAATGTAGGGGTATTCATAGTGGTTAGGGTTCGAATATTCATAATTTGTTTAAGTCAGTTTTACAATAACGGGACTTGGAAAAATATTAATCTTAGTGTCTTGGAAAAAATATCAATTCTGTTTAATTTGATTAAAAAATAAGATATTGTTTACTTTTATGTACATCATTTATTTTTACTATCTAAATTTTATAATACATTTTTGTTTTAATAATACAAAAAAAAATAATAAAGAAAATTTGAACAGTAAATTATAACTGCATAAAATATAATACCGCAATAATATGCGCCTACATTAGAATACCATTTAAAGAAAACGATATAAAGTAATAAAGAGATAACAATATAAATATATTTGTTTAAGCTCTTAATATTAATTATATTTATTTTAATTATAATTTTAAGCATTTATTATAATTAATAAATAAAATAAATAAATAATAAAAAAAATATTATCAAATCACATTTGAATTAAATTTTAAAATCCTATTAGAAATTGAAATATGTAATAAATGAAAGAGATAACAATAACACATCACGCTAAATAGTCCTTTCCCATCACTGTCTGTATCCAGGGTACAAATCTTTGAATATTTGTATAAACTCCTGGAAGATGTTCTCTACCGCAACCTATTCCCCATGACACCAGTCCTATTAAAGTTTTTCGTCCATCTAATGATAATGTTAGTGGCCCTCCAGAATCACCTTGACATGAATCACGTCCACCTTCTTTATAACCGGCGCATAAAAAAACTTCATGGATTGTTTCACGACGACCTGCTGCTCTGAACCATTTCTGGCATCTATCATTTGACAAAACTTCAACATCGACTTCCTAAAATCATATAATTTTTATTTTAAGCAATGTTACATAGAAATTTAAGTTTTACCTGTAATACTGAAGGCACTGTACTCTGACCATGTCTTGTTCGACCCCAACCAGCAACAGTTGCCATTTTCCCTACTAATTTTGTTGTCGGTGGTGGTAAACAAACAGGCAATATATGCTGTTTAAATTTAACAGATCTGTCCAATCTTACTAAAGCAACATCATTTTGAAAGTCTGATGGTGAATAATTTGGATGAACTTCTTTACGTTCGATTCCGTATTCTTCATGTGACAATTTTTCTTCTTGATCTCGGACATCCCATTCACCAAGACGAATTTTCATATTTGAATTAGGTGTGCTATATTTTTCAATTACAGGTCCGAAATTATAGTTATAAATAATCGTTGTTAAAAAATACTTACGTGGCAACACAATGAGCTGCAGTTACTACCCATCTGTTTGATACAAGAGCTCCCCCACAACTTAATTTCCTAGATAAAAAACCAGATTTTATAAGTGCGACTTGCCATGGATGTGAACCGAAACCGGTTGAATGTCCCCCAACAATTCTATTAGTTCTTGAATAAATTTCTCCGCAACCTGAAATTAAATAAATTATTGTTTTATTAGAATTCTTTTCAGACCTTAAAAAAAAGAATTAAGAGAACCCTAAAAAATAGGTAAATATATTAATTAAAGTGTTCAAATTGTGGAGAAAGTGCTTTTGGAAATTATATAAGTATCTAATTATAGAAATTGAAATAAAAAAGAATGAAGTTACTAAACCAAAAATAGTAAAGTGAAAAATTAGAAAATGTGAATTTTTTAAATGTTTATTGTACCCGGATATAATCGAAAGAAGCCATCATAGGCATAATCATCATCCCCAGTTAATCCTAAACTGGCACTTCCTGTAATATGAGATCCAAAGTTAATTCCATTTGGATTTATTTGATTACCTAGTCCACTAATACCAAATTGATGATTATCTGAATTCAAACCATTGACTCCACCACCATCATTAAATCCTAAATTTGGATCAATATGATTTGTAATTCCTGTAATATGATTTGTTTCAATTTCCCATTGATTTGGTTTGTATGGATATGCATTTGGTTTTAAAGATGGTTTTAAAGGAACTGGAGATGGTGAATTATAGGATGGATGATAAGCTAATGTTGGATGTTTATTATTATAATTATGATGGTTAATATGATGATGACTATTATGATGATCTAATGGTGAACCGGGATAAATGTCATGTAAATGTATTATATCACCTGAAAGAAATATTTTTTTTTTGTTTGTTTTTTTGTTCATTGTTTTGTATAATTAATTTTATTGCGTTGTAAAATTGATGAAAGTCAAAGCTTTTAGAATTCATTTCGTAAAATTTAAAGGAACAGAATTTAAATTGTGCTTTATATGTTGTTATTAATTATTAAAAGCAAATATAATTCACCAAATTAATTATACATTTTTTTAAAGCTGTATTTGAAGAACGTCTACAATATACATCTACATCTAAGTTTTGAGGACAATTAAAAGTCAAATAATTTATTTTAAGCTTTTGTCCTGCCTCAGTTTTTTCTAAGGTTTCTTTTTATACATTAACGAAAATTCTCTAAAATTGATCTTGATGCTTTGTTTCACATCAAATAGAGTAAAAGTTATTTTTTAATATATTTTATTTTTAACCATTTGGTGTATATAACTTTCAAGCTATGTAGTGCCAAACATGCTAGGTTTAGATAATTACAAAATATTATAGGAAATTTTCGTAATCCCAAGTATTAAACCATATTAGAATATTAATCGCCTACATTAAGCTTAAATGTAGTTGATTAGATACCAATGTGCAGTGATACAATGTTCAGTCAGTTGTTCAATGAGTAGATATACAATGAAGAGACCATGGAACCTTGCATTTTTATAGTGGCTAAACTAACTTTTCCTGACAAAAAAAAAAAACTTCTTTTGACAAAATTATACGTGGGAAACTTTGTTAAACTTTGAGATATGATTATCACCTCGATTCTTGAACACTCATCACTTCATACAAAGCGCTTCTCAGCGCGTCTCCTCTAAAAAAAAATATCACGTCTGGCTATTCTTGAAGACTTTTTTTTGAGGTGATATCATTTTTGTAAAATTGGTATAGACATTACAATTTTTTTTTTTTACTTTTGAGTTTTTGTTGTTGTGAAAATTTATAAACATAATGAGTTTTTTTTATTTTTATGATTCTTTTGAATATGAAAAAAATTAATACAGAATTTTAGAAGAAGTATAAGAAATAATTCAAGTCTTTTTGAATTACCTACACCTTTTAAGTAAAACGAGGAAGAGTGTGGTAGAGTAGACTGTGTCAACTCTGGGATACCCGTATGACCGTTATATAAACATTATATCATTATTATTTTAATTATTAATTACTTTTGGCAAAATTTCAAACATACCAGCTTTATTAGGTGTAGTGTAATGCTTATATAAAAGAAGGAGTTGTATGGCAACTCGAACCCTCTGCAATAGACCAACCAAATTTTGCAGTAACTTTGGCCATTACACTAAACTATTTTTGGCAAAATTTCAGACACCCAACTTTAATAGGTATAGAGCAATGCCCATATAAACTGAGAAGTTGTATGGCAGCTACTCGAACCCACTGAGACCAACCAAATTTTGCAGTAACTTTGGCCATAAAACTAAACTACTTTTGACCAAATTTCAGATACGCAGCTGTAATAGGAACAGAGTAATACTTATATAAAAACAGAAGTTGTATGGTAGCTACCCGAACCAATGGACCAAAATGGCTTGATTTAAATAGCGATGACGGCTATTGCAAAAAAACGAATTTGCGAAAATTTCAAGATCCTAGCTCCTTTAGTTTTTGAGTTATCGTGGTGACGGACGGACAGACGGACGGACGGACGGACATACATAGCTAAATCGGTTTATTTTTCGATTCTGATCCGATCCATACACTTGAGTCTATATCTACCCCCCCTCCTTCTCTGCGTCACAAACGTAATGGCAAATTTATTATACCCTTGGACTATATAGTCATACGGGTATAAAAATGAAGTTAAACTACTAATAAAATATACTAACCTTTTACCAAAAAAGTGCTATTACATTTAAATTAATACCCAGTTTTTTAATTTTTGTTTGTTAACATATAAAATTTTAAAGATGTCTAGTTTTCATGATACCCCTTCGTAGGCAAATTTAAAAGTGAAAACAATTTCTATCACTTCGTATGCTACGCCTTCAAGAATCAGGGTGCATATCTCACGGAAGTAAGAAAAGGAGTTGTATGGCAGATACCTTATAAATGTTGGCACTTTAGGAATTAGTAAGTTTGATTAAAAATAATTGTCTTGTTTTAATTCACAAGTCAATGATTGATTTGATGTCTACATAATTTTAAAATATTTTTATACCCGTGCATACATATATGACATCGGGTATATTAGATTTGCTCCTCCGTTTGTAACGCATCGATCTAGACGAGCTAGATATAGAGTCAAGGGTACGTATCGGCTCAGAATCGAAAAATTAGTCGATCTAGCTATGTGTGTCTGTCCGTCCGTCTGTCCGTGTGTCAGCACGATAACTCAAAAACTAAAAGGGTTAGAGTCTTGAAATTCACACAAAGTCATTTTTAGACAATTTCTAGGTTCCCTATTGTTTTTGGTTAAAATCGGACCAAGGCTTCGGGGAGCTGCCATACAACTTTTTTGCACCAATATGAATTTCTTCAAAACTATTTATACTACGGGGATGAAAATTACACACGGTTAGTTTTATAATGACTCCGGCACTTATATGAAGTTTCAAAATGTTAGGGCCCCATTTTCGGGGGGCTGCCATACAACTTCTTTGCACCAATATGAATTTCTTCAAAACTATTTGTACTACGGGGATGAAAATTACACACGGTTAGTTTTATAATGACTCCGGCACTTATATGAAGTTTCAAAATGTTAGGGCCCCATTTTCGGGGGGCTGCCATACAAAGTTTTCGATTCAATAACTTTGAATCTAATGAAGCTACAAGGTTAAAATTAAAATTGGGCAGGTAAATTAATAGGGCAAGTTACTTGGCAAAGTTGGACATCACTCGGACCATCGGACTTTTAGGGTGGGCCAATTTTTTTTTTTTTTGTTTTTTTTTATTTTTTTTTTTTGTTTAGGCTAAAGGTATGGGACAATGAATGAAAATTTTGTTTTTTTTTTTGTGATTTTTTTTTTGTTAATTTTTTTTTTTTGTTAATTTTTTTTTTTTTTTTTTTTAAGCTAAAGTTATGGGACAATGAATGAAAATTTTGTTTTTTGTTTTGTGATTTTTTTTTTTGTTTGTTAATTTTTTTTTTTTTTTTACGTCAAAATTATGGGGTAATGAGTTAAATGTATAAGGGAAGTAAATTACGGTTTATTTTATACACCATAGTGGGTATGCACGGGTATCTAAAAGTTGACAAGGGCAACTATAATCTTCCTCGTTTAAAAGAATATTTAAAAGTTTTCTAAATAATATTTCTAATTTCTTTATGTTTTCAGAAAAATCAGAATCTTTTAGAAATATTCTTTGAATCTTTACGTCAAAAGGTGGACACTATATGACTATTTTAATGCACTGATATCAGAGTATAGATTGTAGAAATATTAGTTGGGGGAAAAAACGGGTTCATAAAATAAATGAAGGGCTAATGAAAAATAAAGGGCTGCCTCATAGCCAACATCGAAGCAAAATACGATTAAAATACCAATACCTACAATCTTCCAACTAGCAAACAATTCGGAACCACAATTGGATGAAGAAAATAAAACCAGTCATTAAATCGGAGTTATTTGTCTTTTAACGATTTCTAACAGGTACCGATTTATAAGAAACAACTGAACTGCAATATGATGCTTTGGAGTATTTAGCTAAACATTTATTAAAACGATTTAGAAATAAAGAAATAAATGGAGAAGATAAAGTAGCTTCTCCAAAGGAGAAGATGAATTTACGTCACATGAACCATAGTTACGTTTACATGAACCATATTAGCGAAGGAGTATTACAAAGAGTGAATGTAGGTTTTATTCAAAGTTAACTAAATTAGAATATATTTTAAATAATTATAACACAGATAACGAATTAAAAGTTGATAAGAATTATATTAAAGGAAGTTATTTAAAGTTTGTAAACAGTTATATCAATTATAAAATTTATGATTTTAAATAAAATTATTTTTACTTTATTTGAAACTCTTTTTATTCTTTAAGCTTCGCAGTTATCTTTTTTAAACTGAAGAAGAGTCAAAGATTTGCATTAATTTAAATTGAAAATTTTCAAAGTGATTATTTTCCATTTTCAATTTGTCAAAAAAAATTATATAGGTGGCTTTAAAACGTTACAATTTTTTTTTGACATTTGTCTACTTAATCTGAAAGAGAAAGCAATATTTAAAAGTAGCAAACGTGCGCAATATATTACAATTGACTTTATAATTGACTTTTAAGTTGACATTTAATTTGTTTCCGTTCCAGCGCTATATAAGAAATGGCAATTTTAATATACGTTTAGAACAAAATTTATTTATTTAAGAACAAAAATGAATTATAATTTATGTTGGAATTCGTAACATTTCATTTAAAAAATATTTTTCATATTTTGCAAACTATGTATGTGTATTTAAATATATACGCAATATGTAACTAATCTCTTTCTTAATTTTTGAAAAATTAGTAATTTTGATTTTATTTCAATAAAATTTTGTAGTGTTAGAAATCCTTAACATAAATTATTAGTTAATGTGATTTCGTCACAGTTTGTAATTTTTTTTTTTTATTTTAACAATAGCGACGATTTTGACAAGTCTAACAACATTTCAGTAAATTATGATTTCTTGAATTAGAAAATTTGTAAATTGAAAAAAAAAAAACAAACATAATATAAAACTCTTGCGTAATAACAATTTTCGAAAATTGCTTCCCAATATATACGACGAATAATTTGGATTGTATTTGGTGTATTCTGAGATTACGAAAAATAGAAAACTTTCAAAATTACCTAAATACAATTATACATTAGTTGACTGAGTTTTCATTTTAATTTTGTTGTTGTTTTTTTTTCCATTTGTGAAGTTGGATTTTCTTTTTCTTTTTTTTTTTGGGGTTTTATAATATGCAGGCCTTGAATAAATGTTTTAATTCCCGGAAATAAAATTTCACTTTTAACTTATTTTTCTTTCTTTTGGTGATACAATAAAAAAATGAAGTTGGAATAAAAAAGACCAAGAGTAGGTAAGTGAAAAAGTTGTTTTATCGTTTTTTTGGTAAAAATTATTGTGAGAATTTTTTAGTTCAATACGGTTAGTTTTGAACTTTGATGCTGCAGAGAATCTCTAGTCCCCTATCCGAAATAAAAGGCAAATGGATTTGAAAGAAAGATTTATATGATATGAAAACTTTTTGTTAAATAAGACTATATTAAAAAATTAAGTGTAAATTATTTCAAGAAAACCGCAATTAAAACTATTTAAAAAAGTTTTTTAAATTTTATAATTTGAACCGTTAAAATATTTTAACAACTATTTTACACTCCTCAAAAAAAAATGTGTATTTTAAGTAGTTTGAGATTTAATAATTTTTCAATCAACAAATTTTTATTAGGTATTTAAAAATACAAGGGATATTAATATTTATTTTTTTTTTTGTTAAAATTAAAAAAAAAATTTTACATTAATTGTCAAAAATGTCGATATTGAAAATAAAATAAAATTCCGAAATTTGTCATTTAATTGGAAAAGCAAAACATTTCTTTAAAAATTTCTTCGTATTTGCAAAACCAAAAATTAAACAACAAAAAACATTTCAATCCAAAAATTTGCATAAATTATGTTTATTAATTTTATAATTTTACTTAAAATATTTTACTTATTAAATATTTAAATTATTATATGGTAAAAATAAAAATTGAAAATTAGTTATGAGCTATAATTTTAAGCATGTTCCAGTCATTGTTGTATGCATATATTGTAAACTCGAAGTTAAAACCGTTATTCAAAAAGTTCCTACAAACAAATGTTCGTAAGGATCAATTTTAATTATTTAATAATATTAATATTTAAATAAACAATTTGGTAAATTTTTTTTTTTTTTTAATTTTAGCCTTATTTTAAGAATATGCTGTTTCAGTTCATGTTTCGAAAAACAATTTATTATAACTTATCATTATTGCCCCAATTGCTCACTTTTACTTGGATCATTTAGTATAATAATATTTAATTTAATTTATATCTACAAATTAAATTAAAAAATTTATTTTATAATTTTTGTAGAAGAACGAAAATTTTCGAAGAAACTGACATCAATTTTCGAAAAGAAGAAAAAAAAACAAATTAAAATTACAAATTCAAAAGCGAAAACATAAAACAAAAACAAATATTTGAAATTTAATTTAAAAAAAAAAAAAAAAAATTTAAAAAAAAACAACAAATTATGTCGTATTCGAAAAATCTTGGTCATGGGCCAATTGTAATGAAATGTCCTTATTGCAAAAATGACATGGAAACTGAAACACAACAAAGATGTAAAGGACATTGTTGGTAATACATATAGATATTATTTTTTTTTTTTTAAGTAAAATAAAAATTTGTTTTATTTTTATTTTTTATTTAAGGTTATGTTGTTTTTTGATGCCTCTGGTACCTGGAAGTCAAAAAATCACATACCATTACTGTTCCTATTGTGGTCTTGAAGTTGGTAGTTCCTCACAATAAAAATTTTTTTTTAAGGAATAAAATTTTCAACTACAGAAAACACAAAATTTTTCAAAAATCTAATAACAAATATAGCACTAGTAACAAATTTTTAAGACACATTGAATTTATTTAAGACGGCAAATACATTTTATTTAATTTTTTTTATAATATGTTTTCTTATTATTTTTTATCAATTTTAATTTAATTTTTCTAGCGTAATTAATTATGTCTCAAACAATTTTTGTGGAATTCAAAATTTAGATAAAGTCTAAAAATACTAACATGTAAAATACACATATAAATTTAAAATATAAAATCTCTATATGAAAAACTTACTGGGACAATCGCTAGCGCTGGCATTCTATTTGAAAATTCTATGCATTTATGATGAGTTTTTGTCCCGTGTATTTTTATGTCAGAGATTCAGAGAATTTTCAAAACTTAAATAAAATTCTTAAATCATTGAGATTTTGCATTTAAGTAAAGTTTTAATAATGCAAAAATTTTTTTTATTATACAATCAAACAATTACAAGGAAATTATAAAGCGAAGCAAACAACTGATTAATTGGAAGGGGGGAAAATTACAATAAAAAATTGACAAGTTGTTAGTATGTTGTAACAATTTACTTTGAAATGCTCACTTAAATTCTTATTACCGACAACAATGATAACCATTACCAAAACTAGGAAATAAGTTAATCAGCAATTTAAGTAAAACAATAAATTGGTTTAAGTTTGGTAAGTTTTTTTAATGAAAATTGCAGAATTTGAACAAAAGCAATTGTTTCTAATGGAGAATTTCTCAACACAAAACGAAAGTAAAATAACAAAAATTGAAATAAAACAAAATTAAAATTGCCACTTAACTTTTCTTATGATACTTTATAAAATGATGACTGTCAGAGCTTTAAAATTTATTAAAACAGGTTTTCATATTATAATTTTTAGCACATTTTAAAAAAATTTTTGAAAAAGCTTGGCTCTGTCTGTTACTTTGTATGTTAACAAAACTTTTACAGTGTTTGAAATAAAGGAAAAACAAATTAACTACGGATGGTTATTATAAAAAAAAAATTTAATGGGAGAACGTTTTTCTGTAGCGATATCAATTACGGAGCTGCAGCCTGCAAAAGTCTATAAAAGCACAATATTTAAATTTTTAGGGTTCTGCAAGGTATATTTCCAACCTAAAAATGTAAAATATAAATTTTTAAAACGAAAAGAATATGGTTGCCGTAGGGTCCTTAAATTTACAGTTATGTGAAAGTTGAGTTAGGAATTTAGAATTTTGAAAGGAATTAGATCACAAGAAATTTGCATAGCTCTTTTAACAATTAAATTTTTAGTATCCTTTTAGAAACTGCAAGGGTTAAAAGCTGGAAACTTAATTTTTAAACAACTGTAACTTGAATGCGTGTTCAAATTTTTTAAGTAATATATAAAAATTAAAGCTCCTTGTTCTAAATTACTAAGGTTTTTCATAAAATAAGAAAAAAATATTATGATTTCTTACAATTTTTTTTAATATAATAATTTCTAAAAAATTATTATAAGTAAGTTTTTCAATGTACGTTCATCTTTATCTAAAATTATTTCTGGACCATTTTTTAATTTTGAAAATATGCATTTTTAAAAACCCTTATTTTTTTCATTACTTGTTTAATGAAACAATTGTTACGTGAACATAATATAATACGCATTCGATAAATTTAAAAGTAACTTACTTGCATTTTGTACTAATCCAACCTGTGGTTCAGGCTCAATTGATTTATCTTTATCAACACAGCATGACCATATCATACCACCGGAACATAAATCCATTGGTTTACCACCGCCAAGAACACATGATATTGATAATCCACATTCAAATTTGTGTCCTTTAAAACGGCATGATTGTGGTATCACTGTAATTATAATTAAAAATAATATTTAAATTTATTTAAATTTATCTTCTTTTTTTGGTAACTCTCATATTAATTTTAATTAAAAATTAATTTATTTTTTTTTTGTTTTTAATATTAATATCTCTTTCTCTTTTTCTCTCTCTATCACTTTACCTCTCTCTCATTTTCTGTTTTGTAGCTTTCTTTTTCATATTTTTATTATAAATAGTTTTTTAATGTATATATTGACAAATTAATAAAAAGTTTAATTTTTCGCTCATGATTTTATAAAGGGTTAATTAAAATTCACATGTACGTATCTAATTATTATTGGGTAATAATTTGTTTTAAATGTAATCAATGATAATAAGTTTAACTACCATGACGGTGTTTAATTTTTTTTTTATTTTTAGTTTATTTAATAAAATAATAAAAAGTTAAAACGGAGTTGTGTAAGAGAAAACCAATATACTAATTAATTTAAGGTGATTATGGTTAACATGAATGCAACAATTATATAAAATGTTAATATTTTTGGTGTTTGTCATAAAACCCTATTTTTATATGAAAATTTAATATATTTGTAAAAGATTAACTGAAAGTATTTAGTTGAGTATATAGATTGATGATATTCATAAAATCTACAAACAGAAGTGCTGTAGTAGTGAAATTTCTGGAGTACCTGGACGAACACAACATGAATATTACAGTATTATCTAATTTAAAAAAAATTTCACGAATTTAAAACTAACGAATTATTTTCGCAAATTTTCAAATACAAAACTTAATTAAACCCTGAATTATATACATAGGAAAAAAATCAAGGCAGTTATTCAAAATTTTTGCATTAGACGAACAAAACTATGTACAGACGTTAGGGATAAAATTTAACTACTTTGGATAATTCAAGTTCAGCAATTAGCCTAAATAATTTTACTAAAACTTCGTTCTACTAATACTATTCAACTAACTGCAATTCGATTCAAACTGAATTCAATTGAATTGAAGATTCTGCAAAACGGGAAAATCCTAATTTTGTAACCAACCATAGAATTTTAACAACTTGTACATATTTCAACAACAAATTATTGAAATTTTGATTTAGAAATCAAATATTAAATGTCTCCAATTAATTTTTTTACGTAGATGTACTAACAACTATGTATTTTAAATTAAGGGAGTTGTCGCCTTATGGATTTATTCAAATCCTAATTTTGTTACTACTATTCATACGATTTGTTAAATATCCGTTCTTCAAGGATGTAGTAAATAATTATTCAATTCAAATAAATTCCTATTTAAGAAAATCTTAGATAAAATTTTTTTACCAAATCCAGATTTTCTGAAACCAAAATTTCTTTGCTCCTTAAAAATTTTAAACGAACAGTTGGCATATCGAAAATTAAAATTTTAAATCTTTTTCGTTTTTTAAATGTTACGATCATTATTAACATCATACTTCTTCCTAATAATTCCATTACTGTACTGGCTGATCCATATGGCGCAAAACCCTGACGTCTTGACAAAGCTTCTAATAATAAAAGATCATGTTCTTGTTGTTGATTTGGTGGATAACCATCCGTTAATCCAAATAAATTAATAAAAATATCAAATAAAATGATAATAATTTTAAAAACACTTTTTGATAATCGAAATCGTATCATTTTATTTTTATAATAACTGTTAAATATTAAAAAAATATTTCGAATTTTAAATTAAACAAAGAAAACCCAAACAAGGATTTTCCTTGCTTTATGACTGATAATAAAATTATTTTTTTTAATAATTTTTATGTGTTGCGTATTTTAATGCTAAAATTTTAATATTTTGTGAAAGTTGTCACTTTCGTTTTATGTGTTGTTCATATTGTTGTCCTTTTGATTATTTTCAATTTGTTTTTAGTTGAGTTTCAACTTAATTTCTTATTAATTTTTTTATTCCAATTGTAATTAAATAATAACTATAATTTAAAATTTTTTTATATCACTTGAACTTATTTATTTTCCATTTGATATTTAATTTTCTTTAAATATTTTTTCCCACTTGAAATTAATTTACACATTCGAATTTAAATTTTCTTTTATTTGTTTTGGAAAACAGAAAAACAGAAAAAACAAAATGAAAATAAAAATTTTCGTAATATTTGTGAATATTTTCTGGGGTCTTATTTTATGTTTTGAAGAAATTTTCTAAAGCGTACCAAACGCCGAACCGAACTGAAGAAGATTTAATAAAGAACTGAACTTGACATGGGGTTTTTCAAAAGATGTTTTAATTTTCTTATTTTTATTTCGTTTTTCTTCATTTTTTTTTAACTTTTTTTGAATTGCTTTTTTTTTAAGCAATTATTTTATTTTCACCGCATGTGAATTTTCGTAAGCGCGCAATTGTTGCGTTTTTCTTTTCTTTTCTTCTCTGCAGATTTCTTTCAATTTTGTGGTTGTTGGTTGTCTGTTGTAGTTTTTAAAATTTTAAAAAAAGATTTGATAGCGTTTATAATATTGTTTTTATTACTTTATTTTTTTTGTTTGTGATTTGTTGTTGGATGATTTAACAGATAGAGCAGGGATCATTTGATTGTGTATGATGATTATGAATTTTAAATAAAACATAAAAAATTAGAAATACAAAAGACTGGTTTAAGCGTGCTAAGTTTGTGCCATTGACTAAAAAATAACCAAAAAAAAATAAAAAAAAAAACACAAAAACAAGAGAAAGAAATGAAAATTTTAAAAGAAAACTTTTTTAAGGTATGGAAAATTTATAAAATTCATTGAACAAAAGTAATATTTAAAGTTATAGTGAATGAAAGGGAGTAAGATTGAGTTTTTTATTTTTTGGACTTGAAAGTATTTTCCGGAATTACATTAGTAAAATGTTTCATTACAAATACTTTAAGAGTTAAATTAATGCGATTACCAGATTGTTGAATTGAAGAATGACCTTTTGGTAAAAAAAAAAATCACCTGTTTGATAGGAATAATTTGGAGAAATTTTTTTAGTTTTGTAAATTAATTGATTTAATTTCGTCTTATAAAATTTTGCAAACAAAAGAAAATTAAATGAACCGTTATAATGATAAAATTATTTGTTTTTATAGAAAATTTGGATATTCCAATAGTATCAAAGATGCCGTCATAGAGCCACTGTGGTGTATTTGGTAAACTAATGGCATATTTAATGAGGGAGTGACAATTCGATTTACGCACAGGTTATAAAATTTAATTATAAGGAAAATTAAAAAAAAAATATTTTGTCGTTGCAAAATCTCCATGGTGACCAAATATATCACCTAAAATATAAAATTGTGTGATATAAACAAACTAAATAATATTACATACTTATAAGTTAATAGAAGTATAGAAAATTGGAATTTACAAAAACTCACAAGACCTATAGATGTTTACTATCTATTCCCCATCAAAAACAACTATAGCTACAAGATGGCTTCAAAGTTAGCTAATTGTAATGTTATTTAATTAATAATTTCTTCGTTTAAAGTGTTTTCTTATATAAGATCATGTAAATTAGATACTGTAATAATTTAATATTTTTAAAACAGTTTTATTATATTATTTCGTAGATTGTATCAATCCAACACGTTTACACCCAATTCCCTTCAATGCGTTAACTTATAAAAAAAAAATAATATATACTATTCAATTTTATTTTTTACTTTTATGTTACAAAAGCTGTGAAATATTTTTTTTTTTTGTGAAATTTATCTTTTAAAACTCTCAATTTAGAAAATTTACAACAACTTTTCAATTGTTTCCGTATTTTTATTTTTATATGTGGTTTTAATAATCCGCAAATTATTTGTCAACCGTGTTAAAAACAATTGTAAATATTTATCTTTTGTTTAATTTTCAACCAAAGATAATATAAAAATTGCAAAATTATCACTTTTTAATATTAAAAATTGTCATTTAATAAAAAGTTTGGTTGAAAAATAAACTTTCATTTCCTTGTCATATATAATATTATTTAAAAATAAAATTTTTGAATTTTAAATTCTATAACCGGCAATCTCAAATGTTTTAGAACTAAATTTTATTAAGAATGTTAATTAAATAAAATTATTAAGATACATAATGCTAACTAAATATAAGATTTCCAATTATAACTGTTTTACAGATTTAGTAATAATAGCAGCTGTTTGAAATTTAGATATCTGAATACAAATCTTTTAAGGTTACGCTTACATCATCAAGGTTATATTTTTGTATTTATAATTGCTACATTTTCTTAATAATTAAAAACTTATTAAGGCAATATAAGTGAAGGGTTTCATAAACTCTTTAAATAAAACCATAACTATCTGCATTTATTTATTTTGTAAACTGTTTTGATATTAAAGGTTATTAGAGCAAAATTTTAGATCAAGACAAAAATAAATTTTATAGTTATTACTTTTTATTTCAATGGCAGTCCTATTCAAATAATTTGCTTTAAATATTTTTAATATTTTTAAAATTATACATCATAACCCATTATAATCAAACTATACGTTAGTTCCTAAATGTTAAGTAAGCAAAGAACCAATTAGTTCATTTGTTCTCTCTTATCTGGCCAATGCCAGAGTCTACTTTAAGTCAAGTAGAAGTAGAAAAGCTGTTTTGGACATGGAATAAGTTCATATGCTAATTAATAAAAAACAATAACTTTCAGACTTTTGAAAATTAAATAATTAAAAAAAATTGTGAAGATGAGCTGCTAATGAAGATCATGCTTGATGTAAGGAGTTTTAAGTTGCATTCAAAATTTTGTCCTTAAATCCAAATCATGACTAGTGAAGCACAAAAAATCATCAATAATTTATACATCACTTTTTGAAATTCATGAAAGACTCATTTCGAAAATTCTTTCTTATTTCATATGTGAATAATTATCTTCATTTAATAAATTTATTTTATTGGAATGCATTATAGGCAATTGTAACAACGTTATTGTAAATAATTTAGTTTTTTTTTTTTTCATTCTCTCAATTTACAAATTTAAATCTCAGATAAGAGAATGCTTGTTACATGCGATGTTTTGTTTTACTTTTGTTTCTTGTTTTTTTTGATAATATAATTGTTTAACTTTAAAGTTTTTATTTATTTAATAATTTTTTTATAATTACGGACTATAAAAATAATATTTGTATTAAAAAAAAGTTACAAATAAAATAAAACAAAACAAAAAGTAAGTCGCTAACCTAATTATTTGCATACGTTATGTTGCACAATTTACTTTGTTTACAATAAAAAGATTTTCGTCTGCCATATTTTTTTTTCTTATTGTTTCTTTTTTTTTGTTAAACTTTAAAAATAACTGAAAATAACTTTTAACATATTCAAAAGTTGCGTAAAAACTCAAAAGAAAAAATTATCATAAATTTGGCCAAAAAAAAAGCAACAAATAAATAAAAAGATATCATGTTTTGTTTTACTTCTCAAAGTCATGAACTGGGCAACTTGTAAATTTTAATTGTGTTCATGTTTAAACATAACTCTCTTTTAAGTTATGTTAATATATTAAAATAACGGTTTATACCTGTTAAAATATTTTTTTTTTTTAATTAAATAAGTATCAACTTTAACTCAATTATTTCTTGTAAATAAGAGAACTAGTTAATTGTTTGTAGGGGAAAATGACATTTATTACTTCTTTAAGTATAACTGTAAATCCCAGCCATTAAAAAATCAAAAAATTTAAATACAAGATTTTTGAATTTTCATTTTTTAGCCTAACTACAAAAATAATTTATAAGATTTCTCAAAAAGTGTTGACATAAAATGCGTTTGAAATATTTGTAAATTTCAAATATGATCAAAATATGATCAAATTGATCATTTAAATTATAATAGCATCGTTTGATTTGATATTTGATACTACGCCGGGTTTTTAATCAAATAGTCTTGGATTCAAGTCCAGGTCAGATCATATCTAAGAAAAAAATATAATTTATATCATAATATAAAATATATACCTTCCCCATCCGAAAAGGAAACGTTGAACCAGTTCTTTTATCAAATTGTTTGTGGTAGGCGATTTTACATAAATAAACAAATGTATATACATATTTGTTTTAAGTGCTAACTGTTAAACTGTTTGGCTAATAAGTCAACATGTTAGAAATGATCTAAATGAATTCCACATACAATTTAAACATGAGATAGTAAGATTTTCAATAGATGCAATAATTTTGTAGTTGAATAACAATAATGTATTCTGTATCTGTGAGTTATATTATTCATTTAAATTATTTGTTTATATTTTTATATTAATGTGTTTTTTTATTAAAGATATATAATTAGCAATTATTGGTTATGCCATTAATTTCAACACAGTGGCTGTAGCGATCTTAATCGAGTCAAGAACCAGATAAAAGTCTTTTCATTTTCATTGAGATCTTAATCCGGGTCTTTTTATGAGGATGAGTAGGATTTCGTAGGATGAGATTAAATTAAATTTATTATTTTTATATATAGTTGTAGATCAATTTAAAGGCTTAATAAGTTGATAAGTTGATAATGGAAAACTTTCCTTTCTTTTAAAATACTTTTTAAATCCTTTAAAATTTTTTTTAAGTGCAGGCTAAATTTTTTTTTGTTAATTGGTTTTTATTTGAAAGTTGGAGTCAAAAAGATGGGGACAAATAATCAATCATTGCATTTTAACAAATCATCTTTTTGTGTTGTCTTACATTCTAGAGACACCATTATGTTAAATAATCTAATGCCAGTGGATAATGATAAAACACTGGCAACAATTTTATAATTTTACAGTATTCTGTTAAAAGATAATAATTTTTTTAGTTAATAATCCTTTAAAAAAAGGACCAAATATTTTGCTAGCTCAAATCAAATATAAAAATTTATAGTAATTAGAAGTGGAAGTGTTATATACGATTGGCCGAAAGGCCTAGGTGTTAGGATGGTACATGCTATTCTCATATAAAACAACAACAATAGAAAGTCAATGAACAAAATGATAACTTGTATTAAACAATTAAAAAAAATGCTCTTTAAAATATATTACTTTTTTTCAAATCTTTAGTTTCAATAAAATTTTGTATCTAAAGAATGTACGATAGATATTTAAATATGTATATATAGAAGAGAAAATGAGAGAAAAATAGAAAATTTAGTGAGAGTTTAAATGAGAAAATTTTCTTATATGAATGACTATTGCTTATGTAACTTAACGTGCTTTTCAACTAAAGCATGCTTTTTAAATTTTTATTTTAACTTTTTTAACAACTTTATATACTATGGTTTTTTTAAGATAATTATCTTAATACTATTTTCTAACCGCAATTAATTTATAAAAAAAAAACTTTTGAAAGAAAATAAATACTTACAATCTAATTCATCGAAAAATTTGGATTGTTTTGGTAAAGATTTTGAAATTAATTTTTTCAGTCCATCTGGTACAATGTTATTATAAACCGAATTATAACTAAGACTTTCTTTACAATCACAATATAATATCAATAAATTAATTATAATAAATATTTTAATTACAGTAATTGTTAATATGAAATTGTTATGCATTAAATACATTTCACTTTTAAACTTTTTTCAATATAAATGTATTTTAATAAAATGATTTTTAATTTTTTGAATGGAAATTGAACTTGACGCTAACGGTATTTATTAATTAATATATAACAGGATAATTACATTTATGCATATTATTTATTATATGGTGATATTTTTTAATTATATTTATATATATATTACTATAAAGTTTGAGACTTTGAGTTCGATTTCATTTCGCAATTTATTAAAATTTTGTTTTTAAAGAAACAAATTTTTGTGTCTATGGCAATAAACCGCCTTTTTTTTTTGTATTTTCGTTATATTTGAAAAATTTCACTTTTTATTCCGAAAAAAAATTAATTTCACGGAGATTTTTAATTACAATAAAAACAAAAAAAAAAAAAATATTTTCACTTTATTTCACTGTTTGGATAATTTGTTGGTTATCGTTTACATTAAATTTTTATTTTAATAAAAATTAAAATGTAATATTTAAATAAATAAAAATTATTTTGTCGAGGTGAAGAGTAATAAAAGTTAAGTTTCTTTTCAAAAACGATTGTGTTAAAACTTTAACTGAAAAATATTTACTTTTGATTTTGTTTTGAATTTTTTTTTTGAATTTTTTAAAAAATTCAATATCATACATAAATTTTTAAAAAATGTTCAAATTTATACGCGCAATGATCCGATTAATCGTTAATTTTTGACCAAAATACAAAACTCGACTGATATCAGCACTCAACAGTCATCAATTTCAAAAGAAATGTCGAAAAATCAAAAATAAAATATTAAACAAAAAAAAAACCAACACCAATAACAACAAACAGCAATATGGTGGTACAACACAGTAACAATAATAATAATAATGATAAAAAGCAAAAAAGAAACAACGTATGCGGCGTGCATTACACCCAAACACCCGATTGGAAAGTATGAAAATGTTTCGAAAAAAAAAAATGTATTTAATTTGTTTTTATTTTTTTTTTATTATTTTTATTTTTAATAAACCAAAATAAACTTTTGATTACATTTACTTGCATATATTTATAGCTATCACTTGCATATAAATGCCATTTGAAGTTTTGCACTTAAAAAATTCAAACCCCTTCATTGAATGAAAACAAAATATATTAAAAAAAAATAAATTAAAATAATTTTAATATTAGTAGGTAAATTGTTCATTTTTTGTAATCTGTATTTATAATCGTTTATTTTGGAACCAATTTCATTAATGAAAGGCATAAAGCTTTCAGTTGCAAAATATTCAAATTCTTCATTTAAAAAACAAATTGTGTGTCAACAGCAAAGCAGTACACGAAAATATTTCCAATGTCAAGTGTAACACTCAATATTATTTTTGTTGTTATTGTTTTTTTCTTTTGATATTTTGGTTAAAAGCTTTATTTGATGATTCAATTTAATAAAAACAAAATTACCATTTTCAGATTCCATCCTTTTGGGTCTTTCTAAATAGCCTTGTACAAAATAATTTTTGAAAAATTTATGGGGAAATTTCAAATATGTATAAAAGATGTATTATTGAATATGTTTAGATAGTTTGAGTCATAATGAAGTTACCAATATAATATAAACAATTTTACTAATGGTAATAAATTTACACAACCAAATCTGAATTATTAAATAATTAATTAGGTTACAATAAAAATTTTAAAGGCAATTGGATTTAAAGATGTATTATTGAATATGTTTAGATACCAATAGTTACCAATATAATATAAACAATTTTACTAATGGTAATAAATTTACACAACCAAATCTGAATTATTAAATAATTAATTAGGTTACAATAAAAATTAATTTTGATCTATGTCAGGTCAAAAATTCCGTGCTATAAATATAATATGAAAATATTTTGTCCTAAATAGTTTAAAACTTTTCTATACAACAAAGTCGACCATATCTAATCCAAAAATTAAAACCAAATTTATATTCTGAGTCTGGGGACTAAAGTTATAAGTGACCTAAAAACAAAAAATCTTTCCCATAATGAAAACAATAATAGCCTTTAATATTAAAGTTTTCAAGCATAACACTTTCTTAATTTTCATAGTTGATTAATCATTTGATAATTTATAGTTAATTCTGTAACCAGTGATTACAGAAAGTATAAATGTTTTCATATTAATTTTCGGAACTAATCCAATATTTATGTTTTATGAAAAATTCATATTTATCTTATATATTAGAAGTTTTGGGTCATTTTGTTTGTTTGTTGGTTGTTTGTTCGTTCACGGTTGACGTGCAAACCATAGGTCCGACTGCCAGCAAATTTTAAAGGCAATTGGATTTAAAGTTTAAGCTTTTCGTTTTTCTGATATCAAGCCGAAACGGTTTGACCTATTGACTTGAAATTTTGCACAAATTTTCCTCTTAGCTAAAGGAATGTAAATTTTATTTATATAATGATTATATAAATGGTTGGAATATATTAAACCATTTCGGGCCGGCGAGCTTCCAAAAAATTTTTTGTCCAAATTTATGTCCAATTTTATAGGGTTATTTTGTAGTCCAAAAGAGAAGCTGAACGACGATGCCATGACGTTTTTAATCAATTTTGTTTTGCTTATAAGTTTAAATTAATTTTGTTTTCATTTTTCTCACAGGGCTAATTTGGTTTTGGCACAAAAATTCAATGAAATTTTTGAATTTTTGGTTTTGACGCAATTTAAACTTTATTTCAAAAGCTCATTCAATTATTAAAAATAATATGTGTGCTCTACTCAAAAAGTGCAAAAGCAAAATTAGATAATTTGTTTGCGATATGTTAACTGATTTGGGCACTATGCCTAATGGCTTTTTTTAAAGTTTTATAACAATATTTTCAAAACTCTTAACTTTTGAAAATTTGTTATTATATAAAAAATTTTCAATGCAAATTTCTAATATTAATAATAACAAAAATAAATTTAAATTAAGAATCCCAATTAGAATATGTTTAAATTTAAATAACATAACATTTTTTTGTAACTGGTTGTTTTACATTTTTAGATCTTTAACAATATATTTCAGTGTCAAATTGCAGTTTTCTTTTTTTTTTTTCTATTAAATCTAAAAATCAAAAAGTTCAATTTCGTATATATACATATCTACAATATTATAACGAATTATGTTTAAATACATAGTATTTTAAAGCAATTTTTGCAAAAAAACAGCATAGATTTTTTTCATAAAATCATAAAAAAATTATACACTAAATAATAAGCCCGTTGTGCGTTTCTGCGCTTTTCAAAGGATTTTTAATTGAAGCCGATGTTAATGAAAAAATATTAACACAAAAAATTGCACATTGTAAGCTGTGCCGCATTACTTAACGGAAATCGACCAAAGTTTTGATTTACTTTTGCATCAAAACAGTACTTCGCAAGGTTAAATTTTTTTAAATAATTTTTTTCCAATATAAGTTTACAACTTTCGAAGAATAAATAAAAAACTTTTATCTTATATCTTTAAACCATAAAAAACAAAAACAAAACAAATAAATCTAAAGCTTCATTATATCCCATTTTTAACGCATTAATAAATATTTTATTATTAATTAATTATATTTTAATTTATTTCAATCCTCCCTCATATTGTTACTAACAACTAAATTTAACAAAAGAATATTTAGCACTTAAACTTCGTAACAGGAAGCAAACAGATTGAAAACTTTCTAATGCACCTTCCTAAAATATAATCTATTAATTAGTGACCATCAGTTTTAATATTCAAGTCTTGTTAATTTTAGTGTTATGTTTTTAGAAATATCTAAGGCAACAACGCTTAGATTTGCTTTCAGCAATTCGACTGGGTTACAAACGGAAGAACAACTTTCATATACCCTCATAATCTTAAAATTCAAAATATTTATGTACATATAAGTTCTTACAATTCCAAGAAAATAAATTTATTTAAATTCAAATTTAAAATACATACATAGAAATTGCTTCATAATAAACCCTTTAAAGAGTATAAGTTGGTAAACAGTTATTAAACAATAATAAAACATAATTGCAAAAAATAACGTTCAAATGTTTAAACGATTTACCACCTAAAATTCAGATAATTATGTAATTATGTATACGCTAAAGTAAAGACAAAACGAATCATCATTAACTACTTTGTTTTTATAAATAAAAATAAAAAGAGAAAAACTAAAAATAAAATAGAAACGTAAACAAACAAAGCAAGTAGTCGTTGACATGTAATCGGCCACACTAATATGCCACATTAAAATTTTCCATAACAGAATTTTATTGTATAATTTGTGACCATATGCTGCTACATACAAGCAAAAGAAATGAAATGTATTGCAAAATATTATATTAGAGCAAAATGATTAACCAATCGATCGTTTAATACAAGACAACCATATTTTTTTACTTTTGTTACTCATTTTCTACTCGTATATGTTCAGTTCATTTTGTTTTTTTTTTGTTTTTTTAAGAGAAAGTGAAAGTTTTTCTTTTATTTTCACTCAACACTGCAATCAACACTTCAAAAACAGATGATTATTGTAAGTCCCTACCCTACTCACTTATTATATTTTTTTATTGTATTAGGAGTAGTAATTGTGAAGTCATCATGAATGGTGTAAAAAGACATAACGAAAATAAATAAATTTCTTTATAACATAATATGACTAACTGTTGTTTGATGGATTCGCTCAATCATTACGAGTTGTTATTATCATTATAATAAAAATCATAAGATTTAAAAAATGCATCGTTTTCTTTTAGTAATATAACAGAATGTTAACATTTTTTAGTAGATAGTTGAAGACTTTAAAATAATAATTAATAATGAGTCATTGGAAATAATTTTTCCTATAATTGAATTTTGTGTAAATTTATAAAGAACTTTTGAAAGCACAACATTGGACTTTAAATGGGGGTAATAAGATAAAGTTTTTATTTGATTTTTTTTTTTATATAAATTTTGGAAAATTAACCTTAAAATATTTCAATTTAGTTTTTCAACTGTTTTTACAAATAAGATTTGATAACCATTCCTTTCACTTCATTAGGACTAGTTTCAAGGCAATCAATAATTTCGACTCTTTCTAAAAAGCTTGGCTTATTAGATAACTAGCTTGGATCAATTTACATTCTCTTATTGTCCTTTATTAATTTGGAATAGTTTAAATCTATTTACAATGATAGATCCAATCATTACATTTCATTTAATATCTAATATGCCTAGCTCGAGGCTTTGTAAACGCAGAAGCGCATTTTAATAATCCCTTGTGTATCGTTCATAGCCTCATAAAAAGCAAACTTGTTAAAAAAATAATTTTACTTTCTTTTACAAAACTAATTGTCATCGTCATTATTAATATTATCAGTATAATTTTTGTTAGTTATGACCAATATAATTATCAATACCATATGTAAGATTACGTTTATTACTACTTTTGAAGTAACACCGGTTATTTTTTGTAGTTTGTAACATTCGTTTGTCATCATTGAACTAGCAAAAATATTTTTAAAAATGCAATGAATTTTGGTATGATTGAACGAGTTTCCAATATTTAACTTTCAATACTACCCGAAGTTAAAAAGAAATTTACAGCGTATGGATTCTTTATATGAAATTTTTTTACATAATCTTTGATACTCAATAAAATGAACACTGAAATTTTAAATGGAAGCAAATAATTAAATTTAACTTTTAAATAGAAACTCTTTAAACATTTCAATAAATAAATTGAATTCTTTCCCATTTTAATTTTTTAGCATATTATTCAAACAATTTATTACTTGTTGTTAGTTTATCTGTCTGTTCTCCGGTAAGGTTCAAGTTTTTTAAATAGTCCTTAAATCTAGATTTAAATGGATTTCGATTGATTAATACAAGCAAGAAATTTCTATAAAAATTATGAAAAGGAAAGCAATTTTTATAAAATGTTTGATCTCGTCAAACATATCTTCCTCAAGAGCTTTGTAAATCGGCATTAACAATATTTTTCAAAAAAAGAAAATAAACAATCACACAAAAATGTTTTCCTTTAATAAATATCATAAGAATTATATTTAAATAATGGAACAAGTTTTTATGTTTAATTAAAGAAATTTCCACCGTTTTGATTGATAACATCCCGCATCCACCTGGCTGTTTTTTGTACATTATGATAAATTCCGGGTTGATGATCAACTCCGCATCCAAACCCAGCACTTGTTATACCCACTAACACAAAACGACCATGGTCTTTTACTATTAATGGGCCTCCAGAATCTCCTTTAAAAACATTATAAGAGTGAGCATATTTTTCAATTATTGCGACAAAAACCAATAAAAGCATGCAAAATGTGATATTTATATTTTTATTTATTTTAATGTGATCACATTATGTTTTTCAATATTTGGAAAACAATCGGCTACTAAGACCATTCTATAGTTTAGATACCATTATTAAACTTTCAAGTAATGCTATTTTGTTTGTTTATGTTAAATTAAAAATATTTTTCGTACTTGAATGCATTTAAATTAAAAAATTTCTTTCATACATTTAGGATTTGTAACCAAACAAACATTGTTATAAGAATTTTTTCGATAAAATATTTTGCATACCTTTAGGGTGGGCAACGTTTATTAAACTTTAAAGTATATACTCTTAAATTCAATTAATTTAGTTTTTTTTTGTTATTTTTAAAATACTATAAAGTAAAATGAAATATTACCTAAGCATGCATCCTGATGACCATCTGAATGACCAGCACAAAACATTTCATTAAAAAGTTCAACACTAATTGCTTTGCTGCGATGCCATCGAAGGCAATCTGTTGTACCTAAAATAAAAGTAAATTGATAAAAATTTAACAAAATTTAAATTCTTTTTTTATAGTTTTACTTATAATTGGAACTGAAGCGGTTTGTAAGATGTTTGTTCCAGTGTGCCCAATTTGTGCAGCAGTTTTACCCCAGCCAGCAATTAAACCTCTTTTGTTAATTATTTCTACCGGTCTAAATGGTAAGCAAATTGGAAGAATGTGAGACCTTAAAGAATAAAAAAAAAATATTTTTTTTAATAGTTTTTTTTTTAATTAAAATTTTTTAATATTTACGTATGTCCAGTAGCTTTTGATAGTTTAAGAAGAGCTACATCATAACGATCAGGTTGTGTCATTCGAAATTTAAATTTTGGATGTACGAGTTTTTTTATTACTTGATGTTTTTCAGATGGTATAGGTTCGGTAATAAAACCAGAATTTTGGGTATCCAATTCTCCTAAATATACGACAATATCATTTAAATCAGCTTGTTGAATACAATGAGCTGCTGTGGCAACAAATGCTGGTTTAGTTGAAACTAATACACCACCACATTGATATTCTGATATACGAATATGAGCTTGCCAAGGATATTCAGCAAAACGCGCTGGTCTTCCACCTATTATACGTTTTTGTAAAGTATTTTGAAAAGTTTTAGGAACACCACACTCCGGCTAAAATATTTAATTTTTATGTGTTTATTTTTAGAACATAATTTTAAGTTTGAAATTTTACCTGTTTTAATATATCATTGTCTTCATCACGACGCTTCATCATCACTCTTTTTGGTAACAAAGCTACTTTTTTCTTTCGTTTTTGTTTTATAACGTTTGCCGATGTTGCAGAAGTTTGAATCAACTCCATATCTTTAATGCAACATGAAAATAACCATTTGTTGCCGCCACACCCATTAGCATGACGTCCACCTTGAAGCCAACATTGAAATGATAATTTGCAAGGATATATTGCGTTTTGATGAACACATTCTGAAGGATATCCCAAAACGGAATTTAAAAGAGCTACTAAAGTAAATAAATATTTATTTTCTAGTTTAAGTATTAATATATTAATGATTTACAACTTACCTGAATTAATTGGACCAATATAAAATATTAAATGAATAAAAATATGAAAATTTAAAAAGATTTTCCATTCTTTCATGATAATTGCATTAAGTTTTCCATCTCATCACTGTTATACAATAGAACTTTAAGAATCATACCTTAATTTTTTTTTAGTTTGAAATTGGTTGTAGATTTAAATTAAAAAGAACCCTGATTTGAACAAATCAAAATTATAATTAAGTTATTAATAAAAAATTGTTTTAATTTTTCATTTTTGCGATAAATTTTATAGTTAAAAAAAATTTAACATTTATTCAAAGGATTGATTAAGGTTTTTTCTATAGAATTAAATTTTTCTCTAATCATTGTATGATTGTACTGATTTACATACAGATTTAAAAAAAAATATGTTTGAAACCGACCTAATTCTCTCAACCAATATTTTGGACTTAAACTAAAGTCTTATAATCAAAGGAATTGTTCCCCAATAAATTCCAAACTAATCAATTGTTTTATCTGTTAACCACACCTTAGCCTTACTACTGATTGGCACTAGACTCCAAAAAAGTTGTGCTAGAGCTAGACCATGTTGCACACGGTTTTTTTTCGATTCGTTAACTCGTTTGGGTACAAGAATTTCCTAGTTTTACAGTTTTCGTGTTTAAATGGTTCTAGTCTAAATGACAAAGACTACTGGTGTAGAAAAAAGTTCTTAGTTTACAAACAAAAGTTGAAATAAAGGGGTTTGGTTTTATATATTCATTTCTTTCCATAAATCCCTGTTCAACTCTAGATTTTCGTATATGTACAAAAGTAAAGAAGTGCATATAAAGAATATTAAAAGAATTCACTATTTTAAAAACCTTTTTAAAATTATTTATTTTAGCGAAAGTTTAAAAATTTTTAACTAAATCAAATTTTATACTTATCTAATTCTACTATTGTAATAAAGCTCTTTTTATTATAAAGTAAGTAGAAAAACATAATCTTACACTTAAATCATATTTAAATTATAACTTAAATTAAACAAATTTTATCAAGTGTCAAATCGAAAATGGGTGATGCGAGAATTATTACGGTATATTACAAGAAGCTGAAATAAATTTGTGTAATTTTTTACAAGGAGATTTCGTTTTTTTGAAAAACAATAAAGAGTTTTGGATTGAGTCAGAAATGGTTCAGTGATTCTTTTTTTCTTGCTTAAATGTTTCGGAACAGTGTTTTTTTTTTTTAATTTGACATTTTAATGAAAAAATCTGGTGCCATGACTTAAGATTACACGACATATGAAGGCATTATTGCGACTTTTTGAACACGGTTTTATGTCTAACTTGAATTATTTGTTAATTTATATTAAATTAAAATATAAAAAAATCGTATTATATTATTTATAATATTATTTGTAAAACATATTTACCTTCATTATTTGCTATCATTAAATAGAACTAAAGTAAAATACATATAATATATTTCTATATTCATATTAATTAACTTATAGTTCAACTAGTAGTTGAAAACTTTTTTAAAAAAGTGTTTATTTCATTCAATTAGATGTAAAACCATATTTTAAGAAATCGCGTTTATAGTTTTATGTCATATGACTTTAAGTCATAGCACCGAAATTCTGTCATTCGTGAAAAGAAATACTTTATAATTTTCTTTTTTTTTTTCAGATGGAAAATTATGATGTTCCCATTTTATAAGTGTAAGATTGATTTGCTTCTTTTAAATGTAATCAAGACAAATGAAAATATGAAAATGGGTTTCGTGAATTTCAGCCCTAAGAGTTTTAAGCTCAGTAACAAATTAAGAAATTTTAATGTATTATCAAATTTAATTGAAAGTTGAACTTTTAAATTACAATTTATATAAAAAATTTTATTAAATTTAAAAAAAAAAAAATTTTTAATTTAAATTATAAATATAAAAAATAAAAATTTCACTTAATAGTTACCGTTATAAGTTACACCTTCTAATGAAATAATCCAGTTTTTCTTTTTTTTCTTTTTATTGTTAACATAAAATAAATTTTCTTTTCTGTCAATAAAAATAGCGAACCAATTTTCTTATTTTTACCTCCATTTACAATCTTAAAGATACTTTTGTTTAAAGATACTCACATAAAATATTATCAATTAAATTATGATTGAATTTAGTGCAATAATTCTAGGTATACCTGTTAGTCAGGTGCAATAATTTGTAACAGTAACCCAGAATAATGATGGAAAAGAATAGAAAGAGATACAAAATCTGAATTGATGATTAATCAACAACAAAAACAAAAAAATCACAACAACAACAAAATAAAGAAAATGTATCGTGTTATATTGAAACCAGCGACGAGTTTAAATCCAAAATGTTCCAAATGATTTGTTTTTATTATTCCAAAATTATTCTTATTCTAATTATAATTATATCTTTTCCTATGGTCTCCCTGCTTTCGTTGGATTTAATTCGTTTGTATATATATATATATTTGAAGGTTTACAATTTTTAAAACTCCTCACAGTTATGGTTAATAAATAAAAATAATATTCACGAAAATTTAAAAATTATAATTTAGAACAATTTTACTATTTACAATAAGTTTTTACGGTAAAGTGATAAACTAGACAGAAAATGAATCGATAAATAGATAAAATATAAAATAACCGTTATATGAAAACTAAATTTTTCTGTTCTAAACCAAACAACCAAAAATTTAATTTTAGATTTAACCGGAGATGATGTTAACGCTTTACCGTCAAAGTGAAGACTAAGCATTCAATTCGTAAAAAAACTATTTTCTTTCAATTTTTTGTTTTTTACTTGTTTTAGAGTTTTTTTTTTAGTCTTTTTAGAAGAAATTTTGCAAGATGTTCACACAGTGTTTCTTAATTTTTTTCTTTTTGTTTATTTTTCTTTTGAAAAGAACGAGCGAAAATAAAAATATTTTAGCATACCTTTAGTTTCCAATTAATGGTACAGAAAGTAAAGGCTTAATAAGGAATTTAATTAAACACTCTCATATAATACGAATTTTTTAAATTTTACTTTGAGATTTGTAACAAGTATTTTAGACGTTTTCGAAACTATCGCATTAGCAAAATGTATGCTCTTTTCGAAAATATTAAATTACCACACTATTCATTACACCTAATTTTTATCTGAACTTAAGCTTTTATGACTAGAATAATTTTTAAGGAACTCTGTAGTTTGAGAACAAGAAGCTGGGCCAACATGATTTTAAAAAAAGTACTTACCAATTTTCTAATTAAACTTAAAACAATAAAAATATAAAAAGTTTGACCTTTAAGGCGAACCTAAAAAATTATTTCAAAAACTATAGTATTAATTTATTTTAAATTTTAAAAGTAATATTAAGTAAGTGTGAGTACGTTCGGAAACAGTTTAAAATACTTTTATTTCAATATTTAATTAAAGACTGTTGGTTGTCTTAGAAGGCTTGCAAGAAATTTAATTCGCCTTAAAATGAAGACGTTTCCATGAATACATCAAATAAATGAAAAAAGAATAATATGTATATATTAGAATGAAACTGTATCGTGGAATTCATCAAATGTAATCTGTAATAAATTTTGATGAAAAAACGAGGAGCTGATAGTTGCTCTTGTCAACTTTTGGTGTTTAAATTAAAAGAAAACCAATTTATTAATATTAATTTCCTGAATTCCCTGAAGAAACAATAATAAAAAAAAGATCCATAAATAAAATCAACCCATCCATAAATAAAATTAGAGGGCAAAAAAAAATAAAAAACAAATATAAAAAAATGCTCCCTTGCTATTTTGCCCAGTTCAAATTTTAGCATCGTAGCTTTATTAGAATCATAGTAATCGAATTGAGAACTTCGTATCGTAGCTTCCTAAAAATGTGTTACAAAAATTTTAAAAGTTTGCAAAGTTGTTTGCCTTATTATATTACATATGCATTTTAATTTTTAACCTTCTGTGCCATGGTTCCAGTAGTCTCTATAGCAGCAACTCTTAGCTTCGTCTCCAAAAATCTGAAAATTTTTTAAATTACTTTCCACTTTATTTAACTTACCTAATTTTAATGTCAATATATAGTGCAATTAGCTCTTAATATATATATAAGCTGGGTTCAAAAATTTATACGGCACTTACCTGAAAATAAAGCCTTAACATTGTGAAACTTCAAAGAAGAGCTTATTCCTTTATATATTTCTTATCCGGTTTAATTTTAGACCTTTCAGTATTATAAGTTTGGAAGATATTCAAATAGGTTTTAAAAATTTATTTAGCAGCTACCTAAAGTCGTGACTCGATTTAAACCAAGAGCAATAGAAAAGCTACAAATTAAAAATACTCTGTATGTGAATTTCAAAATGCTAACTTTTTTAGCTTTAGAGCTATTGAATTGTTGCGCTGACGGACGGACAAACGAACGGACACACATAGCTCAATGGATGATGTTGATGCAATTTTTACACTTGAATTTATATGTACCATGACTACATGGATGCGTTACAAACGAAGGTGCCATTTCATAGCATATTTCTCATGTATGCACTGGTATTAATATTTAAACAAATCAAGTTAATGTTTATGTTTTATTTTCTGAATTGTGTATTTTATTTACATTATTACACACATTTTCTTTCACATTTAAAGTGTTTTTAAGGAATTATTTTTTTTGTTAAATATGATACCAACATTCCATCCAATGTCTAAAATATTGTCTTCTACCATATTTCGATTGCAAGTCTTATAGATAATTAGTTAATTATTAAACAAGACCAAAAAAAAAGATTAGAGCGTTAACAATAGTAATTGTAAAAAAAAAAATATAAGAAATCAAAACTGTGAGTAATTTTCGTATGAAGTAATTCAGGGATTTTGGAACTAAAATTTAAAAGAAACGCTAAAAAATTGAATTGAAGTGGCAAAAACATATACAATAAAATATATGTATCCCAAGTGTTTTTACCTTATACCTGATTACTATTATTATTTTTTTAACTTGTTTTTAAGTCCCAGTAAATTGTAAAAAATTTTGTGAATATTTTCATCTATTGTATCTAACTCAGTTTTATTCACAAAATTCTTTTAAGATTTATTTCTTATTCTCATGAATATTTGTTGCACGTTAGTTTTCGTGGAAACTGTCTTTCAATTACAATTTAGGAAATATTATTATTCTTTTTCAAAATTGTGAAATTTTTTATTAATGAACTTTGACAATTGTAATGCATTCGTATTTGCTCTTTGTTCTTTTTACCATTATTACCATGAAAATAAAAAATTATTTTCCCTCCTTCCATCTGTCCGTCATTCTGGTCTGTTCGCGGTTGGTTGAGTAAACATCTACAATTTTTTGGACTCAAGCAATGAAATTAAAACATTTAAATAAATTTTTTGGAATAATTTTTTTCTTTAGCCACCCCCCTTATGAAACTGCAGTCTTCCAAGGTTCGGAAAGCCATAGTTTTAAAATATTTACAGCATATTATGTTCTATTAGGTATTAGAAACACCAAACACCAGGCGCTTCAATATGCTGTATAAATACATGTATGAAAAATATATAGTTTTAACATACGCTATTTTAATTTACCGTTTAAAATCAATTAAATGCAACTCAATTTGTGCTATTCTTATATTATTGTAAACTTTGGAAATAAATCTAAATCCAATAAAATCCATAATACATATTTTTACTTTTTATAGCCTAATACTTATTAAGGGCGTTATTTTGGAGATGAGTTTATTTTTTAAACCTCTGTTTTTTTTTTCAATTCTTATTTACCATTAAAATCGTGATCTTATAAATTGAATTTTTGGGTGTGATCAGTTTAAAAAGTTCAAAATTTGTTGTCTATGTCTCAAATCTATTTATCAAGACTAATAAATATTTTTAATAAGTAAAAATTTAAAATAAGTAAATTTTATTTTGTACATTATAAGAATAAAAAAATATTTGAATTAAATTATTATGTACTGTTTATTTCAAAGATAATTAATCGTAGACCATTTTGAACATTTAAAGTTTTTTAAATGTCGAAATACATACTCAGATAAATGAAAATGGAGATCCCAAGGTTTTGTTTAAATAATGGAGATGGAAATATTATTGAAAACTTCCTTTAACTAAACTATATGAATTGTTAATTAAAAATTAATAATTTTGCTTTAAAATCAAATAAAATATAAAAATGTTCAATCCTTTGTGGTTATAAAACAACTAATGAGAAACTGTTTATTAACTAATCCTCTATACCTGGTAGTTCGAATTATACGTTTATAATACAATGGAAATACATATGTATTATTTAGTAAGAATATTTTGAAATAGAAAATGCTATTAGAAGAAAAGAGTCAAGAACATTTTTTGCTATTCTAGAACTAGTTTGGAGTACTTTTCTATTTTTTGAATAGTAAAAGTGTGTTTCGATTGAAATACTAACAATAATAAAATAGTATAGGAACTTTTTTTTATTTTTTTTACATGCAGTTAATATAAATTATAAAATTGTATGTGAATTTTGAAATTTCAATTTATTTTTTGGATTTTTTTCATTGATTAATCTAATAAGAAAGAATATTAATATTTATATAATTATATATATTGTGAGAGCTTAGATTTTGGCGAGGAACATAATATTTTGGGCATATATTGCCTAAATGCACTTAATAAATATAATAAAACAAGTGATGAAAAAAAACCAAGGGTTTTTAAAAAGCACATTTTCAAAATTATATTGTATTACATACTGAGTTTAACTTTGGAAATATTTACTTGGAAATAGTTACTGCTTACTTATAAAATTTACTGCTAACAGTAAAGTTTTTATTTTAAAGTTGTTATAGCCCTTCAATAGAGAAGGTTGCCAAGTTTTTCAAGCATCTAACTTCATTTTACTTCCCACACCCCTCCCCTCCCCCTCCATTTTTTTAGGAATAAAATTGTGAATAAAAATTTGGAATTTTACTTAGAATTATACAATCTAAGCAAAAATAGGTAAAACTGAGTGACACTTTCTTCAATTTAAGGAACCGCTTTTAAATTTAAGAAAAACCTTTAACATATGTTAAAATATAATGTTGGACCTTTAAATTTTGTACATTAAAAAAAAAAAATTGGATAGGTATTAAGGTTACAGGTGCTAAAAAATAGCAAAATTTCACTTTTCCGTCCCTTATAGCTCCTAAACAGGGGGATTGACAAAAAAATTTTGTTAACCGGCTCCTACAAATTTTTAAGGATCTAACTTCTCCCAAAATTTCAAAACCCTATCTTAAACCGTTTAGGAGATATATGGGACCAAAAATTTTGCAAAAATTGAGTTTTATATAATGATAAATTTCAGTACCGTATGGCAACCCTATACATTACAGCGACATATTTTTGTAAAGCCTATAAAAGCAGCTCTCTTCTACCGTTTTTCGATTGAAAATGAACCTATTAGAACTCTTGTTGTATCAATTTAAATATAGGGCTTTTTTGGAATTTGCAGGGGCTGTAGCTTCGCCACCCTTCAAAATTAAGAAAAACCTTTGACACATATTGAAATATAATTATAGAGCTTTGAATTTTGTATATCACTAAAAAAAAATTTGTACAGGTGTTCAAGTTACAGGTGTTTAAAAATTACAAAATTTCAATTTTAAAAAATTAGCGATCGATTTGTGGAAAAAAAAACTTAAAATAAATATTAATTAACTATTACTCTAATAGAAAATCTAAGCTCAAAAAATATAAACGAGCTCAAACATTTACGTACAAAAATAAGCTCCATTCATTCCATTTGGCTCTCTATAATTTCAAATATTGAAACAAATTATTAACAGTCAAAATTTAATGTCAAAATTTTATTTTCATTCAAAACATTTTATAAAATGCCATTGTGAATATAAATGTCAAAAAAGTAATATTCTATATGTCAAGTATTATGTCAATTGTGAATACTTTCAATTTAATTAGTTTATTAATTGACACGAATTCTATGATTTTGAGTTCTGAAAAAATATTTAACAAGAAAACATTGTTTAATTTATTTACATAAATATTTTTTATTAGCTGTTTCGTATATCTTTGAATATTACAGAAATTTTCATTATTTGATTTTCTTTTACAAAACAAAACTTTGAATCATAATTTCTATGTTTTTTGTTTTTTATATTATAATTTAATTTAAATTTAATTTTAATTTTTTACATTTTGAGAAAAATTAAATTATTGAATAAAAAATAAAATTTATTTATTAGCCAATAAAACATCATTACTTTATGCATATTTACACCTACTTAAATGTAATTTAATATTATTGAATTAATTATAACTATTCAAAAAAAAAAAAAAATAATTTGTTATATATATATATATATATATATGTAGTTAATAAAAACAAACAAAATGATATTTAATAAAAATGTATATTTCACAGAAATATATCGAAATATTTCTTAACTTTTGCTCTGTGTCTGGCAGTTATTTTATCGGGGTTTTTTTCAATATCAGTATATAATTTATTTTGTAATTTTATTTTTGTCTTTTTCTTTTTTTTTTTATTAAAAAATATCACATAATTATATTTATACATTGTTTAAAAATTTATTAAATAAATGTTATTTTTATTTTTTTTTTAATTTTTTTAATATTTTAAAAATTTAATTGAGGTTTAATTATGTTTTAGTAGCTGGAAATATAAAAATATCAGTCACTTTTAATAATGACGTAAATTGAATTTGACTAATGAATTATAAACTTATTTCACTAAAAAGTAAATTTCCAATAAATAAAAATTAATAAATTAATAATAATTAGTTATAATTAATGAGAAAAATAAAATATATATTTGAAACGGTATGTAATAATTATATTAATAATGTAAAGAAGTTTGAGATTGATTAAATTTAAAGTTGTCTTCTATTTCATTTTTAACTTGGAAGAATATGTAAAAAGAATATTAATCAACTAATTTGAAAGAAGTTTTTTACTATGACGTTAAGCCAATAACATAAGAAATCCAATCAACGGTATATGGAACTCTATGGTAAATACCAGGTTGACCTCTAGACGCACAAGAATAACCGGCAGAAACTACACCTGTATGAATTATATAAATATAAACAAAATAAATATAAAAAACTTAAATACCCCTACCTATTAAATACCATCGACCTGTTTTATCGTGCATTAACGGTCCACCAGAATCACCTTGACAGGAATCTTTACCTCCATTTCGGTATCCAGCACACATCATTTCTGGATAAATTACAACATTAATGCCATTTGATCGATGCCATCTTTCACAAACTCTAAACAAATTCATAATGTGTAAAAATAAATTGAGTTAAGTTTTCCACAAATATTCTAAAATAAATTCTAACCGATTTTCAATGACAGGAACATCAACAGCTTGTAATGTCTTTGGTCTCAATCTAGAACCAGGATTTAATGCACCCCAACCAGCAGACCAACCGAATTTTCCAAGAAAATCTTCATTTTTCTCGGGTAAACAAATTGGTGCTTCGATTAAAAAATTGTTAGAATAAAATCTTTAAAAAATCATAAACAAACTATAAAAATTAAACTTTAAAAAAATAATTACCAATATGAGGCATAAAATGAACTGGCCGTTCCAAAGTTAATACAGATATATCAAATCGATCTGCTTGTGGAGTAAACTTAAAGTAAGGATGTACATCAATTCGTCGAACACCAAATGTATAAGCTGGTAATGGTTCAACTGCTGAATTTATTACATAGTCACCTAATGTTACATGAACTTGACGTGGTGACGCACGTGCAACACAATGACCAGCAGTAACAACATGCTTTCTGGATACAAGTGATCCTCCACATCTAAATTTAAATTTATGTTATACTATGTTTAGCTTTCATTTCAAATAAAATAATTTCAAAAATATTTTGCTTAAGTAATTTGTTTTCCTCCTAAGCTTATGCAATTTTTTTTTTTTTAAATTTTAAATTTTTTGATAATTAATTGGTTGAGTGACTTTGGAGGCGTAGTGGTTAATTATCCTGTTACTGTTAGGTTCGATACCCACTCATATCGTAATTTTTTTTCAAGAAAAGTTAGTGAAAAGGGTAATTTTCATTATAATTCATGGATCGTATAATATAATTTGTAAATATATAGTGGTGTCTGTATCCGATTTAAAATTTTGCTTTATCATTTATCATACATTATATGTAATAAATAAAATAAATAAACAAAAAGAATTAAAGCATTCAATTTTTAATAGACATTATTGTCGATGGTGAAAAGGAGATATCACATAATCCCATTTATGTGGATAATAAAAATATAAATATTTTGCTTACCTCGATGAACCAATTCTTATATAAGCTTGCCATGGAAAATTACCAAATCCAGCATCATCGCCACCAACAATTCTTCTTTGAGCTGTTTGCTTTGCTAAAGAAATTCCACAGCCTTAAATTGAGAACAAAATACAATAAAAATCAGCACAGTGTTAATATGTATAATAATTAAATAAATTAAGTTAGACATATAAAAATTGTTAGACATTTAAAGCGCATGCTAAAACTAAATTTTTGTTAGTATTTTTAAACAAAAAGCCCAATCAAGTGATCAGTGAAAAGCGTTTTATCACATTAAATGCGACCTAACAGATCTCTCACACAATCATCCATAGAGAATATTATGTATTCATGTAATAATCAGTACCAATTTAAAAATTAAAAAAACAATTTTAAACGTTTGAATAAATTATGTAACATTAATAAGGTCCGATCAATTGAGCAACACCCTCACAAAATATTAGAAAATATGCATGCAAAAGCCATTTATAATATTTGAACCCGTTTTAACACATGTATTGAAAGTGATATAATTAATATTAAAATGTGTGTTTGTGTTTTGCTAAATAATTAAAGCATTGTTATTTACGGTTATAAAATCAGTTAAACTACAGTTATTTAAAATGAAGATAATCAAAATTTTAACCAGTTGAAGCCCTTAGAAGACAATGGAAAAGCGTTTGCATGCAAATTTATCCAATGATCTTTTAAAATTAAGCAGGAACCTTATAGATGTTTACTATTTTTCTTTTGATGTCTTCTAGCAGAATATGTTTTAAATTTCTTTAAGTGCAATAATCCATTTTTATTTAAATCATACAACATCAAAAAAACAAAAACAACAACAACATTTAAAATAAAAAAAAATAAAGCAAAAGCTTAGTTTTGCGTGTTTTTTATTTCTGTATTCTTTTTGCAATTTTCCTAAAAATCTGAACTCACTAGGATCATTAATTGTAGGTCCAAAACTTTTGTGCGGTAGATCTGTTAAGTCGACTGCATTCACAAAATCAGATGTTCCTAGATTAGATGATTTGGCAGTACGATGACAGCATCCTTGTAGGATGCCACCACAAGTTCCTCGTATTAAACCATTTGACATCCAACATATAAGGAAGAACTCACAAGTTCCACCTTGATGTTGGCATTGAAGCTCTGTTGTTACATCACCTATATTTATATATACAATATAACATAATGTACATAATATATATTTATATATATATATACACATATAATCCTTTCATAAAAAAAAAGTTTGTCTGCTAAAGAAGTTAATAGAACAAGTAAATTGAAACTTGATTAATTGGTATTTATATTTAGATATATGTATTTGTTACTTATACTGTAAGCCTTAATAAAGACGTGTTTTAAATTCAAGGTTTATTATTCTATATAAAATGGAATAAAAGTAATAGTTCTTTAAAATATTCCATACCATAAAAAATAGGTATTTAAAATATGATACAAACTTTCACCTGGATTTTATTTTTAGGGTTTAAAAAATTGAATAAAAACACGAATCCATTTCTAAGATAAGATAGAGATTTAAGTAACAGCCATTTTTATGAAAATATGATTAAAATTTAAATTCTACATGCTTTTAAACCTTATGTTGGTGATGGATTGAAAATGAGAAAATGAAAAAATTAAATGAAAGAGTTTATTTAAGATTTCCAAGGGTTTACATGAAACACGGAAAGGGGCATAATAGTTTAACATTACATATAAGAAAGTATTAGAAAGCTGTTAATGCTATTAAGCAATAAACGGCAAAAGGTGTTAAGTTGCTTCCAAAAAAAAAAAAAAATAGTGTGTTTTTATTACCTTTTTCATTGAACGAACTGGAAGGATCTGGCTTAGGGGAACTTGGATTGTCATTGTTTATATCCTGTAGTGTAAATTCATTTCGAACATCTTGAATTGCTGAAAGTTCATTCAAACCAAAATTTTGATCCCTAAAATTTATCAATTAACAAACTTTAGCTAAAAAATTTATATATACAATGTACCTGAAGGAAACTGTATCACTCGAATATACACCATTTGCACTTCCTGGTAAAGTATCACTAGCAGGAAACACTACTCTCGGTGTTCTTGATGATTTAAATGGTATACCCCTAGCTGTTTTTATTTGGCCAGGAAAATCATTATATTCAACGTACATTTTTTGTGGAGCGGGTAAAAATGGTCGACCAGGACCATTACGAAAGTCATCATTGAAAAATAATGCACGATTTGGACGTTGCGGTATGGGTCCATTCAAATCAATAAATTTTGTAATTTCATCTCGAAATATTTTTCCATTATTACTGTGAGCTTTGTTTGCTGCTACTGGTCCCGGAAACTCAACTTGTACATTACCTGGTAAAGTACCAGCTGTATCATCAAATATTAATTGTCGTGGAAATCTACTGTCCATATCAAAACCAGAAGGGAATGTTAGTGGTACACCGGCTGTTGTAGCTGCATATAGTTCACCACCACCACCATCATTAAATTGCAATGGTGGTGAATTTCGGTACATTACAGTATCAGGAAAACTAAGAAATGGTGAATCATAGTTATTAATTTGTAAAGGAAATTGGAAACCAATTCGACGTCCAGATAAATTTGATTCCTCTTCTTTTGTGTCTCTACCATTACGTTGGTCAGAATTTGCAAAATTTTTATCTGAGTTATTAGGAGGTAAATTGTGAAATTCATTTGAATTGTTGATATTATTTTTATTTAAATAGTTTTCGACAGGATGATTAAAAGAATTTTGATCTTGTAGTTTCAATCCATCATGTTGTCGCGGATGTTGCTGGTTTTGAAACTGTTGCTGTTCCTCATTAACAAAAGCATTATTTATTTTATTAACAGGAACAGGACTTGTTTGTTCAACCACTTGTGCAATATAAATGTATTGTTGTGTGAATGGAGTTGTAGTTTCAATTTGCTGCTGCTGTTGATGCTGCTGCTCCTTTTCGCGTTGGTTTTGTGTTTGTAACTGTTGTTGAAGCGATTGATTTAATACAACTGGATTATTTGTAGAAGTAGTTTGAGCTATTAAATCATTATTAAATTGTTGTAATAATTGTTGATTACTTATTGTTATATTATCATAAGTTGGTGTTTTTGTAAAATTCTCATTTAATTGATTAACTGTTGTTGTTTGTTGAATATCTGATCTACGATTACTAATAAAATTATTTCTACCTTTTCGATGATATGGATTAAATGTAAATGGTTTAGGTCTTATTTCAAAAAATCTTTTTTCTATATAGTACTTTTTATTGGGAATAATTTTTTTTGGTACAAAGTGATGTGTCTCCATCGGGTAAAGATTACGTCTTTCAGCATATCGATTGGAACCATGCTGAAACCTTTGCTGTTGTTGAGTTTTATAAATAGATTTTTGTGAATATTTCTGTTGCAATTGTTTTTGTTGTTGATATTTTAGTGATGGTGAAGTATTTGCAGATGATGGTATTTTTATTAAATCTCTATTTGTAAACTTTGCTATTGTTCCGTAAGAAGCTGGGGGTCTTAAATATGGTAATGTGGTTGTGTATGACATAAATCTCATTGGATAATCCGGTTTTTGCTTAACTGGAGTGTCAATTGCATTTGCTAAAAATAATCCAGCTATAACCACGAAAAAACGCCATTGAGTATATCCTAACATATTTTGTATAAATGTTTTACTTTAAAATAAAAATTTAATGATTGATTGCAATTAAAATAATATTATTTAATCCTTGTTACGAATATTGATGAAATTTTGTATTAATCTAATTGATTAAATAGTGATTTTGTGAAGAAATGAATTAATGTATCTGCTTAGTCTTCATAACTATTGAAATTAAATTTTATAATTATTTTAATAATTATTGTAAACTTAAAATAATTATTTTGCAGGACTTTGTTTTATATTATTAATTATATCCTATTTTTATTTGTATTTTATTTTAATTAATTGCAGTTAAAACTGTTATTATAATTTTCCTGTTGAAAAACCAGTTTTCAAGTTCAATTTTTTTCGTTTTTCCTTTCTGTGTTTTTATTTTTAGCTCAAAAATGTTTTTTTTATTGATTATTTGATTTAAAAATGTTAAAATTTAAAATAGTACCAGGTTCAGATATCTCGTGAATTGTGACTATACTTTTTATTAAATGTATTAATCTTCTTTTCTTATTTTATATATTTTTTAAAATCAAGTTTTATTTAATATATATTTTTAAATGATGTATAGACAAAACTGTTAGCAAAAAAAATTAAATAATTACAGCTCGTTGCACAGCTCCTACATGTAGTTCTTTATTTAAAACATTTATAGTAAATCATGAAATAATATTTATTTATACATATATGTGTATATATATTTTGTTAATATGTACATTTAAAATAAATTCAATCAGTTCAATATTTTTCTTTTTATTTTTCTCAGATATTTTTTGTTTTTGTATTTTCTAATTATATATAATTCCAATTTAATGTATGTATCTAAACATATTATATATGTATGATTGTGTATATTATATACAAGTAGTTATAATAGAGCTTGAATAATCACAATAATAGTCAGAAAAGAAAATAAGTAAAACAATTGTAAAAAAAAAAAAACTGAAGAAAATTGGAAAAACTTTTTTAAAGAAAATCGAACCATGAAAATTTCACTTTTTTGTTATATTTATTTTATTAAATTTAAAAAAAAAAAAAAGAAAAACAAAATAATACGTATCCACCTTCCACATTAACGCGTATTTAAACTTTTAATAATCAGTTTTTTTTTTTTTTCAAAAATTATATTTGCTTCAAAATAATAAACATATAACGGTTAGCTTGAAATCTTATCAAAGATATGTATGGGATATGTTGCAACAGTTGTTTGTTCAGTACAATGCACTTTTCTGTTCGCTTCTTGCTTGCCTGCCTGCTTGATTAAATTTTTTTTTTGCTTTTTTTTTTCTGTTATTGTTATTTTTGTTTTTTTATTTTTATTTACTTTTGCTATTTTTATTCAATCTAAAAAAAAAGTAACTGGCTTGGTTAACATAAATAACAAAATAAAAACTAAAGTTGATAATGAAGTTAAAAAAGCAGTATAATAAAACAGTAACAGTATACAACAACAAACAATAAAATTTATTTAACAGAAAATAACGATCACTTAATGACAATAATGATAGGTTTGTCGAATGAAAATGCAATGCATATCTTAGAAATTGAGTGTTATAATAATGGTGTTTGTGAACGATATTTGATATAATGTTATTGCCCTCTAAAGTTGAAATTGTTGTAAAGTTGATTTGGTTTTTTTGTTGCTGTTATTGTAAAGAGATTATAATTTTCAATCGAATTCAAAATTAAAAAAGAAAAACAAAAAAAACACGAAGATAATATTTTACGGAATTGCTCCTTAAATGACAGGTTTTGCAAGTAAAATTTGATGATTTTAATCGATCGTTTGAGCCGGTTATGTACTTCGTTTTATTTCAATTTTATCTTATTTTCTTTTACTTTTTCAATTGGTTTTTCACTTAATATTTATTTTTTAGTTAACTTTGATCCTGGTTTTGAGTTGTGTTATGTAGGATTGTCCTGCCAAGCTACTGGAAACATTTATATTTAGTTTACTGTTATTTGATGTTATTTATTGCCACAATTGTTTGAGAATATCTTTACTTTTTGATTTTAATGAGTAATTTGAATGAGTAATAGTTGTTGATAGGAGACAACTTCAGTTAAAGTTCATTATACAATGCTGATGTTGTTATTTCGTATAACTGAAATTATAAAAAAAAAATATTTTTAAAATGAAATTAATGGAAAAAATTATTTTTAATTAAAAAATTTAAAAGCTTTTTTTTGTTTTATGGAAAAAATTGTAAAGCTGCAAAGTCTATGCTTTGAAATTTTCACATTGAAGCTATTATTTAATAAATGTTAAGAGAGTTTCTTTGGGAAAAATTATTCTAATAGATCTTTTGATTTACAAAGCGCGGATTGATTTGAATTTTATTCTTTCGTAAAAATGTATTATTTTTTATACATTTAAACTTATGTATTACGAATATAGTTTTACTGAATTAATATTTTACAAAATTTGTTGGCCGGTCTAAAACATAGTACATATTATTTACTTCTGACATAAAAATCCTTAAAAATGGATTGTCATAAAAGTTTTAATTAGCATTGTAATACATTATTTAAAATTATATTAAATTTATATTAACAAACACACTAAATTTCAAATTCATTAGTTAAATGCCGGTTTAACATTACGCGACATTAGACAACTACCATCAGAGCTTTCTCCTCTTACTTTTAATTTATCTCAAACTTAAACAACATAAAAAAGAAATTAAAGAACACTCTGTAGATATTATGGGACAAAATTTTATTTGCTTGAAAATATGCTTTTAAGGTCGGTAGAGGACGTTTGGTAGCTGTTTGAATCAACACTTTTCAAGTTTTCTTTATTTAAGAGATATAAACAAAACGAAACAAAACAATTGTACTCAAATTGAAATGGTCTATCTTTATTAGCAACAACTTAAAATAAAACAAAACACGGATAAGAATGAAAATAATGAAAATAGATTAGTTCTAAAATAGTCCTATAATATATTATTGTCGTAAAGAAAATCGAAGCATAGTTCAAGTAGAAGTTGATTTCGAAATTTTGGGTACATGCAATAAGACCAAATGAAATAAAACAAATTGCACTTTTTTGGCTTAACTTCAATACCACATTTGAAATAAAACCAAAATGATAATTTCTTAATGTTCGGCTTTATTTCATTTTTAAAAATTTTTGAAAAAAAATAAAGCCAAAATTATTTTAAACATGTGATAAATCAAAATTAATATTACCGCTTTTTACAAAATATATATATATGTGAATATACCAGATTCTGAATCAGGAGGAATTTTATAGTACACTAGCTAATACCCGGTGCGCGTTGCTGCGCCTGTCAATGGAGGTTTAATTGAAGTTAATGTTACTGCAAAAAGTTAACACAAAAATTACACACGGTTTACAAATGTAAATTTTAAGATGTATGAAAGCAATCTTTTTAAAACAATTTTTCTAGGATTATTCTAGTAATTTTTGAAACTTTCTGTAATTCAAAGCAGTACAAACTACTTTCCTAAATTTAAAGTAATTTACTTCCAAAAATTTTTTTTTACCAATCGTAGTACCGACTGTTAACATACTTAACTTCATTTTCAAGTTGCTTCACACATATAAAATTTGAGGTCAACCGGTCAAATCGTTTCTAATTAAGAGTAAAGTATTGAAAAAACATATAAAAAGCTGTTGGGCCCCAATGGGTTAATGGAACTCAACAAAAAATTTTTTGGGGCGTTCTTTTTAGCTAAAGCAGAATTTCGTAAAATCGGACAAAATTTGGACTCAAAATTTTTTTTGACCACCCGTCGGCCCGACATGGGTTAACAAATTCCAAAACTGTCAATAGTGTCAACTCAATTCTCAAGAAGCGTCAGGTATACAAAATTTGAAGTTAATTGGTCAAACCGTTTCGAATTAAGAGTAAAGTATTGAAAAAACATATAAAAAGCTGTTGGGCCGCAATGGGTTAATGGAACTCAACTAAATTTTTTTTGGGGCTTTCTTTTTAGCTAAAGCAGAATTTCGTAAAATCGGACAAAATTTGGACCCAAAATTTTTTTTGACCACCCGTCGGCCCGACATGTGTTAACAAATTCCAAAACTGTTAATAGTGTCAACTCAATTCTCAAAGAGCATCACGTATACAAAATTTGAAGTCAATCGGTCAAACCGTTTTCATTTTATAGCAAGGAAGTTTAATTACTTGCACCACAGCCCCAACTTGGCGGTCCGTTAGAGCAAAATTTTTGGGCCACGGTTTCTTTCCGTACCCAAAAACCTCTATATACAAATTTTCATGAAAATCGGCTGGGCAGTTTAGGAGCCAACTCGTTACATACAAACAAACAAACAAACAAATAAACAAACTTTCCCTTTTATATATATAGATAAATATTCTGGAAAAAAGGGAATACTTTTATATTGAACCAAACTATAAAACCTATCTTAATTATTATAACCTACCTATCTTATAATCAAATTGACTTTATTTCAATTTTTCATATTGAAATAAGACCAAAATTTAAAAATTCCTTTGGCTTCATTTCAAATATGATAATGAGATAAGGTCAATTGGCTTTATTTCATTCGGTCTTATTGCATGCACCCGAAATTTTATGTAAAAAGAAAAACCAAGAATAAAAATATTATCAATACTGAAACTCTATGACAATTATGGTCGTAAAGCATAATAAGATAGATTAAAGCAAGAATCAAAAGCCCTAAAAATATTATACGAGAAGATTAACATTCTGCGTAGAAACTTTCAAATTCAGAGCAATCAGCATCGTGATTCAATTTTCATACATCGGTTATATATTGAAATTAGATGGTGAATGAAGAAGCAATCATTTATCAACCAGCAGGAACAGGAAGAAAAACGTTCCTGTGTGCCGAAATTTCTTTTTATCATGTTGAAAATTTTAAATTATAAAATGCCACATTTAATAATCTCCATTTTTATTAAAGCTACACTGTGTTTAAGGGTATCTTTAACTTTGTTAATTTTTAAAATTTTCTAATTTCTATTTTCTATATTTTCGTAATAATCCCGTTAATTTTTTTACAATTCTAAATTTTTTTGAAATTATTCGTTTTGATTTTCTGAAGTTCTCCGAAATGGTCAAATAATATTCTTTACAATATAACCTCAATTTCTTTTTTAATGTTGGTCTTGAAATAACTTTTAAAAAGGTAAAATTTGTTGCAACATCATTTTTAGGTTTAATTAAAAAAAAATTTATTACTTAAGATTTAAAGTAAGATTGTAAAAAGGTATAAAGTGAGAAGAAATTAAGAAAAGGCTATGTATCACACTTAAAGACCTTCAAAATTATAAGTAATACCAATCTGAATGATTTTATTTACGATATATCTAAACATATATATATTTAACAACCCATTCATTAACAATTCTATTTTAGTCATAATTTTTGTTCAGCGCATTATTAACGTATTTCCAAAAATTATTCAGTATTGATTGCTTCATGGAATTTTAAATGGATTCCAATATTATGTGAATGATTTTTATTGTTTTTGTTTTGTTTTCGTAACCAAATGTAATATGGAAGTTTACTGTTATGTAAATAAGTAACACTGCAAATTACGTAACACTGCATGGATAATTTTCGAAATATTTTGTTTGGAATAAAAAATAAGCTTTGATAATGAAATGGATTTCAAAGTACATGGGTATACACGTATAAGATAATATAGTATAAAACCACGCTTACAATCCAATAAAAATAATTAAAATTTGTAAAATTTAAACTTTTTAAAAGTTCAAATAGTTAAAAGTCAAATATGCAAAATGCAAATGCATAAAATCTATTTTACCTTTTTTCAGAATATTTATTCTAATACGGATATGTGAGTTTTTTAATTAGGAGGGATTTTAGAGTGGTGGTTTGGAGTTGTTTTTTAAAAATTTAGATTTCAAGGTTGGAATTTTCCAGCAGATCCAAGTTAATATTGCTTTAAATTAAATATTATAAAATCGGGAAAATTTATAGCAATTTTTCTTAAGGTTGCTTAACTGGGTACGATTACTCAACCGAAGTTTAAAAGGGTTTATATTACTTATACACCTCTAAAATCAATACAATCAATCAAATAATAACAGAAATACAAAAAACCGTTAAAGTTAATCCTAAACGAATTGTATAAAATTTATTTGCTATGTAACATTGATATGAACAAAAAGTAATTATATAAAAATAATATATTATATATATATAAAAATAATTAATATATTATATATTTACTAAATAATCGGCAATTAAAACTGTTTCTTATGATCCAGTTATCATACAAAATATAAATTAAACAAATAAACTTATAACTATATAATAACTTATAACAACTGTTACTTTTGCATATACGAGTACCAGCAGGAAATAAAATTATCTTACATAAGAGTGAAGGTAAAGGAAACGTTTTTTTTTTTTTTGACTTTTTTCTTAATGTTTTTAAAACGTTTTTTAGAGTCCCGTTAGCATCATATCATGTTTACTTTCTTTTCTTAACAAATTATTACCATTATGTTGAATTTAAATATACTATAAAAAAAGCACTTTTTTATTTTGGTTATTTATTACTTAAAAAAAGAAGAAGAGGTATATAATATATAACTACCCAATATGGTTATGAGCATTTCACGCTACTTTTCCATCTTTAAATACTTCCTAAAAATTTTACAAAAATTTTTTTAATCTATTATAACTATCTGTAATTTTTTTTGTTGAATCTCTTGTAGTTGTTGTTGTTTGTTGTTGTTGTTGTAGTTAATGATGATTTTCGTGAATAATTCGTTAAAGTACATTAGCGCGTTTAAGAATAACAAAAAGTAAAAAAAAATTGACGTAAGCAAAAAAGAGAAAGAAATAGATTTGTAAGATAAAAACAAAAAGTAACAGTTATTAAAGTTGCGCGGATACAATGTTGATTCAAATTTTTTTTTTGTTTTTCTTATTGTGGCACTACTTGATTTTCGTGTTTAACGATCACTTTCATTTTCATTTAAAAAAAAATTTTAGTTTTCCTTTCCTCAATCGAATGCTTTTGTTGAATGTTTGTTTTTTTTTTTAATTTCGTAATCTTTTAGGTAATATATTCATTATATATAAAGCTTTTATATATACATATAGTATATATATACATATATATACATTACATGTATATTTATACATAGAGATATGAAACATATGCATAATAAAGGCGTGCTCGTAATTTTATGCTTTGCTCAAAAGTTTTAATGTTCAAAAATAATAATAATAACAATTGTTATGTTGGTATAAAACGTCACCGAACCGACCGATGATAAACGGCAGCGCGCCGCTTTTTATTGTTTATTGTTAAATACAAAAACATTAGGCAATATTCAATGAAGTTAAGTAGGTATATTATCTTTCACCTGTAATTTAATTTAAAATATAAAACAAAAAATAATAAATTATTAAATTACAGTATAGACAATATTGATTAAGAAAAAAAATACAAATGAAAAAGGTGAGTTACTTTATACGATATGATGAGGTGAAACACGTTAAATACAATCAAGGATGATACGACTCAAGTGACAAAAAGTTTTTTGTATTTAACATAAATTTCATAATTAATTGTTTGAATTTTTTAATGTGAAATTTACTTATCCATCAAACTATTAATGGCGAATATATTGAACATTAAATATCATGAATCAAAAATTAGCGCGTTTCATTTAAATTTCTTTGAGCCCTTCTTAAATTAAATTTTACGTTATGTGGTTTTGGAAATTTTATTTTAGTTTTTTTTTTTTGTAATTTTCTTGTCTGGAAAATGTTTCATAATCGTGTTGAATAATATAAATGTAAAGTAGTTATAACTTGGGTAATTATGAGCTCGGTTTAATTTTAAATAATCCACTGTGTATTTTAATCAGTAAATATAATTTAGAGTAAATATACTCGTATATATGTGGTAAATATTTTAAAAGGGGTTATTAAATAGAAAAAAATTAAAAATTGACAAATATAAAAAAAAGTGTATGAATAATGTGTAAAAATTTCCTTATGTAAAATTATATTGTTGAGCTTAAATGAAAACAAGTGATGAAAAAAACAAAGGGGTTTTAAAAAATCGCATTTTCAAAATTATCTAGTGTTTGATACTGAGTATTTTATCATTTATTTTTATAGAAATATATATAAAAATAAATGATAGTATTATAAATTAGGTAATTTCATCAATTCGTTATTAATGTAGTATAATGGTGAAATCTATAAATACTTAGAATCTAAACCCAATGCACTCAAGAAAAACTAATAACAAATGCGAAATGTAATATTAGAGTTTCTATGTTAACGATGTTAACATGATCCAAAGTTTTGGAAAAATATACACTGGTGAATAAGTTACTGATTTATAAAAATATGAAAGTTTTAATTTTTAAATCGTCATAGCCCTTCTATTAGAAAGGTTTTCAAATTTTTACAAAGCAAAAGCAAAAATTATGATTAGCAAATTTATGATGATTCTCGAGGATCTGTCAACCTCTCATAGCCCTTCGAAATAAATTTTGAATTTCACCAAAATTTGAAATTTTACTAAAGATTTTATTATCAAAAATGGTTAAAACTGCGAGACACTTTCTTCGATTTAAAGAACCGCTTTTAAATTTAAGAACTACCTTTAACCTTATATTGAAATACTTTATTAGTTAATTTTTGTACTATTATTTTGTTCTAGATTGAAAATATACCATACAGAAGTCTTGTTATACCCATTTGAAATATAGAGTTTTTTGGAATTTGCAGTGGTTGTAGCTTCGTCACCTTTCAAAATTAAGGAAAAACTTTGACACATGTTGAAATATAACGTTGGAGCTTTGAATTTTGTATATTACTAAAAAAAACTGTAGACATGTATTCAAGTTACAGGTGTTTAAAAACAGTAAAATTTCAACTTTCGTGTTGAATAATTCTTAAATTAGAATTGACTCCTACTAATTTATGGATCTAGTTTTTCTCAAAATTTTAAGACTTCAGCTTGAACCGTTTAGATGTCGCTTATAAAAACAGCTGTCTTTTACCTTTTTTGTTGTTATTACAATTTAATTATAGGGCTTATTCCGACTTTGGGGAGCTGTAGCTCCGTAATTGGTGGGGCTACAGAAAAATTTCTTCCATGAAATTATTTTTTTGCCTATCTGTAGTAAAAATTTCTTTACTCTATTTCAAACAATGTAAAAGATTTTGTAAATATACGGACAGAGTGAAACTATATAGGCACATTATTACAAAATATTTGAAAATGTGCTAAAAATGAGTTGTTTAATTTACATAATGATTTTTCGCATATATTTAAATATTGAAACTTTCCCTTGTTAGCAAAAAAAAAAGAAAGGCGTTTAAAATTTTAAATGATATTTTCTATGTAAATTTAAAAGTCCAGTTTAAAATTAAATTTTTAATTATACTTCTTAGTTGGTATGTCATTCTTCTATTTAAATGGTAAAATGTTAAAGATTAGAGGCTAGAATAAAAAACTTATGGAAAAATTAATTTCAAAAATTTTTGGAAAAAAGTTCCACTGAACTGTCGGTTAATTTGATAAATAATTTTAAATTTTAAGTAAATTAAGTTTCTTTCTTAAAATGTGAACTGCGCGTCAAATGAAGAAACAAATTGGAGTAAATTGACAATTGAAGGGAACTTAAATCATTTTCTTTCTGCTTCTAAACTTTACGAAGAAATTTATTTAATGGACTAAAATAACTTGTTCTAATCTCAACTACATTTTAAATATTAATTTTTGTTTTTAAATTTTAAATTGATCTTAAAAAATTATCCAAATAAGTATATTGAATTTTACTTCATATTATTATCAAATTATTTCTCACAGTTTGTTTGCCTTGGCACAATTTTAATTTTATTTTTAAATTTTTTTTTAAAAATTCTTAATATTTTTTGTTTTTTTTTGTAAAAATAGTTTTGTTTTCCTTTCAAAACAATTTTATAACTTTTCCACATCAAACAATAAAAATTTTAAATGGATGTATTTGAAAATTGGACGTGCAACGAAGAATTAAATCCTATTTCTGAAAGCATAAGGAAAGCAGCTTTGTGTCGTCAACTGGAATATGGCAAGAACCATATGTGCCCTCTCAAGGTGGATAAAGATATTGAAGCGTGTCTAGCATCCATTCACAGTCCTTCGCCTGGTAATGTGACTAAAGTGGGTATCGGAAATCCTGTTGGAACTTCTTTTGGAACCATTGGTATTAGCAATTTGAAACCAGATGATATTTCAATACAAGCTTATTCTTGTTGTTTGATTGCCCTTGGAATGGCATTTATAGTACCAGAAAATTTATGGAGTGGTTTAGTAATTAATCAAATTCTCCAGGACGGAAAACGTTTAGTTGATGCTTCTATTCCGAAAGATGATATATCAGTTACTTTAACAGAAACATCAATAAATAAAAGATTCGTGATTAATAACAATGTAGTAGATGTTGAAATATTCGACCCAGAATTTGTTGGAAAAGTTGAATCTGTAGATGTTACAGTCCCAAGATTATTAGCAGCATTGAAAAGATTTTTCAAATTTTCATCCTATTGCTTACTATGGTTTAGTAGCGGAGTATATTATTTATTATGGAAAAAGCATGGTATGTTTTTCATTTGGGACTCGTATGGTAGAGATCCAGAAACTTTAGAAAAGAAAAATGGATTGAATGCTGTTTTAGTAGCAGTTCGCTGTCCTGAAAATATTTATCATTATATAGTAAACCTAGGAAAAATGAATAAGGATGAAATGTTTTCAATAAGAAAGGTTCAAATTGGATTAATAATTCCAAACTGTTCAAATTCAGCGTTGTATGAAGTTAAAAACAAAGTTTCAGTAGCAGAATATCAAGTTATTAGTGACAAATATGCAATACTTAGAGGACATATTCATGTTGGCACGGTTTGTTTTCGAGAATTTCGTTATAAACAATCTTTGGCAGTGGCTATTATTGCTTTACTGTACTCCAAAATTGTTCCACCATGTTCTTGGGATAGACTTGTTGTTGATGAGATTGTTATACTTGGTACAATATTCTACAAAATTTGGAATAGCTGTGCTCACTGTTTTGATTTAGTTATATATGATGTTCCAAAGCGAATAAGAATTGGTCACTACATGGTGGAAATATCTGTTGAAGTTAAAGAAGAATCTGGTGAATGGAGATGTGTTTCAAACTATAGACATAGTGCGCTTACCAAATCTATAAAGAGGTCTTTTGCGAAATCTCATAACATATTATTGCAGGTTGAAGGTAAAACATATGCTATTTGGAAACGTAATGATGTTTATTATATATTTGATCCATACGAGCATCAAGCTAATCGTGGCGAAATAGAACGATACAAAACTTCAATTCTACACATGTGTACAACAATAAATCAGTGTTGTTTAATTCTTACACAATTGATCTTAGAAATTCCTTCAGTTAGAAGTTATCATATGCATGCGGTCAGGATTTTGAATATAAGTGATTGCAGAATTGAATCAAAGGATATTTCAGAACCTGACGCATATTGTATGACTCGAACAAGAGGAGTTCTTGATAATGAAGAAGTCGTTTCATTAAATGATTTTGTTGAAGATCTTGCTTGTGAAAAGGTTTTTGAATGCATTGGTGGTGGGAAAGATGATGATGATGTCAGTTTTGCAGATTTAGATTCTCCAGGAATGTCAGAGACGCAAATCCCAAGAGACTATTTTGAAATTCGAGATCAAATAGAAAATGAAGCAGAAATGGCCGAAGCTGAAAAACGATTAAGAGAACAATTAGAAAAAAAAATGGCTGAAGAAAGAGATGCTCAAAAACAATCAAAAAAAGATCAAGAACTAGAAGAACAAGAAATAGATATGTTTGATGAAGGAGGTGAAGAATTGGATGAAAAAGACGGTGAGCCCACAGAAGTAGAAGAAGAGAAAGTTAAAAGGCAAGGTTCTGGAAGCGAAGATGAGAAGAAAGATAAGGCGGAAGGTGATATGAAAAAAGACGGGTCAGGTGATGGAAAAGGTAAAAAAGATGGTGATAAAGATGGCGTCAAAAAAGATGGCGATAAAAAAGGAGATAAAATTGGTGATGGCAAAGGTGCAGACGGAAAGGGTGCAAACGGAAAGGGTGCAAACGGTAACGATGCAGACGGTAAAGGTGGAGATGGTAAAGGTGGAGATGGTAAAGGTGGAGATGGTAAAGGTGGAGATGGTAAAGGTGGAGATGGTAAAGGTGGAGATGGTAAAGGTGGAGATGGTAAAGGTGGAGATGGTAAAGGTGGAGATGGTAAAGGTGGGGATGGTAAAGGTGGAGATGGTAAAGGTGGAGATGGTACAGGTGCAGACGGTAAAGGTGCAGACGGTAAAGGTGCAGATGGTAAAGACACAGACGGAAAAGGTGCAGATGGCAAAGGTGGGATTACCAAACGTCCTGATGAAGTGGGTGTTGTTGCTATGGGAGTTATTGATCCAAAAGAAAATGGAAAAGATGGTTTTGAAAGGGTTGGTGATGGAAAATATGGTGATGGGAGAGATGATGATCGAGGAAAAGATGGAAAATCAAAAGTTGGAGACGGGGAAATGGATGACGATGAGTTATTAAGAAAGTTGACTAAATCAAGTGATACAGATGAAGCCGAATTGTTAGCTAAAATTTGTCAACCATCTAATCCATGTGCATTTAATAAAAAGTTGTGTAAAAAAATGAAAATGGACACTGGTAAAGAAGCTTATAAGCAAAAATGTCTCGAATTAGGTACACGAAATGCGGTATCAAAAAAAAAAAAAGAAATTCGATGTCCCACAGTCAGTCCATTTCCAAAAAAACTTGCTGTTATTGGAACTGAAAAATGCACTGCAGATAATTTGAGAAGACTTTTAAAAACAGCATTTAAATGTACTGACCGTATATTGGCTATGACGAAATTTGGCAATTATGTAATTTTTAAATGTTTTCATGAATATTATTTATTCGATGGATGTACATGCAATATAAATCGCTTCCGATATTTAGACTTATCAACAGGTACAGCTGGTTTCATTCATTTATCCGACCTGGAAGAAGTAATCAAATTCATTGTGAATGTTACTGATAGTTGCAATTTGGACAAGAATCGTATTCAAGATATTATTCAAGGTATATGCAATGAATATTGTGTAGATTGCTAAGAATGACACTTTAAAAAGTGGAAAAAAGAAATAAAAAAATTTTAAAATAAAAACAAATTTCTTTAATTATATATAAATTGATTAATTTGTAAATAAAAATAAAATTTTGAATGTTAATACTAAAAATTTAAGAAAACAAAAACATTTGAACCGTTTTTTTTAATTTAGTTAAAAGAAAGCCTTAGAACAATTGTCAATTAGTATCAATTCTCAATTGATAGTAAAACATTATCATTATATATTAGAAAATTTTAGCGAATCTAAAAACAGCAAACTAACACGAAATTCAACAAAATTATAAAAATATCTTAATATATATAACATATATATCATAAAGAGATAAGAAGAGTAGAGTACATATTTTCGCTAAGTATCACCACATGACTCAACTAAGCGATGCCTGTCCGTCCGTAAACAATAACTCAAAAAATTACTTCTTTCTTTATGGAAATGGGTACTATTTGATGGTCAATAACATTGACTCAATATGCTGCAAACATTAATGCAACTTTGCATTTAAAAAGGAACTACAAGAATTGTCAAATTTATTGTTTTTGTTTTATATTCTTTCTTTTTGTTAGAAAATTCGAATTTTTACTTTTTGTAATCGTCAATGAGAAATGGAAGTTATTGCAAACATCAATGACTCTAAAGACAAAAACGAAAATCATCAATAAAAGATTGTCAAATTCATTTATTTCATATTTAAAAAAAAATATTTTCAAATTTACTAGCTACGTATAACAAAATAACAAAATAATTTTAATTTTTGAAAAAATCCTGTAGTACAATTTTGCTGCAGTATATCTTCAGCGCTTCAATTCTTTATTTGCTGTAGTGAACTGTATCGGGCCAAAAGTTTTAGGAAACGGTATAAATGTGTATTTAAAATTTTCTATTTTAATTATTACTACTAATCTGAAAATTTTTCTTTAACAAATCCAAAATATTTTTTGGTATATTATATATTGCATTTAGATGTTAGATTCTATAAATTAAAATTTAAGTATGTAATTTGACAGTTAAAATTTATTTATATTGTTGAAATTTGATATATGAATTAACTATTATGTGAAAGCGTAGCATATTTTTCGAATTTCTCGATTTTGAATTCGTGGAGGAGCTAAAAACTTCCACAATATGCTCGTATCTCTCTATAACCGTCTGTTGTAAATGTCATTACACTACTCGAAAAAAAGTCATTTTGGCTAGGTTTATTTGTTAGGTGCTTAAAGACTCATTTTTGAAGACTCTTTTAAAACAAAATTCTGAAACCAATCTTGTTGAAAATGTGGACTTTAAAATGTCTATGATTATAATATAAATCAAATATATGTTAATTTGTTATTTGATATATTATAGAAAATCTTTTTTTCTTTTTTAAAAATACAATATTATAATTTATAATATTTTTTAGCTATCATTTTTATATTATTCTTGTTTAACAGTTAAATTACACGACGCAATCTAATTTCAAGTGACTCGTTTTTTATATGAAAGCAAAACTTTTACTTCTTAGACAATACTAAAAGAGACCAACGCTTTAGATTTAATAATTTCACTTGTACTTGAACCTATGATAAATATTCACTTTTTTATACAATCTAATACTCACTATATTATATATTGTTATGTATAAGAGTTCATTTTCATATTAAAAGTATGTATGGAGTTTTTCAAAAAAAAAGAAAAAAAAAACAAAGAAAATTAGCAGATTCAATAGTGAAAATTTGAAATAACCATTGAAACTCCTCAAAATCAAGGTAAGTTTATTTTATTTTCAAATGAAAAGAAACGACCTTGCACCATATAATTTTAAGTAAACAACGAACAAAACCACATAAATAATAACAAACAATAACAACAAAAAATTTATTAACAGTAAAAAGAGTTAATAAAGAGTTAAAAGAGGCACAAAAGTAACTAAATTCAAGATATATGCAGCAATGCAAGTCTTTTGATACAAAACGAGCTTTCTATATGCATTTTTAAATTTTCATTGGTGCAATTTAGATGTTGATTGCTATTTTCATTAGTCATAGTCACTGTAATTCACCACAAAAAACAAGCACTTAAAATTGTGTGGCTTTACGTTCAATTCAAGCTTTTACCCGATTGAAGATAAAATAAAAAAATTTTTGAAAAATATCACAAATGAAATTTATATGTGCCTAATGCCTATCCGTATATTTGAAAAATTTTTAATAGCCGTAAAAACTTTGTGTATATGTGTGTAATTTATTTATAATGTATTTATTAAATATAGGATGGAAATTTTTTTCTTACACTAAAATTTATGGAAAATGCCTATGCATTCATAAATATTATATAAGATCTTTCTTATGTTTTCAATATATTTATACCTTTCTTCAGTGCCTTTCCTTTTTTTTTAACTTCCCCAACAGTGCGAATTATTGTTATGGATATTATATCTCCTGAATGAATAATTCTAAATACATATAACTGATATCTGACAGTCGTAGTGGTTAAGATGTCGACATTTTAAGTTTAAGTTCTCGGGTTCAAATCCCAGTTAGATCATATTTAGTAAAAAAATATCGTATAATTTTATCGTAATAGTTTTATATTGTAATATAAAATGAGATTATATAAAAATATACGCTTGTGTAAGATAATAAGTGGCGCACAAAAATTTACCATTTGGGTACTTGTTGTAACGATCAAAGAAACTGAAGCCTAAAAATTTCGTGAATGCCCTATATATCTTGGATAGTTTTGCATATTACAAAATTCTTTTAAAAATGAACAATTATATTTACAACTTCTTTTGACAAAAAGTTTTCTCGGTATACTCTGTAACAGATAGACTTGTAAAAATTAAATTTTTTAACTAAAGATAAATTTCGATAAATTACAGTGATTAAAAAAACAATATTCTCTAAATTTCAATTGGGAATAAATTTTGATACTTTTGATTAAAATGCTGCTTGAAAATTATTGATGAAACAATCTGACTTCATTGTTTTATGTAATACTTACTTAAACCTTGTGCGCGTTGCTGCGCCTCTTAAAGCAGCATTAATTTAAGTTACAGCAAATTGTCAATATTCATTTGAAATTTTTCTTAATTTTTAATAATGCGTAAAAATATTAATTCACTTGGCATTAATCTTCAGAAACCCACCCTTCTCAAATCCACTTTCAAGGGGTACAACTTATAGGAATTTTAAAGTTAATTATTCAAACTGTTTCAGAAAAATTTGTAAAGTTTTTATGTCACAATCAGTTAAAGGAACTCAAAAAATTTTTTTTAAACTTTTCCCAAATTCAAAAAGGTATTACCTACTTCCCAAAATTGGACGTACCAAGCCTTTTAAAAGCATCAACTCCATTTTCCAGGATCTTCAAGCATACAAAATTTGAGCTGTTGGGTCGTAATGGGTTAACGGAACTCAACTTGAGACTTTCTTTTTAGTCAAAGAATACTTTGCAAAATTAGACCAAATCAGCTTCGAACGTAACTCAATTTGAAACTTTCTTTTTAGTCAATGCATGTTTCGTAAAATTGAACAAAATTCACTTCTAAAATTTTTTTTGACCAACCGTCCAACCGGTAAGGGTAAACTAATTTCAAGTCTGTTAATAGTGTCAACTCAGTTCTCAAGAAGCATCACGTATAGAAAAATTGATCAAACCGTTTTCATTTTACAAAAAAAAAACTCAAATACTTGCACCGCGGTCTCTTCTAGCAAAATTTTTAGGCCAGGATGTCTTTCCGTACCTATTCCCTTCTATATACAAATTTTAATGATAATCAGCTGAGCAGTTATGGAGTCTATTCGCTACATACAAACAAACAAACTTTCATTTTTATATATATATAGATTTCTTTATTTATTTATCTGTCATTTCTGCCATTTATTTATAATTTTTTAATTTAATGTTATAATATGGAAAATGCATATAATTGATATTACGGTCAAAATAAGTACACTTAATTTAAATAAATTATGTACTTATAAATAAATAAGTAAATTTAATGCACTTTTACATTTGGTGTACATTTAATGTACTCAGTATTTAGACAAAAAAGGTTGCAAAGTTTTAAGTACAATTTAGACAAAATTACGTGAGTTTAAGTTCATGATTAATTATATAAAAAATGGGGTTTGGGGTTTTCAAATGCTATAAAACTTTAAGAGTTTTATCATCCAGCTTCAAAAGAATTCATACTAATGCTAGTTTATCCTTTCATTTGTTATTTTTTTATTTTATGTCATTGCTTTAACATTATTGATTTTTTAAATGGAGCCCTATAGTTCACGTTAAAAGAAGTGAAAAATTATCGAAATTAGATTAAAATAAAAAATAATTTATAAAGTTAAAAAAGAAAGGGAGATACAATTTAAAAAAAAAGTTATTGGAAAGTTTTTTTTTTTCTTATACGTTACGCTGGGTTATTGATATGGACATAAAGATTTTGTTTTATGTAATTTACAAGAAAATAAACATAATAAAAAAATAGTAAGTACATACAGTTTCTCTCGGAAAGTGTCATGTAACAATTTTATTTTCCTTTTTTTTTGTATTTTTTGTCATTGCTGTAATTTTAACTTTTAAATTTTAAGTTTAAAATTGTTATTGTTATTCTTTAGTAGTTATTATTATCCCAACTATAACAGTTAAAAATTTACCCTAGGGTAATGCAACTAAAACTTTAACGAAAATGTATGCTCTGTATGCATCGTAGAGTGGTTAAAAGGCTTATAAAGCTCCAGTCCTATTAAGTCCAAAAAAACCATATATTTAATTTAAAAAAGCTCTTTCCAAAATATTTTACCTCTTATATATTCCAAAAGTTATAAATAACAAACATGAAATTTTTAAAAAGGTTTGATCCTTAAAATAAATATGTGTTATTTAGACAAATGTTTTTGTGTCCTGGAGGAGGACAAATTTTAAAAGTTTCTCTTTATTTGATTACATGATCCTTTACACGATTTTTTACAAATTTTTTTTTTAAAAATAAATTTTAATGAAAATTCTTAGAAATTATTATACATTTGTTTTTAATTTATTCTTCTTCAAAACCTTTTATGTAAGTTGTTTAATTCAAAACCTTTTATGTAATTTGTTTAATTAGGGTTTTTAAAAACTCTTAATATTTTCTATTAATTGTTTATATTTTTGTTTAAAATTACTCAGATTCCGAAAAATTGTCTTCACATAAATAAAAATTCAATTACTTAGATTTATTTCATATAAATCGAGATATATTTATACTTAGTAAATACTTTACTTATTAGAAAGTAAAATGTTTTCAATAATATTAGAAATCAAAATAATTTGTTTTAATATCAAAGTTTCAATTATTTCAAAGAAATTATCATTCAACCAAATAAAATAAAAATTTCACTTCTAAAACTTAAAAAAAAAATAAATGAAAATATCTTTAAAATACATTCAGTCTAAAGTGATTTCATTTTCATTTAGATTTGAATTATTCAAAAATTAATAATGACAAAATACTGACGAATAAAATTTAAAATAAAAAAAAAAATAAAAATTTAAATTTATTATTGAACTATAACCAATTTTTCATGCAATAAATCATTCAAATTAACATCTGCCTAAGTCTAGCGATAAAAATTGCAAAATTTGCAGAGTACTCTAGACTTTTTCAAAGTTGAGTAAATTTGTGTCAATTTTGTTTTGTCAGAAACATTAAAAAGAACTTGTATTTTAAAAATAAAATAATTAAAATCGAAAAACCTATGATCCGGATATCCGACCTTCTTTTTTTTTTAATTTATATATTTTTGTTTTTTTTTTAATCTGAAAATCGAAATTTGTTGTATTTAACGATAGGTCAACCGAACTTTTATTTTTGGTCAATAATCAGTTAAATTTTATTTTTTTATTTTAATTTTGAAATCTTGATAATTAAGAAGCAAATGATTAAGCTATATATATATATATACATTATGTGTATTTGTGCATAGATCTTTAAACCAAGACGACAGTATAATGACAATAATATTGTGATACTGATATAAAAAATGAATTTAAAATGAAGGCAAAATGATTTTCGTAATTATCTGAACGGATTTATGTTTGACTGAGAATTTAAATCATATACGTATATTAAAATGTATGCAATTATATCATTATATTAAAGAGGTGGTTTTTATAAATCTTACAAAATAATATCTGTTATGCTGGACTTAATATTTGGAACAAACAAATTTTTATCTTTGATTTTTAAAGTGAAAACTGACTTATTGTTTGATAATTAAAAGGTTTATAATACTTCATATGTCATAATTTACATACTTTTATACATTTTTAAAATATTAAATGCAACCAATTAATATATCTATACTAATAAGAGTTAGAATCTGACCAATGGTGTAGTGGTAAATACGCAGCCTTTCACGTGGAAAGTCTCGGGTTCAAACCCCAGTCAGATCATATCTAATAAATAAAAATATCGTAAAATTCTAACATTATGTCGTAATGTAAGTTAAGATTTAATATAAATATGTAAATAACTCTTGTATAGAATACTAGATGGCGCACAAAATTAACATTTGTGTATTCATAACGTTATACAATAGCTACAGCCGAGTAATCAACGGTTTAGTCAATATAAAAATTAAAGAAACTCTAAAAAGTCTAAAAAGACTTGGTGAATGCCCAATACTCCTTAAAGGAGTGGAAAAGGAATAAATAAAAGTTAGAATGACATTTTATTTCTATTTTTTTTGATTTTATCAAGTTTAAATTATTAATAAAATTTTAAATTATTTTTCATTTTTTATTTTAGGGATGTTTTGATCAATATTATAAAACAAATTTTTACACAATATTTTTAAGATTCTCTGGAGTGTATCCATTAAAGTATAAAGTTTATATAAAGGATCAACTTTTTGAAAAATGTAAAATTTTTTATAAAATATACCAAATTCAAAACTTTTGAATTTATTGCACCACTTTTATTTAAAGGATGCGTTACGAAAAACTATAAACTCTATTATTTTTGGGTTTGTCAGCTCTTTTCATATAAAAAAAAATAATTTACTAAAATGACTTCTAAAACAATTGTAAAAATTGCAATTAAACGAAGAGTAGCCCAAAGATATTAATATTATCATATTAAATAAAATAAATTATCTGTATTTATTTTAATTTTTTTTTATATTTTTTATTAAGCGCTAATTTTTTGAAAACAAACAATTATTTGAAAAAAGTCAAATAAAAAATAGTATATACTTACATAATTACTAATTACAATTTAAATATCCAAATATTGAAAGTATCCTTTGTTTTATTGGTTACGTGTACATGTCTATATATGTATATGTTTATATAAATTTAACTACTCTTTATTTTATCAAAATACAAATAAAAAAACAATTTTTTTTGAATTAAAAGTGCATTAAAAAAGCCAAAAAGTAATCATTTTTTTTTAAAAATTTTTAAATAGTTATAAATTAATTTAAGAATTCAAATAAATTGCTATTTTTATTATCACTATCTTTTATTATTATTAAATTTTCTTTTTATTTATTTTTCAATTGTATATGTGTTCATTTTAATGTATTAACATAATTAAAATATTAATTTTTATTGAATTTTTGTTTTTAATTAGTAAATTATTAATTTTTAATATAATAGCAGTTTGCTTCAACTTTTTTTTATTTAATATTTTTTTTTTATATTTTTTGTTTTTTTTGCAGAAATAAAAATATAAAAATTAATATTTTTTTTCTTTCATGTATTAACAATTATATCACTCGCTTATAATAATAATAATAACAATAACAATAATAAAAGAAAACTTTCACTCATTAAATCACTATCAATATTTCGTTTTTTTTTTTAACTCTTGAAAATTGAAAAAAAAAATAAAAAACATAAAAACTTTTTTTATTATTTTATAGACCACAACCGCAAAATCCGATCACCATTAATGGCCTGAATCAAAATTTATTATTTCTTTTTAAAAAATTTTAATTTTTAAAAAATAAAAGAATTGATCTTTCGTTTGCATGTAATCCTTCAAATGAATTTCTTTTTTTTATTAATTACGAATAATTACGAAGTTCGTTACAGTTTTGATAAACTACAAGGATTTAATTTTGACTATAACTGACTTAGTTATCCTGGCTTGGTTTAGTTCTTTGTTTGACAGTTTCTTTATTTTAAAAAAATGATAATTTCAAAACGGAAATTTCAACCAAATCGATTTTTAAAGTTTCGTTTATTTGTGTTTTTTTTTTTGTTTTTTTTAAATTCAATTTTTTTCTAACCGCAAATAAAGTAAAATTTTTTAAACTTTAGGTAAAAAAAAAAAAACAAAATATAAGCGTTACAATCGACCTTCTTGAGTAAAAGCTCAAAGAAGTCTGACAAAGTAGTTAAAACTGTTGGTCTGTTGGATTTAAATTTTTACATAAAACCCACCGCTTAAAAATTGTTATGTTTATAGTTTTTATGCTCATGAATTTTTTTTTTTAAATTAATATTACGATGCATAAATAACGTTTTTATGGAGGTACGATGATTATTGAAGAAGAAAATTTTTTAATTTATAACAACGCTGTATTAAAAATTTGGAGTAGTAACTAGTAATTATTAAGTTAATTTGTTGATTTAATTTAGGCTAGAGAAAAAGTCTTCCAAAATATTAAAAAAAATCATTGATATTCAAAATATTATCAAAGCAGCTTAAGTTGGTTTAAAGTCTTTAATAATGTTGTTAATGTTTTTTTTTTTTTTTTTTTTTTTTGATTTAAAATCAATACACATATAAAAATATGTGAATGTGTTTGTAAGATAAAATAAATTTTATTTTTACCTTTCTACTAAATTTTAACGGTTATTTTCTTTTGCATTTTCTTCGTCTTTACTTTGGTCTTCGTTTATTTTGATAGCGAATTCGTTTATAAATTATACGTATACGTAAGAAAATTAACGAGTTGTTATTTTTTTTGTTTTTTTTTTAAATCAATTGTAACTTTTAATGTTAAATTTAGGTATATACAATATATGTAAATACTATACGTAATTATAGTATATATGTATGTATAGTAAAAAAAATTTGTTTCTTTGTGTTTCTTTTGAAGTTAAAAATGTTAAAATGTGCAATGAGCTGAATCAAAGTGTTTTTTAAAAGTTTCAGAGGAACAAGATATTTTTATACATATTTGCATTTTATTTTTTGTCATCTTTTTTTGTTGGTTTTTTTTTCTTGTTTTATTTTGATTAGCGCGGTTATTAATTTAAAAAATAAAAAAAATTATTTTGAATTTGAACACAACAAAATGGTTTTTGGTTTTTTTTTTTAAAGAGTGAAAGAAATTATGAAAGAAAAAAAAAGAAAGGTTTGATCAAGAAAATAATATGATATACATAGATATAAAAAAGTAACAATGAAAGCTATTGTAAGTTATAATTTCAATTTTTTAGCTTAAATCGTTAAATTATTTCAACTTATTTTTAAGAAAAAAGATCATATTTAAACCTCAAATTGATGTTGTAATGTGTTGTCTTCCAAATTATCTGTAATTTATCAATTATTAAATAACTATTTAGTAGCTAATTCTTGTTCTGTTTTCGTTAAGTAGAAATGTTTAACAAATATGATGGTATTTAGTATATTAAAAAAAAATTTTTGGTACTTAAATATTGTTAATATAATTGATGCATCTGTCAACCATTTTAAATGGTACAAAACATCTAAACAAAAAAAATGCTTTATATCTAAAATTTATATTTTAGATATAAAAAATTTATATTTTGCTTTATATTTTATGTTATATATATATTAAATTAATGTATAGGTTAAAATAAATGTATATTAAATGTATAGTTTTGGGTGGCTCAGTGGTTACAGCTCCGACCTTTCATGAGGAAGGCCCGTGTTCGAATCCCAATTAAAGTGAATAAACTTTTGTAGTTTTCGATTCGACTCTGCTACCATTCGTTAATCGGTTAAAATTATTTGCTTAAGCAATAATTAATAATTATAATATATCTTTAATAAAAAATACAATAATAAAACAGTATGAACAAATAATTTAATTGAGTTATATAATTGACAGATATAGAATACCATATAACTCAAATACAAAAAGAAATAATGCAATTGAACAAAAATAGAATTGTATATATTGAAAATCTAAGACGTTTCTACATGATATAAGATTTAGTTTTATCCCTAGGGTATATATAGGCTTTTTATTAGCCTAATAGTAAAATAATTAGCTCTTAAAAAAATAACAATATATATTTTAGATTAATGTCAAATAAATCTTATTTAAATAAGATTGAGAGTTAGATTGTCCATAAAATAATATAAAGACGCTTAGTAAGGTATTGTACACTTTATACTTTACTTTACAATGCAAAATGCTCAAAAGTATTAAATTATTATACTGAAAAATTTTCACTATATTTTTGTCATTTTTAGTGGAATCAAATAGCGACTATTGGTTTAGAAATCTGATATTGGACCAAAAAATATAATTCACTGTTTTTGAAAATTTTGAAAAATTTCTAAACATAATATCAAAATCAGTTGATGTTGATAATACTGAAGAATGAATGTAATATTATTCATTAGCGAAATCCAATATTGAGTAATTTAGAGTGAAAAATTTGCCAAAATATCCAAAAATTTATATTCAAGCGATTCCTTTGTAAAAAGGTTAAAACGAAAAAGAAGGCTACATTATATAACATTATAGGGCGTCCTTGGTGTTGCAAATTTTTATTTTAAAAGAAATTACTGAAAAACAAACAAACACTTTGTACAAATCCGTATATACGTACTTTAAAAATATAATATTAAGTAATACTTTATAAAATAATTAAAATATTGAAAATTAAGATACCCAAATTTAGGCTACAAGATCGCAAGATCTTGTTATAAAAAAAGACTGCTTTGCTTTATCAAAAATAATAACATTAAGTATTTATTCAGTTTTGAGAATTGCTTTTAAAAAGTAGCTTTTTTCTCATTCGTCTTCCCTTTTGTTCTCTTGTCCAAAAATTTTCTATGTTATTTATTAAAATTTATTTAATTTATATTCTTTTTAAATACTTCATTTACTTTCAAAATTTCGTAAGTATGAGATTTTACAAATATAAAATTATAAGATTTATACTCAATTTATACTGTAACTAGCTTTCTAAATATACGTTATTTATTTGGAGTATAAATAAATTGTGATAATCAAATTATCTTGTACTTAAAAACACAGATTTTTCAATAGTTGAATGTTTCTCAAGATTTATCAACACAGAAATGAACACATATAACAAGCGCAATTTTTTACAAATTACAATATCATTAAACGCTTGTTAGATATTTTTAATGCGCATGTTCGCTTAACTTTGTTATAATTTGTAAATGACAATCGCGAAAACAAAATTTTCAAAAGTTTAACTAACCTTCATTTTACATAGTTAGTTTGTCTGTCTGCAAAATTATTCGAGAATACTGATAAGATAAGGTAAGGATATAAGCAGGGCCCTATTGCATCAACACTTGTCACTAATCAAATAATCATTTTCTTGATAAGTCAACTGTTTTTAAATATGGTTTTGGAGCAACAAAACAAATTATCATTTGATTAGTGATAATTTGTTGGTGCAATAGGGCCCAGGTAGGTCTAGCTTTACTTTTTCAAATTCAAATTTATTAAGGAAAAGGAAATTGCTATACATAAAAAGTTATTTAATTTCTTTACTTTTTCATTATATTTATATTAAAATAAAACTTTTATTAAATTGCATATAATTTATCTAATGATTTATAAATTTTATTTAAACATATTAATTATATTTAAGTTGAAATTGTTCAATTATTCATAAAAAAGGCGAAAATTTATTATAAAAATTACTAAATATTAAAATATAAACTGTTTTTTATATTAAAAAAGTTTTAAGGAAGGATTTTTTAACAGTATATACGAGTAGATAAAGGAAATGGTGTAATAATGGTCAGTTTTTATTATTTTAAAAAAAGTATAACGCTTTTTTAAGTATTACTTTCAATTTTCATTATAATATATTATTAAAAATTAAGATTGGAAACTTTCAATTATACTTTTGGCCAGATTTAGTATTATTATTTTATGTAAATTTAAATTAAATTTAAGTTAAAATTTAAATATAAATAGAAACATAATCATTCGTAAAAGATTGACATTACTCTTAATTTCAAAAAGATGAATTATGAAAAATTTAAAATTATGCACCAAAGTAAAAAAAATTTACAATCAATAAAGAGTTGTACTAATTTCAAAATTAAAAACTTTTGACATAATTAAATGTTTAAATATTTATTTAAAAATCAAGCAAAAAATATGATGAGAAAGTAAAAGTGGTGATAAAACTTAAATATAAACATTAATGCTGTTCTTTTGTTGATTTATGACGAGAGATAAACACCCCCGCTTTTTGTTTTGTTGAAATTTTCATAATAAAAAATTTTTATTTTAATTTTAAAGTTAAATATTTCATTTTACTTTTACACAGCAAAAATTTCTATTTTATTTTTAATTTTAGTAATAACGCATAAAAAATATTGTAGATTGTAAAATCAAGGGTTTTAATAAGTGCCCATTTTTGTAAAATTTTAAAATATATCGCGTTTAAGTTTAAAAATTCAAAAAAGAAATTAATGAAACTTTGGATCCAAATCATGTGTTATTGTATTACCAAGGGTACCTTTTGCATTAAATTTGTGACACAGGAGTCGAGATAGACATAGGCTAAAATACATGGATTGGATCAGAATTAAAATCTTAGTCAAAAACCGAAAAAGCAGGTATCCTGAAATTTTCATGTATTCGTTTTTGACAATCGTTTTTGTCAAGTTGGTAATAAGCGAATTTTTCAATATTTGTGGCAATTTCTTTTTATAAGAGAAAAAAAAATTTATAAAATATCTAATAAATATTTTCAAAATAACTTGGAAATATGGTAATGAATATATTTATCAAACCTTTGAAAACTTGAGTTGTCATTTTAAGGTTGTTGTTTTATTAATAGTTTCATTTTTGAAATAAACGCTTTAAAACCCAGCAAAATTTGAGTTGACATATAAAATAATCGCGATAAAAACTCCATATTAAAAAAGAGGATTCTCTTGAATTCGAAGACGAAATAAAGTTGAACAATTATGCCTCATTGCAGAATGCAATTTTAAAGCGTGAAATTAATATTAAGAAGTATTTATAATATTATAGTTTTAATTTTATCTGTATTTTTCGTGAACATGTCTTTTATAATTTTATAATATTAATTTTAAAAGTTGTTATGATAAATTAAGAAAACAGAGTTGTATGTTTTTGTGATAGACCAACCATTTATTTTTCAGAGCAATTAAATTTTTTCGAACAACAAAATGTTAAAGAAAATCAAAAAAAATAAATCTTTGCGCACTGCGCACCGTCTATTTTACATTATTTTAAATGTTGAACAAATTATCATTATATAAATTTGTTGTGATGTTGCATACGTATATATTTTTTGCCTCGTTTTCAATTCAGTTCTTTGGCAATAATGAAACTGTTTTTAGCTTTTTTTTCATTTTTCAAATTAAATGTTTGTAAGTTACAATTTGTAAAAGCAACACCTACTTTGTAAACGACATGTGATAATTTCTTCCGAAAACTTTAATTATTGAATTAATGACATTTTAACTAATTTGGATTATCTGATCTTTATTTTTTTCAATATTTTTAAACTCATTTTATGATTCAATTATTTACAAATCAAGTTCTATATTCTAAAAAATATATCTACGTTTCTTTTAATTGTTAAAGGCTCTGATAACTTACGATCTAAATTATGCCGAAATTAGTACACAAATTTATGACAATATTTTGTTTAAGGGAATAACGGACAATAAATCCATACGAAATAAAGCCATAATGCGACTAATAAATAATGCCATATTACAGATTTACGCGCGTATATGTAAAATAAAGCCAAAACAGTTTTTCAAACTGTATGAATTGAAATCTTAAAGAAAATTGATCTCTTAAATACAATTTTTTTAAACATTTAACATAAATTTTATTTTGTTAACTTTAAAATCAATTTTGTAAACTAAAAGTATAATTTTACAAATGTCAATGAGGCAGGAATTAACTATCACTTGCCAAAAATTAAAGCTAGATCAAAAATTAATTCTCCATCAAATGTGATTGTTCCGACTTTGAGGGGGTGGAATGTATTTCTTGTAGCTGCAATGAAATGTATAACTTTTAAATTTATCTTATTTATGCGGTAAGAAAGAAATCATTTCATTTCTCCAAATATAAAAAAAAAATAAATGCAGTCAAATGACTTCTTTCGTTCAAAAGAGAAAGAGGCTTATAGACATTATTCCGTTTGGCTTAATATCATGGCGCCAGAAATACGAGCATTAAAAAGTTCAGTTTCCATCTATCTATTGGGAAAAATGTACATGTGAACTTCACCTTTAAAGTGACGCAGATCTGTACATATTTCTAAAGTCAAAAATTTCATCCTAATCTGAGAAAGAAAACTGAAATTTGTTAATTTTTTATAGTTTTATTCCTATTAAGCACCCAAACAAAGAGATTTGATTTTTTTTTATTATTTGTGATCCAAAAACCCCTCAGATTATTACCTGTGTTATGTGTTTGGTATTTCTTGTATGCTTTAAATTACTTTTTCTTTTTGCTTTTTTTTTATATTCCATTGTAATTTTTACGGAACACCAAAATATAAACTGGAAACTTAATAATAACTCAGTTTTATTTTAAATATATTTTATTTTCATTTTCTTAATGTTAAAGATTTTTAACCTTAACTTAAAAAAAAAAAATTTAAACAAAATTAATTCAAAAATAATAAAAAAAACATCGTACACAAAAGAAAGTCTTCACATTTCAGATACCAGCTAATTTTATCTTCCGTTTCTAAAACCAAAATTAAAAAAAAAAAAAAAAAAATTATTATTAATATATTTGTCTTCAATGAGGTGTAACAAACGCATTCAATTAAATGTGTTTTGTTGGATGTGTTTTATTTTAGAAAATAAAATATCATAAATTATCATAAGCAGGCCAAAAAATATTTTATTTAATTTTTATAAAAAAAAAAAAAAAACAAAAAATATAAAATAAAAAAAAAAGTTTTTTTTGATTGTAAATTAATTTAAATGTCTATGAATTAGTTCATTTCAGTTTTAAAAATCACAGAAGATTTTCGGGAAATTTTAAATAAATAGTAAAACATTTAGGTATTAAAAATCGAGACTATGCTTCACAGGATAAGTTGTGTAGTAAGTCTTCATTACTTTCAGTGGAAATCTGAATTGAAGGTAATGGCACAATGTACGCTTTGGTAATAAAAGCAATTTCAAATGTTCCTTGAAACGTACTCTACAAATTTACTTTTTTAGCTTTATTTCAATTTTAGAATTAAATAAAAATATTTTTTATATTTTTGTTTTAAGGTTTTGAAATCAATTATAATATCCCTTTAAATTATTTTTGCTGTATAAGAATATATATATTTATTATTATTATTATTAATATATTTGTCTTCAATGAGGTGTAACAAACGCATTCAATTAAATGTGTTTTGTTGGATGTGTTTTATTTTAGAAAATAAAATATCATAAATTATCATAAGCAGGCCAAAAAATATTTTATTTAATTTTTATAAAAAAAAAAAAAAAACAAAAAATATAAAATAAAAAAAAAAGTTTTTTTTGATTGTAAATTAATTTAAATGTCTATGAATTAGTTCATTTCAGTTTTAAAAATCACAGAAGATTTTCGGGAAATTTTAAATAAATAGTAAAACATTTAGGTATTAAAAATCGAGACTATGCTTCACAGGATAAGTTGTGTAGTAAGTCTTCATTACTTTCAGTGGAAATCTGAATTGAAGGTAATGGCACAATGTACGCTTTGGTAATAAAAGCAATTTCAAATGTTCCTTGAAACGTACTCTACAAATTTACTTTTTTAGCTTTATTTCAATTTTAGAATTAAATAAAAATATTTTTTATATTTTTGTTTTAAGGTTTTGAAATCAATTATAATATCCCTTTAAATTATTTTTGCTGTATAAGAATATATATATATATATATATATTTTTTTTTAAACAAAAAATAATTTAAAATAGTGGAACTGCAGTAGTGCTTTCCCAAACTCCCCGCTAAACAAATTATAGAAACTCGGATTGTGATTTGTGAAAACGACTCGCATGTTTTAATAATTATAATTATGGAGAAGAAAACTGTCGTACGACAAGGGCAAAATTGTTTTCTGTTAAAAATTTATATTAAATTATTATTATTATTATTATTATTAATATATTTGTCTTCAATGAGGTGTAACAAACGCATTCAATTAAATGTGTTTTGTTGGATGTGTTTTATTTTAGAAAATAAAATATCATAAATTATCATAAGCAGGCCAAAAAATATTTTATTTAATTTTTATAAAAAAAAAAAAAAAACAAAAAATATAAAATAAAAAAAAAAGTTTTTTTTGATTGTAAATTAATTTAAATGTCTATGAATTAGTTCATTTCAGTTTTAAAAATCACAGAAGATTTTCGGGAAATTTTAAATAAATAGTAAAACATTTAGGTATTAAAAATCGAGACTATGCTTCACAGGATAAGTTGTGTAGTAAGTCTTCATTACTTTCAGTGGAAATCTGAATTGAAGGTAATGGCACAATGTACGCTTTGGTAATAAAAGCAATTTCAAATGTTCCTTGAAACGTACTCTACAAATTTACTTTTTTAGCTTTATTTCAATTTTAGAATTAAATAAAAATATTTTTTATATTTTTGTTTTAAGGTTTTGAAATCAATTATAATATCCCTTTAAATTATTTTTGCTGTATAAGAATATATATATTTATTATTATTATTATTAATATATTTGTCTTCAATGAGGTGTAACAAACGCATTCAATTAAATGTGTTTTGTTGGATGTGTTTTATTTTAGAAAATAAAATATCATAAATTATCATAAGCAGGCCAAAAAATATTTTATTTAATTTTTATAAAAAAAAAAAAAAAACAAAAAATATAAAATAAAAAAAAAAGTTTTTTTTGATTGTAAATTAATTTAAATGTCTATGAATTAGTTCATTTCAGTTTTAAAAATCACAGAAGATTTTCGGGAAATTTTAAATAAATAGTAAAACATTTAGGTATTAAAAATCGAGACTATGCTTCACAGGATAAGTTGTGTAGTAAGTCTTCATTACTTTCAGTGGAAATCTGAATTGAAGGTAATGGCACAATGTACGCTTTGGTAATAAAAGCAATTTCAAATGTTCCTTGAAACGTACTCTACAAATTTACTTTTTTAGCTTTATTTCAATTTTAGAATTAAATAAAAATATTTTTTATATTTTTGTTTTAAGGTTTTGAAATCAATTATAATATCCCTTTAAATTATTTTTGCTGTATAAGAATATATATATATATATATATATTTTTTTTTAAACAAAAAATAATTTAAAATAGTGGAACTGCAGTAGTGCTTTCCCAAACTCCCCGCTAAACAAATTATAGAAACTCGGATTGTGATTTGTGAAAACGACTCGCATGTTTTAATAATTATAATTATGGAGAAGAAAACTGTCGTACGACAAGGGCAAAATTGTTTTCTGTTAAAAATTTATATTAAATTATTATTATTATTATTATTATTAATATATTTGTCTTCAATGAGGTGTAACAAACGCATTCAATTAAATGTGTTTTGTTGGATGTGTTTTATTTTAGAAAATAAAATATCATAAATTATCATAAGCAGGCCAAAAAATATTTTATTTAATTTTTATAAAAAAAAAAAAAAAACAAAAAATATAAAATAAAAAAAAAAGTTTTTTTTGATTGTAAATTAATTTAAATGTCTATGAATTAGTTCATTTCAGTTTTAAAAATCACAGAAGATTTTCGGGAAATTTTAAATAAATAGTAAAACATTTAGGTATTAAAAATCGAGACTATGCTTCACAGGATAAGTTGTGTAGTAAGTCTTCATTACTTTCAGTGGAAATCTGAATTGAAGGTAATGGCACAATGTACGCTTTGGTAATAAAAGCAATTTCAAATGTTCCTTGAAACGTACTCTACAAATTTACTTTTTTAGCTTTATTTCAATTTTAGAATTAAATAAAAATATTTTTTATATTTTTGTTTTAAGGTTTTGAAATCAATTATAATATCCCTTTAAATTATTTTTGCTGTATAAGAATATATATATATATATATATATTTTTTTTTAAACAAAAAATAATTTAAAATAGTGGAACTGCAGTAGTGCTTTCCCAAACTCCCCGCTAAACAAATTATAGAAACTCGGATTGTGATTTGTGAAAACGACTCGCATGTTTTAATAATTATAATTATGGAGAAGAAAACTGTCGTACGACAAGGGCAAAATTGTTTTCTGTTAAAAATTTATATTAAATTTTACTTTGATGAAATAGATTTCATGATATTTGTATATGAATTATTATTATTATTATTATTATTATTATTATTATTAATATATTTGTCTTCAATGAGGTGTAACAAACGCATTCAATTAAATGTGTTTTGTTGGATGTGTTTTATTTTAGAAAATAAAATATCATAAATTATCATAAGCAGGCCAAAAAATATTTTATTTAATTTTTATAAAAAAAAAAAAAAAACAAAAAATATAAAATAAAAAAAAAAGTTTTTTTTGATTGTAAATTAATTTAAATGTCTATGAATTAGTTCATTTCAGTTTTAAAAATCACAGAAGATTTTCGGGAAATTTTAAATAAATAGTAAAACATTTAGGTATTAAAAATCGAGACTATGCTTCACAGGATAAGTTGTGTAGTAAGTCTTCATTACTTTCAGTGGAAATCTGAATTGAAGGTAATGGCACAATGTACGCTTTGGTAATAAAAGCAATTTCAAATGTTCCTTGAAACGTACTCTACAAATTTACTTTTTTAGCTTTATTTCAATTTTAGAATTAAATAAAAATATTTTTTATATTTTTGTTTTAAGGTTTTGAAATCAATTATAATATCCCTTTAAATTATTTTTGCTGTATAAGAATATATATATATATATATATATTTTTTTTTAAACAAAAAATAATTTAAAATAGTGGAACTGCAGTAGTGCTTTCCCAAACTCCCCGCTAAACAAATTATAGAAACTCGGATTGTGATTTGTGAAAACGACTCGCATGTTTTAATAATTATAATTATGGAGAAGAAAACTGTCGTACGACAAGGGCAAAATTGTTTTCTGTTAAAAATTTATATTAAATTTTACTTTGATGAAATAGATTTCATGATATTTGTATATGAAAATACGAATTTATTTTATAAAAATGAATTTAATTGCATTTAAAAAAAAAATTTAAAAAAAATGCTGCTTTGGATTTAGTTGGTTGAACACAATCTACGCCTTTAAGTTTAAAATGTAAGAAGCCCAAACACCATAAAAACAAAGTTTTAAAAAATATCAGACAAAATTATATACAAAAAATTCCCTTTTTCTTTACTCCATTATTTTAAAAAGTACAAAATATTCATTATTCAGAAATTTCAAGAACTAATGTTTTTCAAAATAAAATCTAATTTAATATATTAATGAATTCCGTCATTCTATGGCGGGCAAACAGCTAGTTACTAATAAAAAATCACTGCAAAAAAAAAAATATTAAAAAATAATCTAACAATCTATCTCCGCGATCGATAATAATCATATGTTTGATTAGTTCACAAATTAGAGAGTTTTGTATTTACAATTTATCGGAAATTAAAAAAGAATTAGATTTGCGTGTTGAACGCTATCAAAAGAAAGCAAAACTGCGGGAAAACAAAAGATGAAATAGACTTTATAAAAATTTCATATATATATATATATATATATATATATATATATATACTACTTTGGTTAAACTATACGTATAAACAACAACCATAATTAACTTACAAAACTTAATTTCATAAATACGTTTAATTAAAAAAACATATTTAACTTTTTTTTTAGTTTTTTTAATTTTTTTAATTTTTATTCAACATTAGTAAGAAATAACAATCAAAAGATAATTAAGTTGTTTAAACTTTTAATAAGTGAACTGAAATTGAAGACACTCATCTGAAGTCAACCATTAAATTGGCTTTTCCCAAATTACTTCCTTTTTATCTAATAAAAGATTTAATAAAATTTAATCAGAATGTTATTCAATTTAACAGTAGTATTTTATTCATCCATTTGTTTCTTTAAATAATGGGAAATTTGATGTCAGAAATGAGAGATTGTTGAAATTATTTATTGTTTTAAAATTATTTTATTTAAATCTTTAATTTATTTATTTGTAGTTCGAGACAATAGTAAATATTGCCTGATAATATTAATCCTTTGCCGATTTGACATTCGGACTTATTATTAAATTATTTTAATATACATTACATTTTTTTATTACATATGATCCGATCAGGTTTTTAACCCGAAACTTCGATTAAAAAGCCGCCACTTTACCACTGAGCTATCGGTCAGATATTTGAATTTTTAATTTAACTTTAAATATATTTCATTATTACATTATGTGGATTCTTAAATTGGCTTTTATTTTAAAAAACAATCATTTTAATAGCTTAATGATTAGCATTTTAGGCGCTTTGGTAGATCGCATATAAAATCCAGTCCAATCCCAAAATATTTTCAACAGGAAGGAAAATTACAAAAATTGGTAAAATCCTGATTCAAGTTTCCGATATAATGTAATCTAAATAAATATATATTAGAGTGTAGTATGTAAAGACATTATCAGCCAATAATTAAGTAATATATTATTTAATCCATTGATATATGTTATCTTAAAGGCTTATTATAACAAAGCCTGTGTTTTATTTGTCTGTAATTTAATTCAATTAAAATTAGTAAATGGAAAGTTAAACAATATTAAATCTGAACATAAAACAAATAGGTATTTTGAATCACTCCTTTACTGTTTTATCCTAAAATCTGATCAAATTCAAACTGAATATAAGATATAACATATTATAACTTTTTTTCAAATGCAAAAACTATATATTGTTGAAAGCTTAAAAAGTTTAACAGAGGTTTATATATTATGCATATTTCTTTTCCTTTTCCACCTTTGTCAATTCACAATAAATCCACAAATAAATTAGACAATTTTATAATCTATTAATTAATTACATTCTTTAACCATCATCATCTTTAACAAGTTTTAAATTTTATACTCGAAAGTAAAAAAAACAGGAAACTAAATCTATTGTTTTACAGCGTAAATGAAAATAAAGAAAAATATAATAATTTACAAAAAATTTCACTTTAAAAGTCAAATGCGTTACACTTAACAAATTTTATCATATTTTTTCTTGCTGAAATGTTGCTTCTTTTACAAAAATCAATTGTGAATACAATATACACATATATATAATTGTCTTCTTTTACTTTAAATCTTAAATTAATAGTTAAAAAAATGTTATGAGGTGCGATCAGGACTGGCGATTAATAAACTAAGTGTATTTTAAATCCCTATATTATATACATTATAACAATTGATATTAGAAATTTGACTTTGACTCTGACTTTGACTCAAAACTCGAAAAAAATTTATTTTAAAAAGTAAAATTTTAATAGAAATTAAAAAAAAAAAATACCGTTTTCTTCATTGGTGCAAAAATAAAACAAAAACACATAACAGTTTAATTGAAATACTGCTGACATTCACAAACACAATTTTTTGACATGATGATGATAACGATAATATGATTCAAAGACTAAAAGCTATACGATACAACAAAAAAACTAACTATCACTTAAAAAAAAAAAAAATTTAATAGATAGAAATTTTATAACAATAGAAGAAAATAATTTTTTTTCTTAACAACCTTTTCTTTCTTTCTTTCTTTCTTTTGATTCGAAAAGATCAAATTTGACGTTTAAATAAAATAAAAAATCACTTTATTGCTTTAAATTGAAAATGTTAACTTACATGGTGCCTCTTTTTTATGTTATATTTAAATATATATATTAATATACATGTATTAATTTTTTATATTTTCACTAATACTGTTACACAAACTATTGTCAATCATTTATATTGTTTGTTTGGTATTTTTTCCAACTTATAAACTAAAATTTAAAAGGCAGCCCTGTGAAATTTATCAACTATAACAATAAAATTAAAAAAAAACTCTTAATTAGACGCGTTCACTGCTTGAATAATTAACAAATTAAATTTAACTTAAAATTATAAAAAAAAAATTTAGGTAGGTATTTTACTATATTATATGAATTACGCAAAAAGATGTTTAATTGTTGGTTTTTTAGGGCTTGAGTAATTAATTGTTAATCTTCGTAATTAAATTATATATTATTTATTGCATACTTTCATTTCTTAATTTGTATCAGTCCTATATTGTAAACCTTAATAAACCTTTTTTAATAGACAATTTGGGAAAAATTTTGTTTTTATGTGTTTTGTAATATTGTGTAATTTATCTTAGTAGGATACTGAAACCCCAAATTTCAAGTTTCTTTTTTAAATATGCTTGTTCGAAATGTGTCAGCTGCCAGAAAAACACTTCAATTAATTCAAATTTCTCGGAGCTAAGTAAAACATGACAAAATGTTCGTGGCTTTAAAAATATTCTTGTTTACATTTGGCTCTTTTGGAAGCTCCCAGAAGAATCATAACACATTATCCAATTTCTTTCGTCATCAGTAAACTAATGAATAAATTTGATCCAAAAAGATTCATTATTTTTAAAGTTAACGTGTGAATCGACAAAGGGGATGATGCTGATCGAATATATATATTTGTACTTTCTTTTGGTAGTTACTAAGAATATACAAAAGTTAAGATATTAAGTCAATAATATGCATAGTTTAATATTTATACCTAAAGTCACAAATATATACTAAGAGTTTATATTGTTGTTTCAAACCATCTTTTTAAATTAAAATGATTATATTACCAGATAAATTATTTTATCAATCAATTATTTATGACTAATATAAAAATTCACATTTAAAATGGATAGGTCGTATATAAATGGAAAACCAAAAAAGAGCAGGAAGTTTGTTATATTCTCCTAAATTTTAGAGAAATCTTTTTATTTTATTTCATTTGATGTCTATCTTATAAATTTTATGATTGAATCTGAAAATGGAAATATAGGAAAGCATCACTAAAAAATTAATAACCCTAAAATTTATTTAAACGAAACACAATTTGTAACAATATTCCATTCCATTTATATAATATGCAACCATTACTTTTTCTTAAAACAATTACTATACAACCGTATCTTTATTTAATTTTTATTTTCTTACAAGAGCAATCTGAACTTAATAGCGAATGGTAATGGTAAATAGTAAATATGATGATAATTTTATTGTTGATGCTTTCTGTATAATAAAATATACATAATAAATACAAACTGGTAACTTAATTTGAATGATCATTTACTTCCGCAGCCACAAGTTTATGATTATGATAATGTTGATGATGCAAAATGGCAACAAAAACTACTACAGGTCATACAAAAAATGTTGTAAATTGGTGTTATTACTAAAATCAATATAATCATTATAATATCTCTTAGCGTTTTCTTCCTTATATCAACCATTTTATATATTCTTCGTTCTCTTTGTAAATAATTTTTTACACATTATATATATATGTATATATATATATTATAAATATATGTTACATGTTACTCCTTCATAATGTATTAAGAGAGTAAGAGTGAAAGTAGTTACAGTTATATATGATTGGACATTGAAGTTACTAGAAAACACAAAGTATAAAAGGTTTTAAATATTTATATATAATTATATTTTCACCCAGATTTAATTGATTTTTTTTTTATATATGTATCTCACTTTGTAACAATAAAAGAGGCACCATTGCAGTTAATGATTGAAAAATATTATTATATTAAAAGTAGAAAAGTAATTAAGATCGTCACAATAAAACTTTTATACATTTAGTGTATTTATTCGAGCAATTGTTGTTCCTAACATTAACATATTTAAATAGTCATTAGTACCAAAAATACGCCATATTGTATTTACTAATGTCGCGATAATAAAGCGCTCAAATTTCGATATTTTTTTGAACTCAATTTATTATTTATATTTATAAATAATAATTGAGCTGCGACCGGCAGTTTTGTGAACGAATAAGCCGACTGTAAAAGTATGGTGGTGATTACGTCACAGCAATGTGATCACAAAAATCTTTCAATTAATAATAAAAACTCTAAAATTTATTATTTAAAAAATTAATTAATATTTAAATTTTCTTGGGGTCTCGGTGTTGTAGTGGGTAAGAATTGGCTTATTAACCGAGGGGATCCGAGTTTGATTCCCGGTCGGGTCATACAGGATTCAATGAAAAAAAAACAAATTAAAAATATAGTAATATATAAATGTACTTATTAAAAATATATAATAGTAAAATATAAAATATATGACATAAACAAAATGAAAATATTGTTGTTTTGATATGAGGGATATCATGTGCCATCTTAACACGTAGGCCTTGCGACCCGTGCAACCACTTTATAAGTAATAATATTTATTTTGTTTATATTATATATTTGTATATGTATCTTAAATTATATTTGGTCACCATGGCGATTTTTAAAGAAAAATTATTTTTCAATAGTTTTTTTAATTCACGTACGGGAATCTAACTCGCACCTCCTCGGTTTCTAAGCTGAAATCTTAACTACTAACCCACTTAGGCCCAACATATATAATATTACTTATAAAATAATATTGTTGGCCATCATCCGAAAGGAAAAAGGTCCGTCAACTTGCAAAGGCATTGTATGCCTACCTCTACTTTTCAAAAACTTCAGTTTAAATAGTTGAAAAAAAGTTTCAACTGAACATTCAATTGTATTGTTTGTCAACAAATAATTGCCAATTGGTGTGTACTTTAATAATTGCGTCCATACAAACAGCTTTTCGTAGTGGATGCTCTTAACTTTTTGATTTCTAGAAAATATATGAAATATTTAAATTAAATAAAAATAAAAATTAAAGTTATAAGTTAAAATATTTAAATAATTTGAAAAAACTGAAGCCTATAATTCACCAAATTTATTATTCTACAACTTAAACCATTTTTATAAATTCTTTTTTGAAAAATACATGTAAATTTTAATAAATAAATAGACAGACAGACAAACAAAAAAACTGAAATGCTCTACATAAAAACTAAACAATATTTTTGAAAAAAAATTTATTGACAAACTTTTTTTAACATATTTTTGTTTGTTTTTTTGGAACTTTGTCTTATTTTCATAATTTTTGGTTTCTTCAAACTGAGATGGTTTTTATGAGATCTAAAGTTAATTTTTTTTAAATTTCCAAAAAAAAATAAACTGAAAAACTTTGGTTTATATTTATTTATAACGTTTGGGTTTTGTTTTTGTACATTTTGTTATAAATTAAACATTTAGTGCTGAACTATACTGAGAGAAAGAGAGAAAAGGTTTTGAGGGTTAATTTTTACATCCGCTTTTAAAAAAGTACGTATGATAGTTTTTGTATATAATATAATATTAAATAATGATTGTAAATAACCAAAAGATCTCATATATATATATATATGTATATATACTTAATTGATAACAATGTAAGGTATGACATAACTTCCAAGTTCCGTTTTTTTCCAAAAAAAAAATTTTCCAGTTATTTACTTTTCACAAATGTTATGGTTATGAAATTACAAAAACAAACTTATAAAAGGAAACTTAAGGCTTTAAACTAAGGATTGAAAACAAGTAAATTGAGTTTTTGTTATCAAAATTTAATTTTTAATTAAGTAAAATTAAAATATATGTAGAGTTGATACATCTTAATACTTAATATAGTAATTCAAATATTTTATGGAGTTCTATTTATATTTTAATTGCATAACAATATTAGACTTTAATTATTTTTTTACAAATACTGTAGTAAATGGTACTACTAAATAACTATTATATATAAATATTTCCTTAACTTCCATAAAAGAAGTGCGTTTCTAAACAATTAAGTATTATTTCATTAAAACTCAATTTATATAGTTAAAAGATGCTTTGCAATGCTCAACATAATTAAATAAAATTTTCATTTACAAACATGTTTAAAGAACAACATTTATTATGACCGGATGTATGAATTTCCTGATTATGCATTAAATTTCCCGCCATTTATTTAAAAAAGTATGGACTCGTAAGTGTAAATATTTGAAAAACAATATTAAGTGCACCAGTTTACGTAAACATTTAATATTATATAATGCAATACAAGTGCAGGTATTGATTAACATTTAATTGGAATTTAATGAAAAGTCTTTACTATACACATAAACTGATTATTAACTTTCTATTAAAAAAAGGCTGCAACCTTGAATTTGAAATAATAGTAAAAAATTAAGCTTGGAAAATTAAAAAAAAATATTAATTGGTATATTAAAAAAGCTGCTATCTACAAATGTCATGATTTTTCTTGGAAAATTAAATAAATTATGCATTTGATTGAGTTTTTTTGTATTCCACGTAACCAAAATAAACAGAAATCAAAATCAAAATTTAATCTTAAATGTTGTTTTCTTTCGTATTAAGACGATGAATTTGAGTTTTTTTTTTATTTATATTGAAATTTCTTAATGTTGATGAGTTTTAAAAGCTATTATTTGTAATTTGTTTTTACGGATATAATTTTTTTTTTTTTAATTAATAAATTTTTACCTGTTATGAGATTTTGCATAATAATAATTTGCTACTCACGTTGCTTCAATTATTTATGCAATTGTTGTTTTGTTGTTGTTGTTCTTCTTTTTGTTAGATTTTTTTAAAATATAAAAAAATTTTAAATAATTAAATAAAAGAAATATGTATATATATATATATATATAAATACAATGTCAATGACATATAAATGTTCGTAAATACCATTTTTGCCTATTTTGATTAACAATCAATGTAACTTTTATTACATTTAATATGTTTAATAATGTTATTTCATTAATAGATTTATTTCCTTCACTAGAGATTAATGACCTTAATCGTTAATCAAAAAATATTTGTAATTATTTATTTCTAAATGTTATCAATTGAAATATTGTCAAACAAAATTTTATTCATTATGCACTTAATTTTGTTAAGAAATCCAAAAACTAAAATTTTTTAAATAAATAAAAAATTTGTTAAGTACAAAAATCAATGATTCATTTATTTACTGTAATATGTATATAGAAATCATGGTATTTCCAAAATTATGTTATGCTGTTATTTTTGCTGTTGATGTTGTTGTCACAATTACATAAGTAATACCTATATGAATAATCAAACAATCAAATTAAATTATTAACTGATACAATATTGGAAACTGTGAAATAAACACAATGCAATGCAGTAGTTTTTTTTTTAAATGACGTTTCTCAAAATTTTTTATTTTGGATTTCCCAAAGGTCATTTTAAACCATAATTTTAAATTTTTTTATTTTTTGTTAAAAATATATTAAATGTCAAAAGTATCTGACAATTTTCAATTTGAATTTTTTACAGTTTTTATTTAACTAATCAATGGTCAAATTATGATATTAAATATTTTTTTATATGCTAAAATAGTTTTCTCACTTAATTTTATAATTCTTTCAAGCAATTTACTCGTACATAATTTTTTTTTTTTTGGATACATTATAAATTAATTATTATTTCAAAATAAAATATATCAACGTACTTTTGTTGTCGAAAAATGGAATATACTAAATAAAAAAAATTAAAATGATATTAAAGTTGTTTAACTTGCTTAAACACAATACAACTCAAAATTGAAACGAAAGTCTCCACCAACAAAAATCAAAGATTTTTGATTTTCATCCAACTCACTTTCAAAAGCCAAGTTGAAATTGGTTGTCTACGGTGCACAGGCAGCATTATAAGTGCTATACTTTCAGTCACTTTGACAATTTCTAAAGTATTTAATATTATCTTAAAATATCGGCCGCCGACCTTCCAATCATAGGACTCGGGTTTAAACTCTGGTCAAGTCATATCTAATGAAAAAACGAGGAAGAGTGTGGTAGAGTAGACTGTGTCAACTCTGGGATACCCGTATGACCGTTATATAAACATTATATCATTATTATTATAAACATTACTTACTTTTGGCACAATTTCAAACATACCAGCTTTATTAGGTGTAGTGTAATGCTCATATAATAGAAGGAGTTGTATGGCAGCAACTCGAACCCTCTGCAGTAAACCAAGCAAATTTTGCTGTAACTTTGGCCATTACATTAAACTATTTTTGGCAAAATTTCAAACACCCATCTTCTATAGGAATAGAGCAATGCTCATATAAACTAAGAAGTTGTATGACAGCTACTCGAACCCTTTGCAGTAGACCAACCAAATTTTGCAGTAACTTTGGTCATTTCAGTAAACGGTTTTTGGCAAAATTTCAGACACCTAGCTTCATTAGGTGTAGAGTAATGCTCATATAAAAAAAGGAGTTGTATGGCAGCTACTCGAACCCACTGCAGTAGACCAACCAAATTTTTCAGAAACTTTGGCCATAAAACTAAACTACTTTTTGCAAAATTTCAGACACGCAGCTGTAATAGGTACAGAGTAATACTTATATAAAAAAAGAAGTTGTATGGCAGCTACCCGAACCCATGGACCAAAATGGCTGGATTTAAATAGCGATGACGGCTATTGCAAAAAAACGAATTTGTCAAAATTTCAAGATCCTAGCTCCTTTAGTTTTTGAGTTATCGTGGTGACGGACGAACAGACGGACGGACAGACGGACGGACGGACATACATAGCTAAATCGATTTATTTTTCGATTCTGATCCGATCCATACACTTGAGTCTATATCTACCCCCCCTCCTTCGTCACTGCGTCACAAACGTAATGGCAAATTTATTATACCCTTGGACTATATAGTCATACGGGTATAAAAATAAGATAAATATGTCTTCCACATCTGGTCAAATTATTAAATTAGATGAAGTTTTTTATTAAATATTAGATATTCCATTATTACCGTTACTTATATACTCTCTAAAAAATAAAATTAATGGTAATAGAATTATTTTTTGATAAGTTGTTACCAAGAACCTTTCCAAATTAAAATAATTAAAACTTAATTCAAAAGTACTAAACGTAATTTAATTGAACTAAAATTAATTGCCACTAGTTCTGAACTTTACAGCTTCAGGAAAAAAAACAAATCTTTAGGCAAAATAGACAAACAGATAACTTGACCTTAAAGATATTTTTTCTTTGTGGTTTTTCAACCTCTGTGTATAACATTATTTTTTGTTTATTAATACCTATATTTAATTGTACTTTTTTGCTTTAAGAATCCCAAAACTTTTGAAAAGTTAAAAAAAAAAAAAATTGAAAATCGAAAGTGTTTCACTTTCTATCAAATGATAGCAAAATTAATTTTTAAAATGTGAATCAACATTATAACGTAGCAAAAACCACTCTTTTACAATATTATTTAAAAGAAAACTGAAATCATTGTATCTGTTTAAAAAAAATTTTTTTTTTATTTTGGGTTAAGATCACATAACTATCTTTCTCTTTCTATAATAGGTTTTTTATAATTTAAAATTTCCAAAATTGTACCAAAATAATAAAACACAAAAATCATAAAAATTTTGTTAAAAATGATAATGGGAATTCACAGTGAAATTTGTATTGGATGTTTATATTTTTTGCTAAATTTTTTCGTTTTGCGTAGATTTTGAAAAAAACGAGGAAGAGTGTAGTAGAGTAGACTTTGTCAACTCTGGGATACCCGTATAACCGGAATTAAAACATTGGCAGCTCTTCGAACCTCTACCACTACACCGGCCATACATTATTAAGACGTTGGCCATTAAATTTAACAACTATTTGCAAAATTTCAGACATCCAGCTTTATTAGAACTAGAGTAATGCTCATATAAAAAAGGAAGTTGTATGACAACTGCTCGAACCACTATCCCAACTATAGCTGCACTATCCCAACTAAATTTTGCACAAACTTTGGCCATTAAACTTACTAAACTACTTTTGTCCAATTCTCAAATATCCAGCTTTATGAAATATTGAGTTATTTTCATATAAAAAAAGAAGTTATATGGCAGCTACTCGAACCTATGGAGCAAACTAGCAGGATTTCAATAGCTATGACGGTAGATTTTGTGAAAGTTTCATAATGCTAGGTCTTTTATTTTTAAAGTTCGGACATTTCTAGATCGATTTACTTTTCAATTCTGATCCGATCCATATCTTTGAGTCTATATCCATCCCACCTCTTTCTGTGCGTCACAAATGTAATGGCAAATTTAGTATACCCTTTTGATCTGTATTCATACGGGTATAAAAATTAAAAAAAAAAACAAAAAGTTATGAACAAAAAATATTAAATGACAAAATAATTTTTCTAATCATTTAATGCCCAAATTTGCAAAATCTTTATTTTGTATTTCTTTCTTTTTGTTGCTATAATTAAATGCGTTTCACTCTGTATTACAACAATAAATCGAGGCGATCAGAGAAATTACTTAAGTAGAAAACAATTTTTTCCTAATAAATTTCATATTTAAGCATAAAAATTTTGATATTTATAGGTTATAGAGCTTGATATATTTTTGGATTGTTGGTTTTGTTATAAAATTATTAAATTAATTTGTGTTAGATTAAGTCCCTATTAAATATATTTTTATTGATGATTTGTTTTATCCAAATTTCTGTTAATATAGAGTTTTGTATCTAACACAAAAAAATGCAATAATTATTTGATGAGTCATTGAAAATATTGAGTTTTTTTCTAATTATATATTGATTTATTTATTTATATATAAACAGCCTTCTTCCATATACAAAATCATTTATGGTGTGGCAAATATACTATTTAATAATTTTATTATTTATTTTGGAGTTTATTTAATGCGAATACGAGTATATGAAGATTCATTAAACTTAATTGTTTTCAAGAATTAAGTATTTAAGAATTAACGTAAAACAATTAAGTTTCAATCTGTCACAATTGGAGTACTTATAAAACTTTTACATCGTTTGAACAAACTTAAACTACGAGCAAAAAAATTAATTTCATGGAAAAACGGAGCTACAGTTTTAAAAGGCGAAAAAGTACATATTTATATATTTTTAACACAAGTTGTGTAAAGAATATTTTTAAATCAGGAAACATCATACACGATTTCAGCTTTTATATGCTTTCTAAATATGTGTGACACAAATAAAAAGAGTTGTCATGCGGTACTTTTAATTATAATGGAAATTTTTGCAAAATTCAATCTCAGTTTTTAGAAAATTCTTTACCATTGCAAATATTTTGGCTACTTACAATTCCTAAATGGAGAGCCCATACTGAAAGTTTTTTCGCTTGATTTTTTACTTTTTCCCTATATAAGAAATTTGTATCAAAATTTTTTTTAAATTATAAAATAAATTTCAATATACTCTGCATTCAATAAATAAATAAATAAATAAATAAAACTTTTTATAAAAAAATTGTTTAATTCTAAAAAGGCGCCGATTTAAAAAAAAACCTATATTTTGATTAATTCTTGTTACTTTATAAGGGAATAAACATTAAAATCCCGTGTTTAAGACTTGTATAATAAAAAATCACACTTTGTTCTATACAAAATTTATTTTGCATAATTTACATACAACTTTTTTTTAATAAATCTTTGCCTAATATACAATTGAATACTTACCTATCTTAATTTTTAATAAAAACGCTTCTTTGAGTGTTCTTTTTATTTTACTGAACTTTTAAAATTTATTAAACAAAAGCTAGATTTAAATCTTAATTACAACAAAACATTTACTTAATTGAAATTATATAATATTTAAAATAAATTAGTCTTATGTAACATATTTTGTTTGAAATAAGTTCATAGTTGTCGTAACAAATATATTTTTCCATTAAAATTCAACCGTCCTTTCATAATAACTAATATAATAAGTACTAACATACTTAATTTCGTTTTACTCCACTAACCCAATTAACAAACAAATATTTCGAATTACATATTCAAAATACCCATAATACAATTTTCAAACAATTGTTTTGTATACTTTACCGTTGTGTTGTCAAACTTACGTTATTAGCATCTTAATATCAAATCAATTTTATGCAATATTTAAACACACTAATATACTGTTATGCGTAAATGGTGTATAAAAACAATTAAAAATTGATTTTTACCTGTACTTAAATAACGAAAGTCCAAATAAAAACAAAATCAATTTAAATTTGAATTCAACTCACATTTGCAAAGTCATTAAATTCGGAAACGAATTCAATTTCCTTAAAAAAAAATGGTTCTGGACATGATTGATTTTACTTTCAATATATGATGTAACTTATGCATACATTAGATGGGTCAAAAGTGTTTGTTCGCTAGTATTTACTCTGCTACCTTTCGGATACACAAAGGGCAAAGAAAATTAAAACTTAAAGAAACCATTATTATTGTAAAACTAGAAGCTGGAATTCGGGAAGCTATCAAAATTTTAGAGTAAAATATTTTTGTGAAACAAACCGTTGGAGACAAATTAATTTAATGTTGATGTTTCATAAGAATGTTTATCTATTAAGTGTTTTAAATTTGTCAACTTTCCAATCGTATTAACCTTTCCAAAAAAATTATTTATCTAGAACAACATTAGCGAAGTAGGAAAATGATATGTCCATAAAATCCTCTTAAATCTTTTTAGAAACATTTAAAAATCATTAAATTAAATACAATTAGAGCCATATGTATAACTCACCTAAATGTTAAACTTTGATAAATCGTTTAAAAAACTGCACTTTTTTCTTTATCTGAATGATTCGAATTTGATGAAATTGTTTAAAAAAAAATGTATGAACACTCCATCGTCAAATCATATTCATTAGTATGTTTAATAAGTTCCGCTACAACCGCATGATTATTAGTTATCCATTACTATTATTATTGTTATTGTTTTAATTAGTTTGTTAAACGTAACACAGGAGTGTTCAAAAATTACCTGATCAGAATTTCCGCCATATAGGTATATTTATATATATATATATATATAAGATAAAATGAGTGCAACATTAAATGACCCAAAAAATAAAATTTCACGTTTTTTTTTGACTTTTTATTTTAGTTTGTGTTTTTATTGGGATTGTTATTGTTTATACGATTTTATCACTTTTGTTGTATCATTTCAGCAACAATATTTGCATTGCAACATTATTGTGTTTTTTTTTTGTTTTTGAAAAATACGTGATAAAAGTTGGATTCAATACAAATGTGATTGCAAGTATAGTAAGAATTGAGAGTGCAAATTAAAAAATAAAACTTTACGCATTTCGCGATTTATTTTTATTTTTTTATGTTTTATTAGCATGTTTGTAACGGAAAATTTTCACAATATAACAGAAAATCTTATGTAAAAAAAAAAATAAAGTCATTTAAACTGGGAATTTTTCAATTTAATAAGAAATAAGAAATTAAAACCAATTAAACAGGGTGTGATAATAATATCTTATTTCACTTTCTCCACATTTGATTACATGCAAATACAACTATAATTTACAAAATTATAAAATAATTACAGACAAGTTCTATACAGATAATATAAATGTATTATATATATAATGTATTTATTAATAATTGAATTAATATTTTGATTTTATATTTTAGTAAGAAAGTAAAACAACTAAATTAGTTCATAAAAAAAATTTGTGTTTGAGTACACCTTTAGTAGAGTTCCCGAGAATGTACAAAAATAATTAATCAGACACAGAATTGGGTTTCCTTTAAACTAATTATAATGAAAGAAATAAACAAGTGATGAAAAAAACCGAGGGTTTTTAAAAAGCACATAGTGAAATCAATGGATACTTAGAATATAATCCCAATGCTTAAGTATTCAAGTTACAGGTGTTTAAAAATAACAAAATTTTAATTTTCGAGCCCTTATAACCATGACAAAAAAAATTTGTTAACCGACTCCTACTAGTTTCTGAGTATCTAACTCCTCCCAACATTTTAAGACGCTAGTTTGAGCCGTTTAGTAGATAAGTGGGGCCAAATGCAAAAATTGAGTTTTGGATAACGATAAAGTTTAGTACCGTATGGCAACTCTAAACATTTGTCTTTTCAAAATTTATATAACCAGCTATCTTTTGAGAAAGTTTATATAACCAGCTATCTTTTGCCGTTTTCAGATTGAAAATGCACTTAATAGAACTCTTGTTATAACAATTTTAATATAGGGCTTTTTCCAACATTGGGGGATTGTAGCTCCGTAACGAGTGGGGCTACAGAAAAAAAGTTCTTCTATGAAATTATTTTTTTTGCAATATCTACCCATAGTTAAAATTCCTTCTTTCTATTTTTAAAGGTGTAAAAGTTTTTGTAAAAATACGGACAGAGTGAAACTATATAGGCCCAAAAAAATCTTTTGATAATGTTTTGAAAGATTTTTTCAAAGATTTTTACAAAATCTTTTGAAAATGTGCTAAAAACGAGTAGTTTCCTTTTAATTTTACTAAAATTATTTCTTTTTTAAAATACCAATATTTTGTCTACGACATGCAGACTTCTTCAGTGCTAGAACTCAAATACTAAACTAATTAATGTTTATAGAAATGAAGGTAATTTTGCTTAAAACCGAAGTCGGTAGCTACTTTCAATATAACCGTTATGTATTTAATCTACTTTATATTAAATAATTTATCTTTGTTGTTTCAAAACGACATTGGGATCATGGATAATTCATTTTAGAGATGTTTAAAGTAAATCACTTTACATTTTGATTAATTCTTTACTGTGATAATGACACGATGAAAAAGTTTCTGAAACAAAATTGTTGGTAAAACTTTCAAAACAAAAAAGAATTGTACAGGATGTAAAACCACATACAATGTGCCAAGCGAGTGATTCAGTTATTACTTTTCAATTTTTGCTGGTAACTATTTTATATTATGATATAATTTATATTTTTTAATTAGGTTTTAGGTAGACCCAATTTTTTTTCAAATATATGACCATTAAAAAACTAAATGGTTTAATTTCGGTATTACCTTGAGTTGATTAATAAAGCATATTTTTATTTCGAAAATGATTATCGGAAGTTAAAAGGCAAATCAATGACAATAATTTGTCTTTATTTTTTCCAACAATATTTTTCATTTTTAGCTATTTGATCATTCGATATTTTAAATATTACGTTTACTGTATTTGTTGTTTTGTTGAAGCAACGATTTCCAAAGCCTGTTTAACTTAGCATAAAAAATTATACAAAATGTATTAAAATAAATGTATAATATAACATTATTTATTAAAAATTATAAATTTTCGTTACATGTAATTAATTTTACAAATTTAAAAGAATTTATTTTTTTTTTTTTTTTTTATTATTTCATACAGAATTTGCAATATCAGTAAGAATTAACTAATCATACTTGCAAGAGTCAGTTTTGCTTTATTTAAAATTGCACCAATGTGACATTTTATATTTGATAAATTGATAATCTTAAAATAATTACATATACATATACATAAATATTAATTTTAAAAATGGCTTTTAAAGGTAATTTTACAATTAAGTATTTATACTTGAAGCAAAGATACAAAGATACACTTGGCGTAAATCTTTAAGAAAGAAAATAAAGGAAAAATATTATTATTATTAATATATTTGTCTTCAATGAGGTGTAACAAACGCATTCAATTAAATGTGTTTTGTTGGATGTGTTTTATTTTAGAAAATAAAATATCATAAATTATCATAAGCAGGCCAAAAAATATTTTATTTAATTTTTATAAAAAAAAAAAAAAACAAAAAATATAAAATAAAAAAAAAAGTTTTTTTTGATTGTAAATTAATTTAAATGTCTATGAATTAGTTCATTTCAGTTTTAAAAATCACAGAAGATTTTCGGGAAATTTTAAATAAATAGTAAAACATTTAGGTATTAAAAATCGAGACTATGCTTCACAGGATAAGTTGTGTAGTAAGTCTTCATTACTTTCAGTGGAAATCTGAATTGAAGGTAATGGCACAATGTACGCTTTGGTAATAAAAGCAATTTCAAATGTTCCTTGAAACGTACTCTACAAATTTACTTTTTTAGCTTTATTTCAATTTTAGAATTAAATAAAAATATTTTTTATATTTTTGTTTTAAGGTTTTGAAATCAATTATAATATCCCTTTAAATTATTTTTGCTGTATAAGAATATATATATTTATTATTATTAATATATTTGTCTTCAATGAGGTGTAACAAACGCATTCAATTAAATGTGTTTTGTTGGATGTGTTTTATTTTAGAAAATAAAATATCATAAATTATCATAAGCAGGCCAAAAAATATTTTATTTAATTTTTATAAAAAAAAAAAAAAAACAAAAAATATAAAATAAAAAAAAAAGTTTTTTTTGATTGTAAATTAATTTAAATGTCTATGAATTAGTTCATTTCAGTTTTAAAAATCACAGAAGATTTTCGGGAAATTTTAAATAAATAGTAAAACATTTAGGTATTAAAAATCGAGACTATGCTTCACAGGATAAGTTGTGTAGTAAGTCTTCATTACTTTCAGTGGAAATCTGAATTGAAGGTAATGGCACAATGTACGCTTTGGTAATAAAAGCAATTTCAAATGTTCCTTGAAACGTACTCTACAAATTTACTTTTTTAGCTTTATTTCAATTTTAGAATTAAATAAAAATATTTTTTATATTTTTGTTTTAAGGTTTTGAAATCAATTATAATATCCCTTTAAATTATTTTTGCTGTATAAGAATATATATATTTATTATTATTAATATATTTGTCTTCAATGAGGTGTAACAAACGCATTCAATTAAATGTGTTTTGTTGGATGTGTTTTATTTTAGAAAATAAAATATCATAAATTATCATAAGCAGGCCAAAAAATATTTTATTTAATTTTTATAAAAAAAAAAAAAAAACAAAAAATATAAAATAAAAAAAAAAGTTTTTTTTGATTGTAAATTAATTTAAATGTCTATGAATTAGTTCATTTCAGTTTTAAAAATCACAGAAGATTTTCGGGAAATTTTAAATAAATAGTAAAACATTTAGGTATTAAAAATCGAGACTATGCTTCACAGGATAAGTTGTGTAGTAAGTCTTCATTACTTTCAGTGGAAATCTGAATTGAAGGTAATGGCACAATGTACGCTTTGGTAATAAAAGCAATTTCAAATGTTCCTTGAAACGTACTCTACAAATTTACTTTTTTAGCTTTATTTCAATTTTAGAATTAAATAAAAATATTTTTTATATTTTTGTTTTAAGGTTTTGAAATCAATTATAATATCCCTTTAAATTATTTTTGCTGTATAAGAATATATATATATATATATATATTTTTTTTTAAACAAAAAATAATTTAAAATAGTGGAACTGCAGTAGTGCTTTCCCAAACTCCCCGCTAAACAAATTATAGAAACTCGGATTGTGATTTGTGAAAACGACTCGCATGTTTTAATAATTATAATTATGGAGAAGAAAACTGTCGTACGACAAGGGCAAAATTGTTTTCTGTTAAAAATTTATATTAAATTATTATTATTATTATTATTATTAATATATTTGTCTTCAATGAGGTGTAACAAACGCATTCAATTAAATGTGTTTTGTTGGATGTGTTTTATTTTAGAAAATAAAATATCATAAATTATCATAAGCAGGCCAAAAAATATTTTATTTAATTTTTATAAAAAAAAAAAAAAAACAAAAAATATAAAATAAAAAAAAAAGTTTTTTTTGATTGTAAATTAATTTAAATGTCTATGAATTAGTTCATTTCAGTTTTAAAAATCACAGAAGATTTTCGGGAAATTTTAAATAAATAGTAAAACATTTAGGTATTAAAAATCGAGACTATGCTTCACAGGATAAGTTGTGTAGTAAGTCTTCATTACTTTCAGTGGAAATCTGAATTGAAGGTAATGGCACAATGTACGCTTTGGTAATAAAAGCAATTTCAAATGTTCCTTGAAACGTACTCTACAAATTTACTTTTTTAGCTTTATTTCAATTTTAGAATTAAATAAAAATATTTTTTATATTTTTGTTTTAAGGTTTTGAAATCAATTATAATATCCCTTTAAATTATTTTTGCTGTATAAGAATATATATATATATATATATATTTTTTTTTAAACAAAAAATAATTTAAAATAGTGGAACTGCAGTAGTGCTTTCCCAAACTCCCCGCTAAACAAATTATAGAAACTCGGATTGTGATTTGTGAAAACGACTCGCATGTTTTAATAATTATAATTATGGAGAAGAAAACTGTCGTACGACAAGGGCAAAATTGTTTTCTGTTAAAAATTTATATTAAATTTTACTTTGATGAAATAGATTTCATGATATTTGTATATGAATTATTATTATTATTATTATTATTATTATTATTATTAATATATTTGTCTTCAATGAGGTGTAACAAACGCATTCAATTAAATGTGTTTTGTTGGATGTGTTTTATTTTAGAAAATAAAATATCATAAATTATCATAAGCAGGCCAAAAAATATTTTATTTAATTTTTATAAAAAAAAAAAAAAAACAAAAAATATAAAATAAAAAAAAAAGTTTTTTTTGATTGTAAATTAATTTAAATGTCTATGAATTAGTTCATTTCAGTTTTAAAAATCACAGAAGATTTTCGGGAAATTTTAAATAAATAGTAAAACATTTAGGTATTAAAAATCGAGACTATGCTTCACAGGATAAGTTGTGTAGTAAGTCTTCATTACTTTCAGTGGAAATCTGAATTGAAGGTAATGGCACAATGTACGCTTTGGTAATAAAAGCAATTTCAAATGTTCCTTGAAACGTACTCTACAAATTTACTTTTTTAGCTTTATTTCAATTTTAGAATTAAATAAAAATATTTTTTATATTTTTGTTTTAAGGTTTTGAAATCAATTATAATATCCCTTTAAATTATTTTTGCTGTATAAGAATATATATATATATATATATATTTTTTTTTAAACAAAAAATAATTTAAAATAGTGGAACTGCAGTAGTGCTTTCCCAAACTCCCCGCTAAACAAATTATAGAAACTCGGATTGTGATTTGTGAAAACGACTCGCATGTTTTAATAATTATAATTATGGAGAAGAAAACTGTCGTACGACAAGGGCAAAATTGTTTTCTGTTAAAAATTTATATTAAATTTTACTTTGATGAAATAGATTTCATGATATTTGTATATGAAAATACGAATTTATTTTATAAAAATGAATTTAATTGCATTTAAAAAAAAAATTTAAAAAAAATGCTGCTTTGGATTTAGTTGGTTGAACACAATCTACGCCTTTAAGTTTAAAATGTAAGAAGCCCAAACACCATAAAAACAAAGTTTTAAAAAATATCAGACAAAATTATATACAAAAAATTCCCTTTTTCTTTACTCCATTATTTTAAAAAGTACAAAATATTCATTATTCAGAAATTTCAAGAACTAATGTTTTTCAAAATAAAATCTAATTTAATATATTAATGAATTCCGTCATTCTATGGCGGGCAAACAGCTAGTATAATAATAAAATTATACCCTGTTAGGGAACTTCAATAAATCAGAAGTTAGGATGAATACCAAAATAAAGGAGAAACGTACACTTGCGCTAATTAAATTGGATAATTTATTATGTAAGGAATAAGTACCGTGTTTTATATAACCTTGAGTGAGCTTAATTTACAAAATGAAATTCTTTTGCACAGCCTATTTTCATTTAAATATGAAATAATTATTTTAAAATATTGATTTATTTAAATTATATTCAAAAGTATCTAATTAGTAAGCACATACCATTTGAAGCCACTATATAACTCTGAACATATGAAATTATTAGGGGATGTTAACAAGATGTAAAAGTTAACTGAAGGTTACCAATATAAAACATCCACTTTATGTGAAGGAAATTGCAAAATATAAATAGCAAAGTATCTCCTATTCTATGTTTATATCTCTCAATAACACTATAATTTACACATTAAGACGAAGACCCCTAATATTTTTTTAAAGTATGTAAATTTTTTTAAATAAACAAGTTTCATTTATTAATTGACTAAATGCTTACAAAATAGGATATTAAATCTTAAAACAAAATTTAAAGAAAAAACACTAATATACATACTTTAGTATAATTCTTTAGAGAACTCTTCAGGGTTATTTGTTAAAATTTTTAATAGTTTCAAATTTTCTTATTATAAACTAACATTTAGGTACTTATAGGAAGTAGCCTATATCTCACTGTAAATATTATATGTATTTCAAATGAAATCATGAAATTTTTTATTAGAGTAAGTAAATATATAACATTTGCTTTTAATGCATTGAACTAAATTAGGCATTTTATGTAATATTTAGATTTTTTTTAAACTTAATACTAAAATGTTTGCGCGCCTTATATGAAGATTTAATACAAATTTAAAATCAATGATTTTATTCAAATGAAATTATTCATTCATTATCAATGAAATTATTCATTCATTTGTAAGTTAGTTATAAAGTTAAAAAATTTTACATTTATAATTAAGTAAGATATTCTTAAGAATTATTTTATTTATTAGATGATGAGACTACTGTGTAGTTTTTTAATTTTTTAGGAAAACATTTGTATGTAATCTTGTAAAATATCATCTAAAAAAGTTAAAAATTATAAGTATTATTCAAAATTAAAAAAAAAATAAATTTTGTTATATACCGGTAATTGAATAATGGAAAGAACAATTTGCACAAACATCAGAGCCATGTAATAGCCTTCTAGATTGTTGGCAAATGGTTTTAAGCATCCATCATATCTCAATGTTGCTGAAACTTCTGTGCATACTTCAACTTCAGTAACTTGATAATTTTGTTTGCAACAACTGGATGGTAGATGATTATATAATTCTTTATAAGTCAACCAATCTTTGAAAGAGTTTATACCACAACAATTATGCTGTAATAGATAATATTTATATTAGATGTAGTTATGAAATTATATATTCGAATATACATATATGAAAAATTACCTCCACTTGTAAATCATTCCAAAATTTAACTATGTGATCTTCTTTTTTAAGGTATCTTGGAATGGAATCATTCATATGTTGTTCAATAATGGGAGTGATTTGATAAGTACTTCCAACTATTGATAAAATTACGAGTACTGAAATCATTGATATTGTCCAAATTATATAATATGGTATTAGACGATTTTTTTTGCTTCTGATTATCAAAAAAGCCAAAAAAGTTGAAACAAGTAAGAGAAAAATAAATACAATTGAATAACAAGGAATTCCACATAAAGAGTTTTTAATAATATGGTAGTTATAATTCATTTTGTATAATGCTATTATTGATACAGCAAACATTACTGCTTGTGCCTATTTTAATAAGAAAAATATAATTTTATTTAAATACTTAGTTATTTTTAATCAATAATAATATAATGGGATATATTTTTAAAATAGTAACCTTTCATAAAATAAATTCTTAGTTTTTGCTCATTAAAATATTTGATAAAGTCTATATGCGTACATGTTTGAACAAGTTGAAAGTAATAATTAAAAAAAACAAGTGATGAAAAAAACCAAGGGTTTTTAAAAAAGCACATTTTCAAAATAATATAGTGTTTCATACTGAGTATTTTATCGGAATATTATGTTGAAGCTTCAATGTTAACGTTTAATTTAAGAAATATATACGTTGGTGACTAAGTTACTACTTGTAGAAACAGTAAATTTTTTAATTTTTAAGTCCTAATAGTTCCTCTATGGAGAAGCTTGCCCAATTTATCAAGGATCTAATCCTCACTACTCCCCTTCCCCCAATTTTTTTAGGTTCAAGGAATTAAATTGTAAACCATACCAAAATTTGGAATTTTACTTAGAATTTTACTATTTAAGCAAAACTTGTTAAAACTGAGAGACACTTTCTTCAATATAAAGAACCGCTTTCAAATTTAAGAAAATCTTTTAACATATGTTAAAGTATAATGTTTGACCTTCAAATTTTGTATATTAACAAAAAAAAAATTTTAACAGGAATTCAAGTTACAGGTGTTTAAAAATAGCAAAATTTCAATTTTTGTGGCCCTTATAGCTGCAATACAGGGGACGTGACAAAAAAAAATTGTTAACCGACTACTACTTATTTCTAGGGATCTAACAACTCCCTAAATTTCAAGAGCTTAGCTTAGCCCGTTTATAAGATATGTAGGGCCAAAAATTTTGCAAAAATTGAGTTTTGCATAATGGTAAATTTTAGTATCGTATGGCAACCCTAAACATCTGTCTTTTAAAAATTTATAAATTTTATAAAACCAGCTATCTTTTGCCGTTTTCAAATTGAAAATACACTTAATAGAACTCTTGTTATAACAATTTGAATATAGGGCTTTTTGCAACTTTGGGGGACTGCACCTCCGTAACAGGTGGGGCTACAGAAAAAAATTCTTCTACGAAATTACTTTTTTTGTAATACCTACTCGTGGTTAAAATTTTTTTTCTCTATTTCAAACGATGTAAAAGTTTTTGTAAACATACGGACAGACAGACAGACGGACGGACGGACGGACGGACAGAGTGAAACTATATAGGCACATTTTTACAAAATTTTTTGAAAATGTGCTAAAAACGATTACGCATATTGTGCAATGTAAGAAAAATTAATTCATTGTCGTTGTTGATATCCGCTCAATAAAACCGCTTGATAAGATTTTAATAATGTTTGGAAATGGATTTCTTTTAGCAAAAAAAAATAATCTTTTAAAAGAAAATATTAAAATTAGATTAAATTTGAATAATGTACAATATAATATTATATTTACTAATTTTAAGTAGGTTATAAGAAAAAAAATTAAAAATATTTAAATAATTTTTTCTAATTGCTTCGAAATTTTTACTTTAATTTAAGAAATAAATCCTACAATATTTAATATTCAAATTACATTGTGCAAGAATTCTTTTAAGTTCAACGAATTTTTATAAACATATACATATATATATATATTTTTAATTGCATATTTTTTTTAATTAATAAAGAAAAACATATGTAAGCATTTTACATAAAAATATTTTCACTACTCAATATTTTTGTAACAAAAACCACTTTTAAAATAATATTTGATAATTAGTTAATTATATTTTTTTCCCCGCTGAATGTAATTTGATCCTTTCTTTTAAAATGTATATATATATATATATATATATATATATATAGTTAATATATTTTAAATATTTACTTACAAGTGAAATCCATAATAATTGAATTTTTGATATTTTTAATATATCGTTTATTTTGCTAATGCAATCCATGTTTTAGAAACTTTTTGTTATTAGATTAAAAAAAAAAATATTTAAATATGACTAAAAAGAAAAAAAAAAGAAAAAACATAATTAGTTTTGATGATTCAACAACAATAAATAAATTAATAAATATTTTTTAAATATACAAACATACCTGATAAGACTTATGATAAAACTTTTATTAAACTATAAAGTACTGATGTTATTCTTTGTTTCAATATTATCTATATTTATATGAAAATAGTTTATATAATATTAAATATAAAATAATTAAATTTTAAATTCTTTTTTTTTATCAATAACACACGGTGATATTTTGTTTTAAACTGTCAGGCGTTCAATTTCCAAAGCAAATTTTTACTGAAAAGTGTAGAGTGGAGTAATAAAGAATAAATTTTAAATTTCTTATCTATCTCTTTATTATATTTTTACTTTTACACATACATTAACATTTTTAAATATTTTACTTGTTGTCTACACATTCCCTCGTCCCTGACGAATGCTACGTTATTAACAAACGTAAAAAAAATTAAATAATTTTTTATTAAAAAATATCTTTAAATTAAAATCTAATACATTTTATATAAAAATCTTTATACCTAAAAAAGAATCTTTTAAATTTTAATTTGAAGCTGGATTTATTTCATCCACGGTCAAAAAATATTTAAAAGAAAATAGAAACAAGATCACCTTTAAATCTTGAAATCATACCTTATATATAAATACATCTTATACAAATATAGTAAGTGTGTATTAATTATTAAAGTATTATGAGTATCTTTTGAAAAAGAAAAAAATCTCTCAATTTCTCTCATATTATTTAGTTTTTTTTAAATAATTGAACACTAAGTACGAGTATATAAAATAGTATGGAAAGAAAGAGAACAACATAATATTTTTTAACATAATCATTTGGATTTGACATAAGATGTAGCCAGTACACTGTACTGAGTACAGTAACCTGTTCAGAAAACAAAAAAAGAAAATAAAAGAAACAATGAAGTGTCTGACTAAAAATAAATTAAAAAATAAAAATAAAAACGGGAAAAGAAAAAATTGTTTTAACACTCGAACGGATTTAGTGGGTGGGATGATTTATTTTTTGATAATTATGAAAATTTTGTAAAAATATTAACTTATTATGATATTATAAAGCTTCAGATATATACACTAATATTTAAAATGCTCTATTTGCGGATATCCTTTAATAATTTACAATTAGAGGCAAAGATTTTGAGAATTTAAATATTTATAGCTGCTTAACAAACCTGACATCCAAGACCAACCAATTGTACCAGTAGTTGTATTGTCATAAAACTTAATTACATTTGGAAAAAACTTCAAATAACCAACTAAATTAGATCCTGAAAACAAAGAAGTTATAAGGTAGCTACCCAAACCTCTGCCAGCTTTTAAAAATTGAGTAAATAAACTGATGGATGCAGGAACGAGCAGACACACATAGTCAAAACTACTCACTTTTCAATTTTGATGCATTCCAAGCATACAATAGTATATCTACCTTAGAACTAGCGCGAACTATTAATTATATGATACTTGATAGCTTAACCAACTTAAATTAGGAAATCATTAATACAAGTTATTATAATATTTCTTATTATATTAAATTTTAAATAATTATATAATATATAGTTTAACTACAAAAGACAAAGCACTACAAACAGAATTACAAAGTCGTTATAATATTAAGTAGGACTTATGGTACTAAGTCAAATTATTTTGTGATTCTATATTTTCTTACAAATACTAAATACGATTTTTAAATAATATACTTGTAGTTGATTTAATTGTTTTACAACGATTAAACTGTTTTTTTATTATTTATGTTTTTTATTTAATTTAATGTGAATATTATTTTAGAATTTGAAATTAGTAAGTTGATATTTAGATGTTTATCTATTTCTTCGGATATTTCTGGCTACAAAAATAGCAAATCCAATGCCCACCAACTATAAAAGAACAAAAAAACTAAAATATAATTCTAAAAACAAATATTAAATTTTTTACTTGTATTAATGCAATCACAATACCAACAGCACCAAGAGTTGAAGCATGACCTTCTAAAAAGTATCCAAATTGTTCAACACAACCTTCTGGTCTAAGAGTTTCTGTATTTAGTGTTGTACAATATGCTGATCCAATTACTCCAGTTGTATCACAACATGATATTGGTAAACTTCCTAAATTATCATTAATAGCTAATGTCCAATCAGTATAACTTGTGACACCGCAACAATTATACTAAAAGTACGTAATTAAATAATTTAATAAAAAATTATGATTAAGATTTTTTTTTTTTTTTTAATTTACTTCGTATTGTAAATAATCCCAAAATCTTTCAGCAGTATTAACATTTTTCACATACATAGTAATTGATCTTTTCATTTCAGATTTTAAGATATAAGAGATGTCATCACGTAAAACGTAAGCAGCAATTCCAGCAGCAAATTCAAATATAAATAAAACAATTAATAAGGCAATGTATGCAATAATCATACAGAAATTTCGTTGAAATGCCCCACAACATCCCAAAAAACCAATTATAAATCCAACTGCACCACAAATTATTAAAAATGTTGGAATTGAATAAAATTTACTGGATAATACATGATCAATATTTTCATATGCAAGTAGTACAGTAGCACCAACTGCAATAAATATGATACCACTTATCTTTAAATAAAAATTTTTAAAAATTTTATATTTCATAACATTTTTTAAAGGTTTTTCAAGGTTTTACCAAAAATAGAACATTTAAAACAGCAAAGATATTTCGAACTCGGTGCTGATACATTTTAAATTTTTGATTTAATTTTTAATTAAATTTGCAATAATGGTGTCACACCCGTTTAATGAATTTCTTCGCTCAAAGGTTTAAAAATGGACTAAAAGTGTGAAAATATTCGGAAAAAATATTTTATATTTGAAGGTAAATACATATATAAAGTTTTTTGTTATTTAGTTATTATTAATAATTTAGCGATAATAAAGCTCTAGATTAAATAAAAAAGATAATATTATTTTTGATAAAATATCTAAAAATCAATTTCTGCTTATCTTTATTTCTTTAATGGTTTTTGGCAAATAAATACGCTTTGTAATAATATAAAGTATACCCTAACCATTATAAACCCCATAATTTTTAATAAAATTCTATGAATCCTAGAGTCATAATTTAATTCTATTAAATAAATTTTTAATAAAATTCTCTTAATTAAAACAAATATTCAAATTCGACAGTTGTATAATGTAGACTGCTTTATCATGAAATTCAAAATTTTTTACACGTTCTTAGACTGAGTATGATGATATTATAATATTTTTCAAACTGTTTTTGATTTGGAAAAAAATTTAATAAAAAATTATTAACATTTTAAATCAGTCAGTTCAAGTTGGCACACCCTGTATAAACAAAAAAAAAAAAATTAAAGAAACTGACTTGTAATATTTAACTAATATAATACAGAAATATTTCATAACTCAAATAAATATAAATATTACTATTTATATGAAATAAAATTCTATATACAAGTGGAATCTAAGGCATTCTACATCTTATAAGGCCAAGTACGATTTTAATATTTAATGGATTAATTATAATAATTAAATTTGTGGAATTCATTAAGAACGTATACAGTACATGTCCGCCTGGTCCAGCTTGTTCATATCGTCTAAACTAGATTGTTAGCTTAATAGTTGATTAATCAATTGAACCAAATCTTTCGGAATACAATTTTGAAATTAAATACCCAGTTTCAGTTCTTTGAAAAAATTTATACTATCGATATATAAATTAATTTTATGCTAAAATAATACTAATGTTGTAAATTGTATATAAAATTTTAGTCTTGAATTTGAATCATATTATTTTATTAAATTTTAAATTCAATGTACAAAAATGTCCAAATGGTTATCTAGAATTATAAATTAAGTGTCGGATACTAGACTTGTTTTGTTAATTATTTTATTTTGTGCAAAAACCATTTTTATCAATTTTATCAAAAATTGAAAAATAAAATACTAAATTAATAAATAATTAGGTGTTAGTAACAAAATTAAAAAATATAAACGAAGATTTTTTAAAGGTGGAAGTTTTAAAAACGTTGCTTCAAAGTATTAAGATTCGAGTTCTGAAATATATGTTAAGGGCCCTTATAAACTCATGTACAAATATTCGTCAACATTTTATTCCCTAAAACCGTTAAATCTGAGAGGTATTATAAATTTTGTTTATATTGGTAATATATCTATAAATTTAGATCTTTATGTTTTCATTTTTTTTTAACCCTCCAACATATTAAGAGTTAAAGAGTTCATTCCCCAAGTCATTTGAACCATAAGTTTCAGTTTTCAAAATCATTATTTTCCTTTAGCCGTTGAAGACTCAGATGTGATCTTACATTTCCCAAAAATGCTATTAATCCCTTTTATAACATTTTTAATCTTATTCAATAGAAACTGAGATAAACATTTACAAAAGTTATTGTAAAATCAGCTTTTTAAGCTAAGATCATTTGAAAAGAAAAAAACCTTATTTCAAATATTATTTTATAACTATCATAATATTTATTTAATACTTTATTCGGTTTTATTATAATAGATTAAACTCCGCCAAAGCCGGTCCCAAGCCCGGTTGTAAAAGGAGGAGGGAAATAATTAGTAACCTGAATGGCTATCTAACATCTTTTAGCGTCTCAGGAAGTAGGCATGATGGAATACAGAACAATCATAGTAGAACTGGTAACATAGTTATCAGAACTTCTACATGAAAGTGATGTAATTCTATCTGCTGAAGCTAATGCTAAGCCTTATCTCAGAGGCTATAATACTGAGGACAGGCCCTCCAGGTTGGGGGTTGGTCGTACGGCTAACATCCGTGCATCGGAAAACAAAATCTGTTATGAATGCTTTACAAGAGCCTCGGATAATAAATGACAACAATGGCAACCGAACCCGGCACCGAAAAAAGGACTACGATTTGAACATCGGAACATGGAATGTATTAACAATGTTACAAGCAGGCAAGATGGAAGAAATCGCGAATCAAATGATAAAATATAAATTAGAACTTCTAGCTCTTCAAGAAATACGATGGAAAGGTAGAGGCATAGTTAATAAACAAAAATACTCTTTATACTATAGTGGGGATAATAATCGATCAGGATTATATGGTACTGGAATTATGATAAGTAAAGATCTTAGAAAGTCTATTATAGATTTTAAACCAATTAGTGCTAGATTGTGCAGCATAAGATTGAAAGGTAGATTTTGTAATATAACTATATTATCAGTGTACGCTCCAACAGAAGAAGCTGAAGACGATGAAAAAGATAATTTTTATGAAGAATTAAATGACGCATGTGAAAATATCTCCTCATACGACACAGTAATTATAATGGGTGATCTCAATGCCAAAATAGGCAAAGAGGATTTTGTGCAGAATACTGCGGGTAAATATTCTCTCCACGAAGTAACTAATATGAATGGCCAAAGATTGTGTCACTTCGCGAATGGCGCGTCACTCAAAATAAAAAGCACTGCATTTGAGCGGAAAAACATACACAAAGGAACATGGAGAGTACCTGGCTCCGATTCAGTAAATCAAATAGATCATGTACTAATATCTGCTAGGAAATCATCTTCAATAATTGGAGTAAAAAGTTGCCGTGGAGCGAACTGTGATAGTGACCATTATCTAGTCAAAGTACGGTTTCGTCAAAGAATATCGAATGTAGCTGCCCAAAGAGGACTAAGAAAAAAGAAATGGGCAACAGATAAGTTTAAGGACAGAAATACTGTAGAAAATTTTCAATCCACTATCTATCAACTGATAGAAAATCAGAATACATCAACAATTGATGATGAATGGCAACAAATGGAAGGAGCGATAAACAGAGCTGCCAGTGTTAATATTGGTGTAAAATCTAGAGAGAGAAATGCTGAATGGTTTGATCAGGAATGTAGAGACGCGATTGAAGAAAAAAACACTGCTCGATCAAAAATGATGCAAAGAAATACAAGGTTAAATAAGGAAAACTATACTCAGAAAAGAAAAATTGCTAATAAAATATGCCGTAAAAAGAAAAAAAGGTATATGGAAAATAACATAATAAAAATTCAACAAGAACACAATAAACATGATATAAGAAAATTCTATTGTAATATAAGGAAAGAAATTAATGGATATCAGCCTAGATTAAATATTTGTAGAGATAAGCAAGGAAATATGCTCACGAGCGAAGACGACGTTACAAATAGATGGGTACAATACTTCGATGAGCTACTGAACGTGCAACAATTAGAAAGTCCAGCAGGAATTTATGATGTATATACTGCAGAGCCGTTGATACCCTCAATATCATTTGATGAAATAAGAACTGCAATACATAAGCTAAAAGATAATAAAGCCCCTGGAGAAGATGGTATAACAGCTGAACTGTTAAAAAAGGGAGGTGAATTTCTGCATCGTCAAATGCATAAACTAATATGCAAAATCTGGGATGAAGAACATATGCCAAACAAATGGAGAACAGGGCTGTTATGTCCCATTCATAAAAAAGGCGACAAAACTGAATGTACAAATTATAGGGGAATATCATTATTAAATACTGCATATAAAGTATTATCAAATATAATATTCGAAAGATTAAAACCATATGCAGAGGAAATTATAGGAGAGTACCAGTGTGGATTCCGGAGCGAAAGATCAACAATTGATCAAGTATTTATATTGAAACAAACAATGGAAAAATGTTATGAGTACAATAAAGACATACACTTCTTGTTTGTTGATTTTAAACAAGCGTTTGATAGTGTAAGTAGGGATCAAGTTCTTGCTTCCTTGTTAAGACAGGGAGTACCCAAAAAACTTGCCAACGTAGCTATGATGACAATGAGCGAATCTAAAGCTAAAATAATGATACAATCAAAAATATCGACAGAATTTTATATTAAGTCGGGTGTAAGACAAGGCGACTCTCTCTCTGCCATGCTGTTTAACATGGTATTGAATTATGCAGTTGAGAAACTCGATAAGGGAGGAAACATATTTATAAAGTCTCATCAAATAATTGCTTATGCTGACGATATAGCAATCGTATCAAGAAGTTATAGAGATATGACTGAGGCGTTTATTGTGCTCGAAAGTGAAGCAAAAAAAGTTGGTTTAGCTATCAATGAAAATAAAACAAAATATATGAAAATGTCGCGAAATGAAAGTAGAAGATACCCACAGAATATTACCATTGGGGAATACAATTTCGAAGGTATTAAGAGTTTCTCATATCTCGGAGTAATAGTCAGAAATGACAACAGTATGCATCATAACGTACAAGATAGAATTAATGCAGGAAACAAATGCTACTACGTACATAAAAAGCTAATACAATCTAAATTAATAACCAGACAATCAAAATTAATAATTTATAAAACTATCATACGACCAGTGATAACATATGGCTGTGAAGTATGGAGTCTGACGAGGCATGATGAAAATAGCTTAAGAGTATTTGAAAGAAAAATACTGCGTAGAATTTTTGGCGCAAAAAGACTCGAAAGTGGAGAATATGAAAGAAGAACTAATTCTGAACTCTCCGAGTTAATAGAAGGAAAAGACATAGTAAAATATGCAAAAGCGCAGCGCCTAAGATGGGCAGGCCATGTTGCTCGAATGAAGGAAAACCGCGCTCAATATAAAATTATGTATGCAATCCCTGAAGGAACAAGAGCAAGGGGACGACCAAGAAATAGATGGGCTGATAATATTGATAACGATGCTAGAATTCTTAATGTCCGAAATTGGAGATCAGGAGCACAAAATAGAGAACAATGGCGAGCAGTTGTAAAGCAGGCCAAAGCTCACCCCGAGCTGTAGAGCCATATGATGATGATGATGATGATGATTATAATAGATTATTTTTAGTAACTCATTTAAAAAAACTTTAACTTTTAATTTCAGCATTAGGTTGAACTTTTTCTTGAGCTTCTAAATTAGGTTGTTGTTCAATGTCTTCATTTTCTTTCTCACTACGTGCCAAAATAACAATAACTATTTGTAATAAAATCTGAAAATAGAAATGAAGTAAAAAAATTTACAAAAGAACTTTATTAAAACAAAATGGATTATATAAATTATAATCATACTTTAAGAATTATAATAGGTATAGATAGCCATACTACTGGACCATATTCTGTAACCATTAAATTATTTAAATAATAAGCACATCCTTCTCTAAAAAGATCCGAGCTATCTATCGTACATTTACTTAAATATTCACAACAGGATGAAGGTAATTGATTGTCACTACCTGTAATTGCAAACCAATCTTCATACTTTGTTGCACCACAACATTGTAACTATAAATTGCAAAATATATTAATAAAATTATTTTGAATTAATTTTGTGATATACCAACATTATTCTGAATATTTGCAAGGAGCATATAGGCATTAAAGTTTTCTTTAGTTAATTCAATCGTTTGTTTTAAATTAGTTTCCAAAATATGAATCATATTTATTTGTACATAAAGACCTACAGAAAAAAGGCCATATACAACAAAAATATCTAAAATCCATACAAGAAATAATATAATTGCACAAAAAGAGCATATAATCCAAACACCCAGTGTTGAAATTTGTAAAAATGCAAGAATAAATAAAGCATAGTAATGTCCTCCTAATAAATTAAAATCCAAATTGTAAGCTCCTACAATATCAAAGGAGTAGTACATTAAGACTGCATAACGTACAGATGCAATAGTAACAACCTATAAAAAAATAAAAAAAATACAATAAAAATTATTCTAATAAGTTGTAATTACTTTTTAATCATACAATCCAACTAATAAATAAAATTCCAAACAGTTCCAACAGTTCTTTTAATGTTTGAAAACTTTTAAGCTTAAAATGTTGAAACTTTTCATTAACCAAAAATTGATGGTAGATCTTGTGCATTTAAAAGTGTTTTAATATAAAAGAAAATTGCTGAAATGGGAGACTGTTCTTCTTTCAGTTAGTCTTAATCCAGCAATTTACTTAAAATTTTTGTCTTTTAAGGTTGATCGAACTCAGATCTATTTACACCCTAAGCCACTTTGCTAATCACTGAACCATACAATTCTTATAAATTTATGGTCAGATTTCTAATATAAATATATCAATAACTGACAGAATGAAAAATAAAGCCATAGACAGAGGCAAGTTCAATTAAAAGTATATAATAAGTATAGATCAGTTGTTCTTGTGGAAAAAAATTTTCCAAAAACCACATATGGTTTCATTGAGCTCCAACCCCTCTCTTATAAGCTCCGAAACATTCAAATTATTTAGATGAAATTGCGACTTGCGCAAAATCTTGAATATTTTCTTAAAATTTATTAAATAAACAAAAATAGTTAAAAACTAAAAAAGACTCTTTCTTCCTTAATTTTTAAGAAAGGATTTTAAGATTAAAAAGAATCTTGAACAACTGTTAATGAATACGGTTAGAGATTTAATTGTTGTGTAATTTATACCATATTATTTATATGGTATAACTCTTTGTTATAACAGTTTAAATATATATATATATATATTTAGTACCTTTATACACTTGGCTATGTTAATTAACAGAAATGATAACCCAGAAGACACAAGTCGTTAACATACAAGACGCCGTTTCATGAATTTTAATATGTCTTCACAAATAATGATTGTCATAATGTTAAGTTAAAGTCAACTATCATGAAATGCATCTCTTAACTTGTAAGGTTCAATATTCAATTGGACGCTATCAGATTATTTTCTCTGGAAATAACCGAAACGAAAAGCGTGTAAAAAATTAATCACTAAATTATACCATTACACCATCTCTAAGTTAAACAAAAATGTTACATAAACATTATCTATCATAAATTAAATTTAAACATGGAATTTACTTACGATCTAAAAAACAAATAAAAATGATATCATTCATTTCCAAGTAGCAAGCGTAGGTTCATTTTATTGCAATCATAACAACTTTATCGTAACTTATCAATTTTTATTAATAAAATTAATCAATCAATAAAAGAAAAGGAAATATTTACAAATATTTTTATTTTTTATTTTAAATATATCCGAATAATTCATTCATATCATTAGGTTGAAGATAACTAAAATATCAATAAAGAAATATCAATTAGTTTCTACAACAAATATATTTAATTATAAGTTAAGTACTATATTTTGTTTACATTTTTTTTACTAATTTTTTTTTTTTTTATTAATTAATTAATTTACAATTAAACTAATTTTTTTTAAAATAATATATCAAATATAGATGACCTGAATTAAGGCCCTGCGAAATAAATCCCCCGGAGTATTATTTTCCGTTTAATGAGAAATAACGCCCTGGGATCTTTTTTCTCATAGCATTTGAGTAATAGACCCTCGGGGGTTTATTTATCTTTTGGGTTGAACTACGACTTCTGTAAGAAATAAAGCCTCGAGGTGTTGTTTATCTTTCAATTGAATCTTCGACTTCTTGAGGAATAAAGCCACGACATATTATTTGTCATTAAATATGTATTAAAATCCATTTTTGTAATATTCAAACCTGATAAATATTAGATATAAAACAATAATGTATTTAATTATTATTAATATATTTGTCTTCAATGAGGTGTAACAAACGCATTCAATTAAATGTGTTTTGTTGGATGTGTTTTATTTTAGAAAATAAAATATCATAAATTATCATAAGCAGGCCAAAAAATATTTTATTTAATTTTTATAAAAAAAAAAAAAAAACAAAAAATATAAAATAAAAAAAAAAGTTTTTTTTGATTGTAAATTAATTTAAATGTCTATGAATTAGTTCATTTCAGTTTTAAAAATCACAGAAGATTTTCGGGAAATTTTAAATAAATAGTAAAACATTTAGGTATTAAAAATCGAGACTATGCTTCACAGGATAAGTTGTGTAGTAAGTCTTCATTACTTTCAGTGGAAATCTGAATTGAAGGTAATGGCACAATGTACGCTTTGGTAATAAAAGCAATTTCAAATGTTCCTTGAAACGTACTCTACAAATTTACTTTTTTAGCTTTATTTCAATTTTAGAATTAAATAAAAATATTTTTTATATTTTTGTTTTAAGGTTTTGAAATCAATTATAATATCCCTTTAAATTATTTTTGCTGTATAAGAATATATATATTTATTATTATTAATATATTTGTCTTCAATGAGGTGTAACAAACGCATTCAATTAAATGTGTTTTGTTGGATGTGTTTTATTTTAGAAAATAAAATATCATAAATTATCATAAGCAGGCCAAAAAATATTTTATTTAATTTTTATAAAAAAAAAAAAAAAACAAAAAATATAAAATAAAAAAAAAAGTTTTTTTTGATTGTAAATTAATTTAAATGTCTATGAATTAGTTCATTTCAGTTTTAAAAATCACAGAAGATTTTCGGGAAATTTTAAATAAATAGTAAAACATTTAGGTATTAAAAATCGAGACTATGCTTCACAGGATAAGTTGTGTAGTAAGTCTTCATTACTTTCAGTGGAAATCTGAATTGAAGGTAATGGCACAATGTACGCTTTGGTAATAAAAGCAATTTCAAATGTTCCTTGAAACGTACTCTACAAATTTACTTTTTTAGCTTTATTTCAATTTTAGAATTAAATAAAAATATTTTTTATATTTTTGTTTTAAGGTTTTGAAATCAATTATAATATCCCTTTAAATTATTTTTGCTGTATAAGAATATATATATATATATATATATTTTTTTTTAAACAAAAAATAATTTAAAATAGTGGAACTGCAGTAGTGCTTTCCCAAACTCCCCGCTAAACAAATTATAGAAACTCGGATTGTGATTTGTGAAAACGACTCGCATGTTTTAATAATTATAATTATGGAGAAGAAAACTGTCGTACGACAAGGGCAAAATTGTTTTCTGTTAAAAATTTATATTAAATTATTATTATTATTATTATTATTAATATATTTGTCTTCAATGAGGTGTAACAAACGCATTCAATTAAATGTGTTTTGTTGGATGTGTTTTATTTTAGAAAATAAAATATCATAAATTATCATAAGCAGGCCAAAAAATATTTTATTTAATTTTTATAAAAAAAAAAAAAAAACAAAAAATATAAAATAAAAAAAAAAGTTTTTTTTGATTGTAAATTAATTTAAATGTCTATGAATTAGTTCATTTCAGTTTTAAAAATCACAGAAGATTTTCGGGAAATTTTAAATAAATAGTAAAACATTTAGGTATTAAAAATCGAGACTATGCTTCACAGGATAAGTTGTGTAGTAAGTCTTCATTACTTTCAGTGGAAATCTGAATTGAAGGTAATGGCACAATGTACGCTTTGGTAATAAAAGCAATTTCAAATGTTCCTTGAAACGTACTCTACAAATTTACTTTTTTAGCTTTATTTCAATTTTAGAATTAAATAAAAATATTTTTTATATTTTTGTTTTAAGGTTTTGAAATCAATTATAATATCCCTTTAAATTATTTTTGCTGTATAAGAATATATATATATATATATATATTTTTTTTTAAACAAAAAATAATTTAAAATAGTGGAACTGCAGTAGTGCTTTCCCAAACTCCCCGCTAAACAAATTATAGAAACTCGGATTGTGATTTGTGAAAACGACTCGCATGTTTTAATAATTATAATTATGGAGAAGAAAACTGTCGTACGACAAGGGCAAAATTGTTTTCTGTTAAAAATTTATATTAAATTTTACTTTGATGAAATAGATTTCATGATATTTGTATATGAATTATTATTATTATTATTATTATTATTATTATTATTAATATATTTGTCTTCAATGAGGTGTAACAAACGCATTCAATTAAATGTGTTTTGTTGGATGTGTTTTATTTTAGAAAATAAAATATCATAAATTATCATAAGCAGGCCAAAAAATATTTTATTTAATTTTTATAAAAAAAAAAAAAAAACAAAAAATATAAAATAAAAAAAAAAGTTTTTTTTGATTGTAAATTAATTTAAATGTCTATGAATTAGTTCATTTCAGTTTTAAAAATCACAGAAGATTTTCGGGAAATTTTAAATAAATAGTAAAACATTTAGGTATTAAAAATCGAGACTATGCTTCACAGGATAAGTTGTGTAGTAAGTCTTCATTACTTTCAGTGGAAATCTGAATTGAAGGTAATGGCACAATGTACGCTTTGGTAATAAAAGCAATTTCAAATGTTCCTTGAAACGTACTCTACAAATTTACTTTTTTAGCTTTATTTCAATTTTAGAATTAAATAAAAATATTTTTTATATTTTTGTTTTAAGGTTTTGAAATCAATTATAATATCCCTTTAAATTATTTTTGCTGTATAAGAATATATATATATATATATATATTTTTTTTTAAACAAAAAATAATTTAAAATAGTGGAACTGCAGTAGTGCTTTCCCAAACTCCCCGCTAAACAAATTATAGAAACTCGGATTGTGATTTGTGAAAACGACTCGCATGTTTTAATAATTATAATTATGGAGAAGAAAACTGTCGTACGACAAGGGCAAAATTGTTTTCTGTTAAAAATTTATATTAAATTTTACTTTGATGAAATAGATTTCATGATATTTGTATATGAAAATACGAATTTATTTTATAAAAATGAATTTAATTGCATTTAAAAAAAAAATTTAAAAAAAATGCTGCTTTGGATTTAGTTGGTTGAACACAATCTACGCCTTTAAGTTTAAAATGTAAGAAGCCCAAACACCATAAAAACAAAGTTTTAAAAAATATCAGACAAAATTATATACAAAAAATTCCCTTTTTCTTTACTCCATTATTTTAAAAAGTACAAAATATTCATTATTCAGAAATTTCAAGAACTAATGTTTTTCAAAATAAAATCTAATTTAATATATTAATGAATTCCGTCATTCTATGGCGGGCAAACAGCTAGTATTTTTATATTTGTCTATATGCGAGATTTTATAATAGGAAGCATATTTCAAAGTTGACCCTTTTTCTACAGTATTAATGGATTAATGTATGCAATATTTTGGTTACAACATCTGGTTTATATGTGTAGTTTGTAGTATAAATGTAGTTTATATATAAAATTATTATTTGCTTTTTAATTTCGGAAAAAGGGAAAACCCCTGATTTCGATTTCAGCTACAAAATGTGTGTTAATTATTTTTGATATTATAGTTCAAGAAAATCTGTATATATTCGTACCCGTCACTGATGTTATATAATTAAAATTAACTTTTTACTAAAAATATATGAAATCATTGTGTTTTTTTCATTTGCAATTTCAATTGAAATGGGAAATAATACCCCAGGGCTTTATTTCCCAAAGAAGTCGTAGTTAATCTTAAAGGAGAAAATCCTAGGGCGTTATTTCTCTTTAATGGGAAATAACACCCTGGGGTTCTTATTTCGCAGGGCCTTAATTTCGGTTCCCTAAATATATTGCATGCATATATCAATCCTAATTTATTTAATTATTTATCTATAAACACTAAATTTACGAAATATTTTCGCTGCATAACAACTTAATCCTATGCCCAAAATCTAAAAAAATAAAACATTAGCATAAAATAGTTTAAAAAGTATAAAACATTTAAAGTCACCTGTAAACCCGTAAAACCTATTCCTAAAGAAGCTGTAATTGTAATAACTTCCTCTATATGTTTACCAAAATAATTTAAACATCCTTCACGTCTTAAATCTCTTGATAATTGTGTACAAACAGCCGTTCCAGCACTTCCATCTATTTTACAACAACTTATCGGTAAATTATCGTTTTCAAAAACCAATTTCCAATTTTTATAATAATCAACGCCACAACAGTCCCACTATTTCGAAGAAAAATATATATATAATATTAAAATGTTTTATTTTATCTAAATTTTATAATTTACTTTAACTTGAACGCTATCCCATCTCGCTGACATACCAACTTGTGACTTATACATTCGTAATGAATCAAGAAAATATTTTCCATGAATTGTATGCAAATCACTTAAAGTACTAAACGCAAAAATTCCAAGGGCTAATTCTGATAACAGAACAAAACCAAGGAGAATACTAAAGGTGGTTGTTAAACATGAATTTCGAAACATTAATCCACAACATCCAAAAATGAAAAATACGAAAGTTAACACACATGATAATAATGCAAGAATTCCAATTATATAAATTGAAGAACTTAGCATATGATAGTATTGTTCATATACGTAGATTAAATATCCGCCATAATACGCCAAGGCAGCTGCACTAAACTGAAATTAAAAAAAAAGTAATTTATTAAATATATATATATATTTATAATAATTGAATTTTATTTCATTTATCAGTTTTAACTCTAAGAGACCACTAATAGGATAATTTTTCTCCCGAAACGAGTCATGGCAAAGCTTTTTATTGACAAATTTTAATTTTATACATATTATCATTATTTTCCAAGCTTCTTTTTTATAGTTCAGATTTTAATCCAAAATGTTCATTTCTGGTGATTTAAGTTTTGGGAAGTGGGAGGTGTTGGGGATTTAAATGTTGTGTCACGCTAAGAAAATTCGTACAAGGTTATAATCTTATAGATAACAATTTATAAAGTTTAATAATTTAACAATTTCTGTACGTAGATACGTAGATAGATGTTAAACACAAAAATTTGTTTTAATTAAAAATAAAATTTTATTAAAAAAAAAACAAATTTTTAAATCTTATCAATTTTATTTCAAATAACAAACATTAAGCCTCTCTTGATTTTAAATTCAAAACTGCTTTCAAAATATTTTATTAAAATCAAAAATGTTTGTACCAATTTATATGTATTAATTATTAAATAAGAGGTGATTATATTAATTTTGATGATTCCATATTAAAGTAATTTCATATTTACATACTAATACATAATTTAAGTACAACATAATAATTTTTAATTATTAACATAAAAATTACTTATTTAACTTTCCTTATCTTGGAAAGCTGGATCTTTATTTCTTGTTCTTTCAGTATACCCGATCTCAAGACCCCGAATCTTAAAACGGAATAAAATAATAATATAACAAAATAAAGCATTATTTAAAATTTATTTTTAAATTTATTTGAAATATTTTATCAGTGTTTGCTATCGAATACAATAAACGCTTAAATTTAATTCGTTACTGACTTCCATTCCATGAATGATTCACAAATTACTAAAATAAATTTGAGTGACTAACCGTAAACAGGTATACAAAAAAATTATTATCAATATTTGTATATTAAATTAAATTAAATTAAAAAAAAAAACACAAACTTACTAATAATAATATTTGGTAGGTAGCTACGATATACCTTACGGTATTTTCCCGCATTTTTTAATTTAATTTACTTAGAACCTTTTTTTAATTAAAATCACTAAATATCTAATTAGATTTTTCTAAAACAATCTCTCGAATTATTCTTTAGAAGTTCACAACCAAACCAACACTGATTTTATGTTGTTTTTATATAATGAATAAGTTCTATACTTTTGGGCTCATTAATCATTACTCCTATACTACTCCAAAGAGAGTAAAAATACTACAAAATAAACTGGTGGCAAAACATTTGTAATAAAAGCTTTTAAAAATGTATTAAAAAATAAAATTATTATATTGTATGGAGAGGAATTTCTTTAAGCTTTCAAATAAGATTTAAAAAGCTGTTTTAAGAAATAAATTCTTAATAAAAATTATTATTGAGTATTTTTGTATTTTTATGCAATGCACGCTTTATTTTTACCAATTTTATGCGGCATCAGATGAAATAAATTTTAGTTGAAATTTAAACATTTTAAGCATTGGTAATCATTAATTAGTTCACTTTAATCATTATAAGAAAATATAGAAACATTTTAATAAAAATGGAGTATTTTTTTTTGGTATACTTGACAACTGTTCAACTGTTGGGCTAAAGAACCTGTATATACCAAAAGTATATATTTGAGTGGGAGGGAAGGTATTGAACATATTACATTCTTATAATTACAATTTTAATAAATTTGGATGCAATTAATGAATCAGATAGTGTTAGGACTTGAAGCATGAGGCAAATAATTCAATAGATACGAATATATTTTCAATAGGTATATTGCAATTATTTTATATTTGTGTTATGAAATACACACTACTCTACCTTTATTAGAAGTTAAGTTTCGAATGAAAATTCGGCATTCAAGCATTTTTATTTTTTTTTTCTAAATTATAATTAATTTCTAAATAATAATTAGAATAAATTGAAAAAAAAGAATAATTTCTAAATAATAATTAAAGTCAATAATTTACAAACTTTATAAAAAAAAATTTATGATTTCCAAAACTAAAATTGTATTTTTTTCTTATTAATTTTATTCTAAAATAAAAATTATAACTGTATTGTAAAAAGGAAAATTACTCAAAGCAATAGATTAAAACACAAGTATATATACATATGTAGGTTAATAAATACTTTTATTTATTATTTATAAGTTCATTTATTATCAATGAAAAGAGCAATAATATAATAATTATAAATTCTTTGAATATTTTAAATAAATAACAAATAAATTTAAACTTGATTGTTTTAATAATATTTTAGTCTAAAACAATTAGTAATTAAATATTTTAATTGTATAACTATATGAATATATTAGACACTGATAAAATACCGTAATATAATTTTGGTATTTTATCTGATAGAATTCATTATGAACCCTGGATGATTATTTAAGTAATCTGAAGGTTAAACTTATTAAAAAACTAAAACTTTGTTACCAATCAAAAATTAAAAAGAACGAAATGTTAAAGAAATAAAATATTTTGTATATATTAAATAAATTTTACAATATTTTAATCTTAATAATCTATAAATACAAAATTCATTAGATCTTTTAAACTCAAAAATTTAATAAAAATTTATTTTGACTTTTATTTTGAAGTTACGCGAAGACATTCATTCAAATTGCTTTTTTTTTACATTTATTAACAATATTTCAAAATATTATTGAGTTCTTGTTTTAACATAGTTTCACTGTAACAAGCTATTAAAACTTTTACATAATTCAGTATATACTATGGTGAGGTATGCCACTTTGACTTGAGACTTGAAGTTATGAAGAAATAATTTTGAATATTAAAATTATTTATCACTTTGTTTCTTAAATTTGTTTCGAATTTTCCAACAACACTAAATATAAATAAATTTCTAAATTATTAAAATTGTCAATTAGGTCCAACCAACAAAAAGTTATTACATATAAAATAAATATAGACACGATATATATATATAAACATAGTAAACACCATTATCTTATCTAATAATAATTGCAAAAATAAATATAAAATTATCAATACCTACAAGTAAATAATCAAAATCGTATAATGATTCGCTAATAGAATCATATTTCAGTATTCAATATAAGCTCATATTAACTTATTTTAAATGATCGACCGTTTTAGGTTTTACAAAAATTTTTAAAACTAAAATTAAATTAAATAAAATGCAAAAAATTCAAAAATATCTGGTTGTTGTCAGTGCAAGTCTTCTGGTAAATTTCAATTAGATCTGATTGCAAAAATTAGTAATAGTTAATTTCAATATAAAAGTTACTTAAAAAAATAATAACCGGCTTACAAATACTTAAGCTTTTAATTCAATGTAGATTAGTTTCTAATTAAAAAAAAAAAAACTAACAAATAAAAAAGAAGTAAAACTTATTTTATTTTTTAATTTCAGATTTGTTGTATTGGTGTACTTTTTATAAGTCGTTCAACCTTAAATCAATTCAAAAGCTACAATGATATATTGGATTACAGGTATCATATTGTTCCGATTTTGGGATACATTTGTGGTATATTGCTCATACCATCAGCTATTTTTGGCTTCTGTTCTATCATATTCTCAAAAAATTATTGTGTTATGATAACATTTGGAGCAATGCTATTTTTAATTACTCTATTTGAAATCAGTCTTGGAACTGCTGGTTTTATAATTCAATCCCATACAATGTTGAATCATGACATGTTTAATTCTATGAAACTATATATTAAGGGAGAAACCAACATTCAAGAAAATTGGGATCTACTACAAATCAATGTAATTGAAAATATTTGAATTATAAATCTATAAGTTTATACTTTGTATTTTTCTTTTTATAAATAGTTAAAATGCTGTGGTGTTAATTCATACGAGGATTGGCTAAATGTTGTTAATGAAACAATTAGTAATCCAAAACTATTACCAATAAGTTGCTGTAATATAATTGGTGCAATTGGGGAAGCTCACTGTACCGTTGAAAATTACTTAGAAGTTCAACATATATTACACAGTTTAAATTCAACTGTAGAAAATTATGGTTGCAGTTCTAAGCTAGGTTCAGAAATTTACAGTGTAATAAATATATTGGGTATTATTGGTTTGACATTTGCCAGTATTCATGTAAGTTTTTTTTAGTTTCAATAGAAGATAAACATAAATTAAAATTTCAAAATATTTTATATTTAGCTTCTACAATTGATATCAATCTGTTTTGTAGCGAGAAATATAAAAAAACATCAGAGTTACTCACAAATTTCAATTATATCTGACGCAATGTGAAATAAAATAAAATTTATTTTTTTTTAATAAAATCGAAATCTATTCGTTTAATTTTTTTTGATTTTCAGCTTCCCAGGGCTAAGGTAAAGCAACTGATTGAAATGTTTGGCTCTACGAACTAATATCTAAGTCACTAACCTTCAAATCAAAAATGGACTAATCTTCTATCATTTTTTAACTAATCTTTTTTCAAATTTGTTTTTCGTATTTTTGGAGTTTAGTACATATGATCTAATACTAAGTAATAAAAATTAACTGAACCCTACCAAAAATGAGCTAATCCCCAAAAAGTCATGTACTCGTACTCAACCTAAAAAACCACGGGTGCAGCCTCCCCTACTTTAAATACTTTAGTGTTGAAATATGCATACAAGAACATAATTAAGAGTGATTTTATAATTGAATTCAAATTCAGAATTATAGATATATGTTGATTAGAGTTAGTAAATTAGTAGGAATTCTAAATTTGGGTTTAAAATCAGGGTTGCTCCTTTTTCCAAAATGTGTATATATTATATATAAGCTCCGAATCCGAATATGTTCAACAAGTACATTTATTTTCCATATTCTTGTTTCTTAAATATCAAAAAAAAAAAGAATATATACACATTATGGAAAAAGGGGCAACTCTGATTTTAAATCCAAATCTAGAAATCCTGCTAATTCAGAATCACGCTTAAAGATATTAACATATTCTGTAAAAGGTGTAAATTCTGATTTTGTAACCAACTCTAAAAACCTCTTTATTAAAAATTTCGCATGAACATATATATACATATTACATATATTAATTGAGGAATCTCAAAAGATGAAATGAAGTAATTCCCAAAATAAATAATTGAGGAATTTCCAAAAAAAATTAACTAATTTCCAAGTCGAATTTTTAGGAAATTGCATATTAGTTCATTTTTGAATTGGAAGTTGGTCACTTGGAGTTAAGTTCCTAGCACCGAAATGTTTTAACCTAATTTTCCCCAAATGGTATGATAGAAAATTCCAAACTGAAAAGAATCCAAAAAATATTAAAAAAAAACTTAAATTTTAATTTTTTTTTAGGCAGTGCTTATTTTCTTTATTTATATTATTTAATTAATTAATTTAACAAATTTCGGGAGATTATTTAACATTCATTTAATCATAAAAAAGTTATCAAAATAAAATCAATATCTAATCTATATAAATAATATAATACAAATGAAACAAATTACGAAATAGAAAAACATTTTAGAAATTAGTATTTAATTTCACCAAGAAGTAATCATTATATTTTTAATCGGAGCAATCGGAATATTGGAACCAATAACTCCATTTTAAATTAAATATTATATGAAAATAAAAAATTTTAAATAAAACGAATTTTAAAACTAAATAATAAAATGATAAATGAAAATGTTATTAAAAAGATCTTTTTGAATTTTAATGGTCTATTTATTGTGAGCAAAAATTGTTTTAAAATATTGATTGTTTATAAGAAGCCATTTAATTTATAAAGTTAAATTTCTTTGTTTTATAGTTTACAGGATTGTTATTTATTGCTATTGGATTCGGTGTTCGAAATGAATTTAACAAATATGTTCCATTTCTAGAAGATCGTTATTATGCTCTAGCAATTTTATTTATTGTTTGTGGCTCTCTTACATTTATAATAGCTTTACTTGGGCATTTTGGAACTGTTAAAAGACATCCTTGCGCAATGTTTACATTCTGTGGAGTTTTAATTTTATTATTTATACTTTCGGCAACTGCTGGAATTCTTGGAATTGTACTTCATAGTCAAGCGTGGCCCTCCATTGATATAGAATTAAGAAATACCATGGAAGACTATTTGAATGGTGATAGACAAACTCAAAAAGCTTGGGATCAATTGCAAGAAAAGGTTTAAAATAAAAAAGCCAGGAAAAGAAATAATTTTTATGTTTAATTTTTTTTTCTAATTAAAGTTATATTGTTGCGGTTCGAATGGCTTTGAAGATTGGGCTGATTTAATTGAAAAAAAATTTAATAAAACAGAGTTGCCGTTAAGCTGTTGTAATAAAATTCAAAAAATTAAATATACTAATTGTACTTATGAATATGATTTTTCATGGAGAAGAAGAGTTTACGATTATCAAAAAGTTCGTAATTATGGATGTTACAATATTCTCTCGCCATATATATCAGGTTGGGCATATGCTTTAGCTATTATTGCATTCACTTTTTCTGCCGTACATGTAAGTTTTTTTCAGGACTAAGTTGTATTTATGATTAACTAATAAAAATTATTTTCAGTTGGTTGGAATTGGCCTAGCGTTATTGGTTGCTTATAAAGTTAAAAGTCCATATCAAGTTAAAAATAACTAAATATTGTCTTAAGTTTTGCGATGAATTTGTTACAAATAAAATAACATTTTTCAATAAAACATCAACTAAATATTTTTATTTGTACTTTAATTTTATTTTTATTGGAAAAGGAAAGAGATATAAAGTTTAAAAAAAAATATGAGCGTTATTCACAGATAAACAAAAATGATAACGTATCTCACCTTATATCTAATATGATTAAAAAAAAAAAAAGGCTAGCACAAATTAAATAAGTTTTAATCGTAAAATATTTAACAGTTCAGTTTTTCATCGGTGTTTCAATATATTGAATTAAATTTACAGATATCAGAAAGAAGTTCTTAATAAAATATTTATATTTAAAATTTATAATCCGTTCATTTAGAAACAAAATGATTAGTGATAATATCATTAGAAAGATATTTTTAGTCTTTAATTTTTTATTTGTGGTAAGATTAATTTATAATTATTTTATTAATTAAAAAATTAACTATGAATCATAATCATTTAAAAAAAAACTCATAAGTTATCTTTATTTAAAGTATGATGTAAACTTAATTAAACATCACTTTATTTAAAAAATTATAAACAAAATTTATAAAAAAATCGATTGAAATTAAATCGATTTAATTATGAATTGGAGGAACAGGAACTGGATCAAATGACTTTTTAGCTATAATAACACTTATGTCACATTGCAAATAAGTCCTCTAAAACATAAGTGTTGTATATAACATATAAATAATTTTAAAGGAAACCCATAACTGTTTTTTTTTTTTCAGTTAACTGGAGCTGTCTTCATATTGTGCGCGATTGGTGTCAATGGACAATATAATAAATATAATGAGTTTTTAAATGGAAAATTTTACAGTCAAACAATTTTATTCATTGTTTGTGGTTGTTTAACTTTTTTAATTTCAATATTCGGTTATTATGGAACATATAAAAAAAATTATTGTTTAATGTTAACATTTTGTGGGACACTAATTTTGTTATTCATACTTGCAATAACAGCTGGTACAATTGGTATGGTTCTTTATAACCAAAGTTATTCTTTAATTCGAGATTCATTAGAAGATTCAATGAAATACTATACAGAAAATAAACGATATCAAAAAGCATGGGATAATCTTCATGAAACTGTAAAATATATTTTAATATCTTTATGATTAGTGAATTAATTAATTTAAATGTGTTGTTGTAGTTTAATTGTTGTGGTAATACACAATATCAAGATTGGAACAAAGTTATTGAAACTAATTCAAATACAACAGTTCAGTTACCATTTAGTTGTTGTAGAAATATTGGTAAAATTGGTAAAGCTAATTGTACAATTACTTATGATGAGAAGAATTATAGGCCTCATACTAGATACTCATATTCCGAATTTGATTACAATAAAATTCGTTCTTCTGGATGTTTATATAATTTTAGAAGTTACATTATTGTACATTCATACGGTTTAGGTATTGTTGCTTTTACATTCTCTTGTGTACAGGTTCGTTCAATTTGTAAATTATTTTATTCTATTTAAAAACTTTTATTTTCTTATTGTATTTCAGTTTATTGGAATTGGTTTATCATTCCTTGCTGCCAGAGAGGTTAGAAAAAGTCAAGGCCGATATGGTTAAACAAGGCGAATATGTTTTTAAATTATGGCAGTATTTTAAAAATATAAAACTGATTTTTACATTTTTAATTATTAAAATTAATTAATTAAAATATATAAGATAATTTTAAAATCAAAATTAAGTTTTTTTTCTAATATTATTTTATTTTAATTAATAATTGGCTAATACTAGGTGCGCGTAGCTGTTGCGTAGCTTTGTGAGTTTGTAATTGAAATTGATGTTATTGAAAAAACTGAGCACTAAGATTACACTTGGTGAGATGACAATTACCCATAATAAATTGTGCAGAAATAAGTTACGGGAACTCGGAAAAAATTTGGACTATCTTTTGGAGTATTTCGTAAAAATGAAATTAATTCGCTACCATCTGTTAAAAGCCCAACTTCGTGATGTCTTAGAGCAAAATTGTTATCCCAGGAACTCTTTCCGGATCTAAAAAACTTTATATACAAATTTTTATACATGATAATCGGATGAGCAGTTTGGAAGTCTATGCGCTATAAACAAGCAAACGTATTTTCGCTTTTATATGTATAGACAGATAATATTTCTTTTTAAATATTGTACAAGGTGGTGTCAGAAGTAAATACAACAAAACTTGCATATTTTACATTGTAAATTTCCACAACTTTTTCTTTTATAATTTTTAATTTTCTTAAAAATGTGCAAAAGCAAAGGATTTTTCTTTTGATAACATAACAATTCTCTATTTTCCGCTTAATTAATAATATTATCACTGTCATATAATTGAATGTCAATTTAAAATATTCAAATATTTTAATAAATTATTTTGTGAATTATAAACATCATGACACATTTATATTCTAAATATTTGTGTATAGGGGGGCATAACAGTTTACATTATTTACCAAAGACTCTTTCCTAGAAACTGGCGCACTCAGAAAAATTTAGTTTATAATAACTTTATTCGTATTGCATATTTTTGTCCACAAATACATTTAAAATTAAAAATGCAATAGTATTTTGTTTTTGATATTTTTTTGCCCAATAAATAAATTTTCGTCAATAATTAAAATAATCCAAAAAAAGTTAATACGTTCTCACACTTTAAAATTTAAAAAAACTGAGTGAAGATAAAAAATTCGATATGAAAGAGCAATGAAAGATTTTATAAGGCGTTATCAACATCAACAACATTAAGCAGTGTGTTTTGTTTGTATAATTCTTAGAAATGTTTATTTTGTTTTTATACCCATGTGGACAATAGTTTGCACTGTCAAGGGAATAAAAAAATTGCTCCTCCGTTTGTAATGCATTAATCTAAATAAAATCAATATAGACTCAAATTAAAACTTTTCAAACTTTTGAAGTCCTAACATTTACTCCAGACAAAAATTGTTGCAAGTTTCAAGTGTAGTGTGCGATGTGGTGTACAAGTTTTATAAACACTCAACCAAACAGGAAGACAAAATGACACTAAAAGGCATGGCGTTTGGAAACATTTTTTAAATTGTACTGAAAAATAAGTCTTAAGATCATCCTACCCTTATCAGCCTATAATATACAAAATATTTATTATAAATTTCAAACTCAAATCTCATTCTATATGTTTTTACTAAAATGCCAAAATCGGAAGGTGTCAATTATCTTCTAACTCAAAGGTAAATTTAATTGTTGTTGATTGGTTGTTTTATATAATAAGTAAATTAGAAGTTGTCATCATTTATCAGCATACCTGATCCAAGTTTTTGTTGTAGCTTTTTTTCATGTTTTAATTTTATTTCAAAGCTTGTCTTGAAAGTGCAATTGGTTACCCATGCCAAAAGTGTGGACACTTCCTGGGATAATTTGTTAAAAGATTTATAATACTGCAAAAAACTCAATTTAATTTTAAAAAATACTTTTCTAATTAAATGTAAAAAAAAAACATTAAATTTTATATCTTTTTAAATAGTTCTTTTTTTAATTTTCCATTTAAAATTTTTATTTAATAAAATTTGAAAGAATTTTAAACATGAAATACAGACGGATATTACATTAAAATTTTATTAATTCATAATTTATTTTTATAATTAAATTCCATATTTAACAATTTATCTTCGTTTTAATTTTAAATATAACTTTTACTTTTATAATGATTAATTTTTTAAATATACAATTTATTTTGGTTTTAAAATACATATTTACTAAGTGACTTCCTTGTTTTTAATTTATATTTAATAACAATTTTCAACAAATTGGACACATTTTCAACCATTTTAAATTTTTTAATATTTGCGTAACAATTAATGTAATTTTTTTGAATAATTACTGTACAGGTTAATTAAAAGGAAATTGTTTCTAAAATTAAAAATGATAAAACATTTTTGCGGAGATTTCAATCAGTCGTTTTATATATCCATACTACACTGTACTTTATTAACTCTTAAATTTTTTAATGAATTAACGACTACACTAATTCGTACCAAAAACAGTCAAACGTAGATTAAGAATAACACTGAATAACTTTCAGAAAGTATCAAGGGTAAATATCAAGTACAATATTAGTATGATATTATCAAAAACCCACTGATTCAGTACTTTCTGAAAATATTCGTATAATATTAATATATTTACAGTATTTTAATTTGAAATATTTTTTTGATTGGCAAATTAAGATTCTGAGGAATGTGAGGAATATTTATTGACTAGCACAGCAGTTTATAAATTACATAGGAAGAAACTTTTAATTTTTGAATAAAAAGTAAAATATAGTATATAATATTTTACAATATAGATAAACTTATATTCTAAAGATATATTTTTTTTTCAATTAAATATTATTTAAAATAATTAATTAATTCATAAAGTTTTAGTTATTTTTTATCAATTTTTATTATTCTCCTAAATCTTTCTTATATTTAAATTTTGAATAATTAGTAAACAATTAAATTAAAATTGTGAATAAATTTTAAAAAATGTTAGTTTCGATCAAGTAACAGTAGAATCACTATCACTATTTTCATCATTTTCAACTATATCACTTTTGTTACTATTTTTAATTAGAACCTCACATGCATCATTTGGTGAAGAATTTGAATTATGTCCACATTTTTGGCAAACATCAAACATGTCTGAATTTTCTTTTTTGTCATTGCTTTTAGCAACTATGGTCCAACCATCAGGTCCTATTTGTATACCTGTCGATGAACCTCCAGTTTCTTGTAATAGTTCTGTTACTTCAAGAGATGACCATAGACTAATGGGTTGTGAAAAGCAACTAATTGGTGAAGTTGACGATGTTGTTGATGAAGAGGACGATGATGTTGTTGAATGTAAGTTTTCTTGTTCTTCATTATCACTTTCATTTCCATTTGTTTCATCATCTTCGTTCTCTGCAATTTCTTCATCTGAATCTTTACTAGAATTTTTGTCGCTATTACTATTAATAAGACGCTTATTTTCTTCGGAGCTATTTGATGGTGAAGTTGAATCAAAAGAAGTTTTAATTTTTTTACCATCCTCATTATCTACGCGTATTTTCAAACCACTTAGGAATAATGATTGCCTTGATGCGGGTAATTTTTTTAATTCAGTTTCAATTTCTTTTTGTATTGAATCAGTTGAACTTTGTGATGATGAAAACTGCATTTGTTGCTGTTTAATTTTAGCTATTGCTAAAGCAGATTTATTTAAATTTTGTGCTGAATCTTGGGCTGCTGAAGAAGTGGCTGATGATTTATGAAAATTAGTTTTAATTGCTTCCCAATCAACTGTATCAACAATTGAGATATCCTCCTCTGATATATCACTCATACTATTTTTATGTTGAAATGAATTCGCAGCTCTAAATGCTAAATTATAAAATGCAAAAATTCCGTCATTTGTCGATTGTTCCAAAAATCTTTTACCGTGATATATTTGTGAAGATGGAGGTGGTGGGGATGATAAAATCGGTATATCACATTTATTTGATATAATGTTACTACAATTTATTGCAATGGGTATTTTATCACAATTTTCTTCAAAACTATTATTTAAAGTATTTGCTGGAGTTTTAATTTTATTTTTAGATTTATATTTATGAGAATTACCACTAACATTTAAATTTTGTTTAACAATAACGGTATTAACAGTTGATTTAAAATCAAAATCAATGCTATCACTTCTACTTAATTCTGTAGATTTTTTTACAAAATCCATTTTTGTTTTTTTATTTAAATTATCACCAGTTATAGAAATGACAGTATCTTTCATTAATAAGGGCGAAAATTTTTTGGGATTTTTTAATTTTAAGGATAAATTACAATTTCTACAACATGTTTCTACACTATTAAAGTTTTTTAAAGTTGGTGAAATATTTTTATTAGTTGATAATTTATCGAAACTATTTAAAGTTTGTAATTATTCATCTGTTGAATTTTCGGTTGATGTTTTTGCTTCAATTTTAGGATTTTTGGTTGTTGTCTTTGATGAATTAGTAAAATTATCAACCATTTTATATTTATTCGGGATTCGAATCGGATCTAACATTTCTGGTATTAAATTGGTTGGTGACATAACTGGAATTGTTGAATTCATTGGTAATTTCGATAAGAATTTTGGATTCACTCGTGGCTGTTGGAATCGATGTTTTTGTTGTTTTCGTAAGAAACGATGATTTATCATTGGTGATATCATTGGTGGAGGTGTTATTGGGGGCGTTCCCGGTGACTCATATACTAGTTAAAAATCAAAGTTACATAATATTATTTAATTAATAATTTTAAATGCATGTATAATATTTTGTTTTTTAAATATGTTATAATTTTTATATGAAAATTCAAGCTGTCGTTATGGAATACCCCAATTCAAATGAATTCTAGCAATTAAGTTAAGATTTTAACAACCAGCCTTAAATACTTACTCAGATATCTTCGCAAAAAATTTTAAAATGTTATTATATCAAAAAAAAAAAAAAGTCAAATTAGAGTTAAATAAATTTTCATTTTTCGAAAATCTTAAAAGTTAAATTACTTTTGAAATGTATTTGAAAGATAGTATATTTGTTGGATTCTTTTAAACTTTACTTTTTTTTAAAATATTTCAAAAATTAAATTAAGCAAACTAAATAATAAAACATTTAAATTAAACATTAATAAATATATATATATATATATATTACAAATGAATAATAAAAATATTTTTAATTATTTGATGATTTTCTAAGAATATTCTACAATACCTGCCCTTCGTACCTTCCAAGACTTCTTCACTATCTTCTCGTATTGCATTTGCTTTTTGATCTTCATTATTTGAATCATAACAAGAATGTACTACAAGATCCATCCTTGAATCTAAAGAAAATTGTTTGCCTGTTGAATATTTTAGAATAAGTATATGTATACTTTTAATACATGAGCCCATTTAAATAAAAATCATTTTTAGATTTTTTTTTTAAATATTCTTAGAAAGAATAATCGTTAATTATTTAGTAATCTGATATCAAAATTTTTAATTTCAACATTTTTTTTTAAGTGCTTACTTAAAAAACTGTTAAGCTAATAAACCTGCCTATACCATTGGTTGGAACAATTAGTGAATATTATATTCGTAGTACATAAGAGATAGTACATAATATAATTATTATTTATTAATTAATTCATTAATTTGAACCCAATGGCAAATGGCAACCAAATCGAGTCGAAAACCACATAAAAGTTTTTTACTTTCCCTGGGATTCGAAATCAGGCTTTTCACATGAAAGATCGGCACTCTAACCACTGTGCCACTCAGCTGGTAATCATTTAAATCAACGATTATTCTTCCAAAAAATCATTTTAGAAAATATTTTAATATTATACCTGACATTAAAATACCACGAACACGACGTCTCATTGATGGTGAATCTTGATGCTGAAAATTTGTGAAATTTGTTGGTCTTTTTAATAAAGGACGTAAGGGTGGAAGATTTGTTTCTAGTGTTGTTGATTTCTAAACACGATATCAATAATAAAAGACAACACATAAAGCAAAAACATAATAAAAATAAAAAAAAAACAAATCAATTTTTTCATAAATTTAAAATGCATAAAATTTTCAATTACATACAAATTAAATTTTTTTAATCATTTTTCATACTTTGCATCTGAAATATCTAAAGATTAAATTTATCCAGAGTTTAAAAAAAAAAAATAATTTCCATTAAAAGACATAATTATTTTTATTTTATTTTATAATTAATATTTATTAAACTTAATAAAAATATTTAAAACTAAATAGAAATAACAAATTATTAATTTCAATACTGTAAACTTACAAAACAAAAAAAAAAAAATAAAGAAAACAACAAAAATAAAATCTTAGATATTTACAAAATTATTCTAGGGGTTATAATATCTATGAACATAAAACTGGGCTCATTTTCAATTTGAAATATTTTGAAATATATACGAGATAACATTATTTACCCAATCATATAAAAATATACCCTAAAAATAAAAATTATATCTTTAAAATAAAATTTTTAATTTAAAAAAGAATTAAAGATAGAAAAACATTTTATATTTTATTCAACATTATTATTATTATTATTAATATATTTGTCTTCAATGAGGTGTAACAAACGCATTCAATTAAATGTGTTTTGTTGGATGTGTTTTATTTTAGAAAATAAAATATCATAAATTATCATAAGCAGGCCAAAAAATATTTTATTTAATTTTTATAAAAAAAAAAAAAAAACAAAAAATATAAAATAAAAAAAAAAGTTTTTTTTGATTGTAAATTAATTTAAATGTCTATGAATTAGTTCATTTCAGTTTTAAAAATCACAGAAGATTTTCGGGAAATTTTAAATAAATAGTAAAACATTTAGGTATTAAAAATCGAGACTATGCTTCACAGGATAAGTTGTGTAGTAAGTCTTCATTACTTTCAGTGGAAATCTGAATTGAAGGTAATGGCACAATGTACGCTTTGGTAATAAAAGCAATTTCAAATGTTCCTTGAAACGTACTCTACAAATTTACTTTTTTAGCTTTATTTCAATTTTAGAATTAAATAAAAATATTTTTTATATTTTTGTTTTAAGGTTTTGAAATCAATTATAATATCCCTTTAAATTATTTTTGCTGTATAAGAATATATATATTTATTATTATTATTATTAATATATTTGTCTTCAATGAGGTGTAACAAACGCATTCAATTAAATGTGTTTTGTTGGATGTGTTTTATTTTAGAAAATAAAATATCATAAATTATCATAAGCAGGCCAAAAAATATTTTATTTAATTTTTATAAAAAAAAAAAAAAAACAAAAAATATAAAATAAAAAAAAAAGTTTTTTTTGATTGTAAATTAATTTAAATGTCTATGAATTAGTTCATTTCAGTTTTAAAAATCACAGAAGATTTTCGGGAAATTTTAAATAAATAGTAAAACATTTAGGTATTAAAAATCGAGACTATGCTTCACAGGATAAGTTGTGTAGTAAGTCTTCATTACTTTCAGTGGAAATCTGAATTGAAGGTAATGGCACAATGTACGCTTTGGTAATAAAAGCAATTTCAAATGTTCCTTGAAACGTACTCTACAAATTTACTTTTTTAGCTTTATTTCAATTTTAGAATTAAATAAAAATATTTTTTATATTTTTGTTTTAAGGTTTTGAAATCAATTATAATATCCCTTTAAATTATTTTTGCTGTATAAGAATATATATATATATATATATATTTTTTTTTAAACAAAAAATAATTTAAAATAGTGGAACTGCAGTAGTGCTTTCCCAAACTCCCCGCTAAACAAATTATAGAAACTCGGATTGTGATTTGTGAAAACGACTCGCATGTTTTAATAATTATAATTATGGAGAAGAAAACTGTCGTACGACAAGGGCAAAATTGTTTTCTGTTAAAAATTTATATTAAATTATTATTATTATTATTATTATTATTAATATATTTGTCTTCAATGAGGTGTAACAAACGCATTCAATTAAATGTGTTTTGTTGGATGTGTTTTATTTTAGAAAATAAAATATCATAAATTATCATAAGCAGGCCAAAAAATATTTTATTTAATTTTTATAAAAAAAAAAAAAAAACAAAAAATATAAAATAAAAAAAAAAGTTTTTTTTGATTGTAAATTAATTTAAATGTCTATGAATTAGTTCATTTCAGTTTTAAAAATCACAGAAGATTTTCGGGAAATTTTAAATAAATAGTAAAACATTTAGGTATTAAAAATCGAGACTATGCTTCACAGGATAAGTTGTGTAGTAAGTCTTCATTACTTTCAGTGGAAATCTGAATTGAAGGTAATGGCACAATGTACGCTTTGGTAATAAAAGCAATTTCAAATGTTCCTTGAAACGTACTCTACAAATTTACTTTTTTAGCTTTATTTCAATTTTAGAATTAAATAAAAATATTTTTTATATTTTTGTTTTAAGGTTTTGAAATCAATTATAATATCCCTTTAAATTATTTTTGCTGTATAAGAATATATATATTTATTATTATTATTATTAATATATTTGTCTTCAATGAGGTGTAACAAACGCATTCAATTAAATGTGTTTTGTTGGATGTGTTTTATTTTAGAAAATAAAATATCATAAATTATCATAAGCAGGCCAAAAAATATTTTATTTAATTTTTATAAAAAAAAAAAAAAAACAAAAAATATAAAATAAAAAAAAAAGTTTTTTTTGATTGTAAATTAATTTAAATGTCTATGAATTAGTTCATTTCAGTTTTAAAAATCACAGAAGATTTTCGGGAAATTTTAAATAAATAGTAAAACATTTAGGTATTAAAAATCGAGACTATGCTTCACAGGATAAGTTGTGTAGTAAGTCTTCATTACTTTCAGTGGAAATCTGAATTGAAGGTAATGGCACAATGTACGCTTTGGTAATAAAAGCAATTTCAAATGTTCCTTGAAACGTACTCTACAAATTTACTTTTTTAGCTTTATTTCAATTTTAGAATTAAATAAAAATATTTTTTATATTTTTGTTTTAAGGTTTTGAAATCAATTATAATATCCCTTTAAATTATTTTTGCTGTATAAGAATATATATATATATATATATATTTTTTTTTAAACAAAAAATAATTTAAAATAGTGGAACTGCAGTAGTGCTTTCCCAAACTCCCCGCTAAACAAATTATAGAAACTCGGATTGTGATTTGTGAAAACGACTCGCATGTTTTAATAATTATAATTATGGAGAAGAAAACTGTCGTACGACAAGGGCAAAATTGTTTTCTGTTAAAAATTTATATTAAATTATTATTATTATTATTATTATTAATATATTTGTCTTCAATGAGGTGTAACAAACGCATTCAATTAAATGTGTTTTGTTGGATGTGTTTTATTTTAGAAAATAAAATATCATAAATTATCATAAGCAGGCCAAAAAATATTTTATTTAATTTTTATAAAAAAAAAAAAAAAACAAAAAATATAAAATAAAAAAAAAAGTTTTTTTTGATTGTAAATTAATTTAAATGTCTATGAATTAGTTCATTTCAGTTTTAAAAATCACAGAAGATTTTCGGGAAATTTTAAATAAATAGTAAAACATTTAGGTATTAAAAATCGAGACTATGCTTCACAGGATAAGTTGTGTAGTAAGTCTTCATTACTTTCAGTGGAAATCTGAATTGAAGGTAATGGCACAATGTACGCTTTGGTAATAAAAGCAATTTCAAATGTTCCTTGAAACGTACTCTACAAATTTACTTTTTTAGCTTTATTTCAATTTTAGAATTAAATAAAAATATTTTTTATATTTTTGTTTTAAGGTTTTGAAATCAATTATAATATCCCTTTAAATTATTTTTGCTGTATAAGAATATATATATATATATATATATTTTTTTTTAAACAAAAAATAATTTAAAATAGTGGAACTGCAGTAGTGCTTTCCCAAACTCCCCGCTAAACAAATTATAGAAACTCGGATTGTGATTTGTGAAAACGACTCGCATGTTTTAATAATTATAATTATGGAGAAGAAAACTGTCGTACGACAAGGGCAAAATTGTTTTCTGTTAAAAATTTATATTAAATTTTACTTTGATGAAATAGATTTCATGATATTTGTATATGAATTATTATTATTATTATTATTATTATTATTATTATTAATATATTTGTCTTCAATGAGGTGTAACAAACGCATTCAATTAAATGTGTTTTGTTGGATGTGTTTTATTTTAGAAAATAAAATATCATAAATTATCATAAGCAGGCCAAAAAATATTTTATTTAATTTTTATAAAAAAAAAAAAAAAACAAAAAATATAAAATAAAAAAAAAAGTTTTTTTTGATTGTAAATTAATTTAAATGTCTATGAATTAGTTCATTTCAGTTTTAAAAATCACAGAAGATTTTCGGGAAATTTTAAATAAATAGTAAAACATTTAGGTATTAAAAATCGAGACTATGCTTCACAGGATAAGTTGTGTAGTAAGTCTTCATTACTTTCAGTGGAAATCTGAATTGAAGGTAATGGCACAATGTACGCTTTGGTAATAAAAGCAATTTCAAATGTTCCTTGAAACGTACTCTACAAATTTACTTTTTTAGCTTTATTTCAATTTTAGAATTAAATAAAAATATTTTTTATATTTTTGTTTTAAGGTTTTGAAATCAATTATAATATCCCTTTAAATTATTTTTGCTGTATAAGAATATATATATATATATATATATTTTTTTTTAAACAAAAAATAATTTAAAATAGTGGAACTGCAGTAGTGCTTTCCCAAACTCCCCGCTAAACAAATTATAGAAACTCGGATTGTGATTTGTGAAAACGACTCGCATGTTTTAATAATTATAATTATGGAGAAGAAAACTGTCGTACGACAAGGGCAAAATTGTTTTCTGTTAAAAATTTATATTAAATTTTACTTTGATGAAATAGATTTCATGATATTTGTATATGAAAATACGAATTTATTTTATAAAAATGAATTTAATTGCATTTAAAAAAAAAATTTAAAAAAAATGCTGCTTTGGATTTAGTTGGTTGAACACAATCTACGCCTTTAAGTTTAAAATGTAAGAAGCCCAAACACCATAAAAACAAAGTTTTAAAAAATATCAGACAAAATTATATACAAAAAATTCCCTTTTTCTTTACTCCATTATTTTAAAAAGTACAAAATATTCATTATTCAGAAATTTCAAGAACTAATGTTTTTCAAAATAAAATCTAATTTAATATATTAATGAATTCCGTCATTCTATGGCGGGCAAACAGCTAGTATAGAAATAAATAAATTGGATAGTGATGGAAGAATTTTATTAATTAAGTAAATGATTAGTAAGACTTGGATTAGTAAGACGTTCATACAACAAATTATTCATAGATAATAACACCAACCGCAGAGAAAAGTTAGAGTTATTACAGGGTTATTACAAAATAAATGGAAAAAAGTTCATGCCATAAATAATTCAAATCCATAAGAAGTTAAAAATTTTTGAAACTTTATAAGACATGCATACATATACGTATTAATAAATAAGTCAATTTTACTTACAGCAATTCTGATTCCAGCATACGTTTTAGCTAAAAACTCATCAGCATCAAAAATTGCTGCAAATGAACCATTTACAACTTTTGGAGACATTGGTGAATTTGAAAGTAATAAACTTGAACCAAATGCTTCATTCTTTTCTTTTGTATCTATTTTATTAAAAACAAAATAATTCAAAAATTATAATTGCCATTTAATAATTTATAATTTTTTTCAAACCTTTTAGCGAAACTTTAGCCCGATCAATTTTAACATTCATTTCATCTAATAGATCTGCTGTTACCAATTTTATTTCAGTCCAATCTTCCAGTATGTCATCAATAGTGGTTCGAGTCGAAGTCACTGTAAATCTTATTATATATTTACCTTTTAAAGAGGACGGAACACAATGAAGCTTTCCGCGATGATTTAAACGTTTCAATAATTTTTCAGTTAATTCATTATCACCTTTAATACGAAAAACGACCATCCCTGTTATAAAAAAAAATTAATTTAATTTATTTTTGAAACTTCTTTAAATTATTATGGTAGCATTTAACCTAAATGTCTTTTGGCTGGAATTTCAAAACGATGATCTGCTAAAACCAAAGCTTCAAATTTCTGTGCTAATCGCACTCCTTCTCTAATGTGTTTCTGTAGACCTTTAATACCAAATGAACGTAAAACAAACCACAGCTTTAATGAACGAAATCGTTTGCTTAATGGTATCTGCCAATGCATATAATCCAAAGCTAGACCAGAGTTTTCATGTTGCAAATATAATGGCTCCACATTAAAAGTTCTATGTACTGCTGTACTATCTTTGACCCTAATAAAAAATGTTAAAGATTATATATATATATATACAATATTACTTAAAATATATTTATAATAATTACCACATTGCTGTACAATCAAAATGAACCATTAACCATTTCGATGGATTAAATGCAATAGAGTTAGCCTTTTCAACGCCTTTAAGCCATGTACGATATTCAGGGCATATAAGTGCACTCCCAGCATATGCAGCATCAATATGTAACCATAAACCAAATTCTCGACAAACATTACCAATCTGTTATCAAAGAATTCATCAGAGATTAAAAAATCTATATAAATATAAAAATTACGAACCTCATCTAAATTATCAAAGGCGCATGCACCAGTTGTCCCTAAAGTGTTACAAACCTAAAACAACAGGTGTTTGTTAGATTTTTAATTTTAATATTTAATATTATTTTCTTTAATAAATGCGCAATATTTGTTTGAGTAACTGTTAAAAAGCAAGAACCAAAAAAGAATTCAACAATTTTTTATCCCTAGTTTTTTTCTATTAAATTTTTTTTATAAAAGGAATTTTTTTTATATAAAACATAATTTTAATTGCTCCCTATGGGATTTTTTTTCCGCTATGAAAATCCTCTTACTGTCATTTGTTTGTCACTTAAGAAAGTTAAAATTCACAAGGAAATAACTCATGGAAAAATAAATTTCTATATCATGGAGTATTTAGTTGAGAAAAAAATAAAGCATTTTTACTCCGATTTGTCAAGATTTTTGGACATATAAAATAAAAATAACTGTAAACAGAAGAAAATAAAAAAGAATTTTTATAAGCTATTTAGTGTTCTGATGATTTTTAAATAAATATCCAACAATATATAATACAAAATAATTTTTAATTACCCAGAATGGAATTAATCCTTGTTTAATATCATTATCTATTGCTTCTTTAAGTGGTTTTCCACGCATTACAAGTTCATCATCTGATTCAATGTATCGCATTCTAACAAGTCCTGGAAAAAGAATGTATTCAACCATTATTGTAAATGTCTTTTATGTCGATATGTATTCATATAATTAAATAGTTGCCTTACCAATTAGAGCTGCTTTTTCAACACTTGAATGGGCCTGATCTGAACAATAGGCAACTAATCTAGCATTAATTTCAGCATCTTGATAACCAGGTGTTTGTTCATGAAATTTTTTAATAGCTTGTGTACGTCCAGCCAATAAACAAACTAATGTTGCTTCACTTGCAGTCGTTTGAATTACACCACCACCTTTACTGCCACTGTTCAAATGTAAAAAATCATCTGGTAAACCAATCATTTTGCCTAACCAATTCATAACAATTGTTTCTAATTCGGTGCATGCTGGGGAACTGGCCCACGTAAAACCTAAACAATTAATTGCATCAGCTAACATATCACCCAACATTGATGGAAATGAATTTAGTGCTGGAAAATATGCATGCATATGTGGACTCTGCCAATGTGTTATACCCGGCATTATAACTCTTTCGATATCATCCATAATATTATCCCATTTTTCTCCATCTACTGGTGCCGATTCTGGCAACAAATTATGCATATATCCAGGTTTAACATCTGGAAAAACTCGACGCTCTCTTATATTTTCCAAATAATCAGCAATATAATCAACCATTTCCTTGCCTATATAAAAAGGTTTAAATATTATTTATTTAATTACATATATACATAGTTTTTTATATTTGGATAAAAGGACAATTTTTAAATTCCTGAATTAAATACTTGCGTTAATAGGCTGTGAAAAGTGTAGGCGGAAAGTAATTGTAAATATAGAAGAGCTTTAAATGTGAATTTATGTAAACCCAATATAAAAGTGAACCATACACCAAATAGAAATTGGAATTAAGTTTATATATAATATAAACTGAAAATCAAAGGGAGCCCCATTGTCCTTTGTGTAACACACAATGGTCATAGAAAAGCTTTCAATTTTTGTTTTAAATTTTGATATTATTAAATTATTCATTTCTTATTTATTCCACAAAAATTTATATTTTACTGTGATATTTGTCACATATAATAAAAAACTTTGCTACAATTTCAATCTCAGTTAAATTTATTTTAACACCATATTAATATAAAATTTTTTTTTGAATTTTGTAGAAACTTTTTATTTTAATTTAAACTAATAAACATAGTTTTTATGTTAGCACCCCACTCCTTAAACACATGCAAATGTTTTCAAAATCCTTAAATAAGTTAAATATATGCTAAAACAAAACACCAAAATCCTAAATATCATTAAAGGATTATAAAAGGACATCCAATACAAATACATGTACATAAATATTTTTTTTAAATTAATATGGGAAGTTGATAAAACACTGTATTTGCGTAGGTATATATGTAAGTGTTGGTTTATAATATAACGGGATTTAAAGAAAACAAATAAAAAGGAAACTACATATACAAATTTTTGGATCATTGAAAGGATTTTTATTTATTTTTAAGAATGAATTTTATGAGCTAATAAATTTTATTGAAGTAAATGTATCTTTATTACTATAATCCCAAAATATTTTATTTAAATTTTATTAAATTTTTTTGTTTTATTGATTGATTTTTAATGAAAAATAATATTTAATCGAGTTTTGAAGTTTATTTTAAATTATTTTCATGTTTTATAGATTTTTTTGTGAAGTTTCAAAAAGAAAGTATTGGAGAATGGTTTATATACAACTAGTTGAATGCTAATATGCAAAACGCCAATTTATCTTATGTCTTTTGACAAATATGACATTTCGCAAATTCTATTTGACATATTTGATGGTTGTCATATATCTGGGAAGGTGAAATAAAGTCAAATCGATTTTATTACCAAAAACAAATTTAATGAAAAGAAGCAACTATGAAAACCAAATTTCTGGAAAACGATTACCAAAAAATGTTTAAATGGGAGATTTTAGAACATTGATATATTAGGAATGCTCTACTTATCCAAAACATATGCATATTTACAAATGTAAAATTGTGAAATTTAAACTATATTATGGAGCCTATCTATTCTCTTGACTATTCCATTTTTTGGACATGATTCCACTTGTTTTTTTATAATGAAACTGAATCAATATTATTTTATTTACTTTTTGGAAATTTTTTTTTGGTAACCTATTTCTATTGTTTTTAGGGAAAAGCCCCGAATCCACTTTATTGTACACATCCTTAAAACTTCTTCAAAATAAATTAAAACTATATAAAATTACATTTCATTAAATTGAATGAATTAATTCATGAAAAGTATTAAATTCTGAAATTACAATCCAACTTTTAATTTAGTACATTTCAAATAAGAAATAAAAAGATCCAAGAATTTTTGGAAAAGATCATTTGCAGAATTAAACAAAGTTATATAAATAAATGTTGGTTGCCATACAACACTTTGGATTATACCCTTATGTGAATTTGATTTTTTGCTAAATTCTTCCCCACTCATTTCTTTCAAAGCTTATAGGAGTTAAAACTCAAAAAATAGCTATAAATCTTTTAAAAAAGCTTTTCAACATAGCTCTTCGTTTAAGAACTGTAAGGGACTAAAAACTAGAAATTTGTAATTTTAGAACACATGTAACCTTTTTTTAAGTAATAAACAAAAGTAGAAGCTTTTAGTTAATTTCAGTTTTCGACCCTTAAAGCTCCTAAAGAGAATGTGACAAAAAAAATATTTTTTTGAATAACTCCTACTTATTTCAGAAAATCTAGCACTTCTCAAATTTCTTACTTAAGCTATTTGATCTTCGAAGGGATTAACAAAGGATCAAAACTTTTGTATTAAATTTCGCAAAAATGTTATTTATCACCGTAGTGTGGCAAAATTATATTTTCCTGAAATAAGTCACTGCTATCATTCGTGTTATGGGAATTTTAATATATTAATATTAACTTTAGGCAGCTGCAGTAGGTTTACAAAAAAAAAACTCTTTCACAAAACAATGTCACAATTTTGTTAACAAAAATAAAAATAAATATTTCTTACCTCTCTGACGATACTCTTCAAAATCCATTTTACTATTTCTTGTTACAATTTTATTCTTTTTTAATTATTTAATATTAAAATTTTTATTTCTAGAATTTTAAAATTGTTTTTAAATATTTCGCAACTTTAATTAAAATTTATGTTTTTAATTCACTGTTTATATTGTATATATTTTTTTTTTTCGAAAAATTTGTTTTTAGAATTAAATTAATACAAATTTGTTAAATTAATTAAGTACAGATTAAAAATTAATTGATCCGAAAAATAATTATTTTCAAATAAAATTAAAGATAATTTTTGAAGTGATTACGCTAAAATTTAAGAATAAACTTAGAAGAACAATGAAAAATCTTAACCTTTTATAGAAAGATGAAATTCTCAACAATTTTGAATGGAATGCTTTTTTTATTCTATTTTTTGTTAACCCCTATGCAGCTAATGTATTTTATTGTATGCAATTTTTTTTCGTTTTGTTTTGAGTTTTTTTTGTATAAAATTACTATTGAATTTTATTTGAAATAAATTTAATTATTAATTTCTGTTAAAACATTCAAACATTATTTTAAATTTATTTGTAAGATAGTTATTTTGAACTGAGGTGGTAATAGATATATCTTTTAGATTTTTAAGCTATTAGTTTTATAAATGGATATTTTTATGGGTAATTATAGGAAGTCGTAAATAGCTCTACATTTATCATATAGAAATGAAGGCTTTGACCGAGGCGTTTAACTTATTTACTTTTGTTTCTGTAGTTTGAGCGATCTTTCAGCTTTTGAAAAATTACTTAATAGAAACTCTAATAGTACGAATGTTGCATCTGTTTAGTCATTAGGTAACATTATGCTCTTAATTCATGATTATGTGTTTTGCCAAAATTAGAAGTCGTAATGTTTTTGAGCGGAACTAATATCATAATCTAAACCAATAGTTCTGGGACCCTTTTAGCTGCATTTTCTGACACTTTTACTATCTCTTGTAATAATTTATATATCGACGGGTATATAGCCCTCTTTTAAATTATATGAATTGGAGAAGAGAATTGAATTAATTAAAATTTTAATATTATTTTGACAAAGTCAGAGGGTAACTTTGTATTATTACTTTTCAGCAATTAAATAAAAATGTCTTAATTTAAATTATATTTTCTAAATTAAATTTTTACTTTCTAAAAGATAATGTTTTTGTACATCAGCATTTAATGGGTTAATTTAAAAATAAAAAGGTAACATTCATAAACAAATTTCGAAAAGATAGTTAAAATAAGATTTAAAGCTTTCACATAATTTTGACAATAATTACAAAAACAAAAACAAAAAAACGTCATATTAAATAATGTAAAAGAACAAGTTTCACAATTAAATATTTATTAATTGATATCCAATTTCCAGTACTAGTTGTTTTTGTTTGAATTATTGTTTTTTTTGTATCAAAGTCGTTTTTTGTTAACTCGGTTTACGCGCCATCTAAATATAATAAAAGACATGCTGGTGCTGCTGATTAGCGTGCCCTATGTTATGTTAAGTGTTATATTATATACATGTAACATACTATTTCTTTCTTTAATTCTTTAGGGTTTGAAAAAATAGGAAAAAAAAGGAATCAAAAAACGTTTAGAAATGATTTCTAACAATAATGTTTTTCTAATATAATTTTTACATACATAAAATTAACCAAAAAAAAACATTATTAAAATGTTAATTTAAATTTTCACGTATATCAAATTTATTTTCCTTCTAATCTAATATATAATAAAAGGCTGGAAACTGCTGCTAATTCTCGTGTTCTTTTTGTCAAAGTTAATACTTGGCAAGTGAAGTATCAATAACTAAGCGGTCGGGTGGCTAGAGCGAGGATTACGAAATCTATTAATTTTTAGGTTGCAGGGTTTAATTCAGATCAGTTTTTTTTTATATATTTTTGTAAATGCGAATAAATTCATTAAACATTATTTTTTCGCTTAGGATTTTCATTTATTCTTATTAATTCAAAATAACAAAATTTTTACACTTACACCCGTCGTAGAACAGGCTTCCCCCTATTATATACATATTTGCGGATTAAACATCCTGGCTTTTCATATACAATGGACTCCTATTTATTTAAAATACTTTGAGAAAATCAGAAACTTTTTCCACTTTTAGAAGACATTTGGTTTCTAGAGCAGAAGACATTTTATTAATTAAATTTTTACTATTTTTGAAAAGTCAATTAAAATCTAATTAAAATTAATATCTAATATAGAAATCTAATTATTCAAATATTCTATTTTAATAGTCTTTTAATTTCCTATTCCATTGAAATATGACTTCCTTTCTCTTTCTTTTACAAAAAAATAAATAATTAAAAGTAAATGATAAAAATTTATAAGAAATATTATTAAAATCTTATAAACAATTGTAAATATGTAATTACAAAATATTATAATTAATTTAGAACGCAAGAAAGAAGTATCTATAACTTTAAAATCTTAATTTTACGTGTGAAATTCACTTTTCATCTTTAGATCGATTCTAAAAACAATTGTAAATAAGTTTCTTAGTCATTAGAAATTCTCATTTTAAAAGCGTGTGTCTAATTTTAATTTTAATTACCTTGACTTTAAATTTCGCTTTAATTTCGTCACAATTAATATTTTCCAAAATAAATAAAATTTCATTTAAATTAAAAAATTTATCTTTTAAGTGTAGGGTATTATAAATTTCATAATTTTTTATTCGAAAATAAATTCAAATAATTCGAAAACTATCTACTTTTTAATAAAGAGTTGTTTAAAATTGTGACATTTAATTCGAAAATTAAATACTGCTTCAATTAAATGTTTTTAATCATATATTCATAATATATGGGCTTATGTAAGTGAACACTTCCTTGAATAAAGTCCAAAAATTATATAATCTATATTTGGTTGTAATTTTATATTTTTAATAACAATTATCATGAAGTACATTCAGAATAGTGATGCTTTGTATAAATATTATTTCGTACTTGATTTGTTTCATTCGTGACGAACTTTGCAAATTTTGTTAATTGTTTTATTTTATTTTTTTTTCTTTTTAAATGAATGAATTTTTTTTTTTTTTTCAAATTAATTAATGAAAAATTCAAATTTTAAACAAAAATCATAGTTATTAAGCATTATTATTCTATTTTAGTTCATAAAAATTGTTCTAATGTTAATCAAAATTCATTGACATGTTGTATTAAAGAAATTTTACGAACTAATTTAAAATTAAATTCAAATTTAATTTAATTCATTTAAATTCGAATATTGTTGAAATATTAATTAAATGAATTATAAATATTCTTTTAGATAAATATCTTAATTAAAAAAAAAATTATTAAATATACATTCAACAGATAATTTTATAATAACTTCGATATAAAAGTTTATAGTTGACGTTTTTAATTGCCAAATTCAATGTTATTGTATACAATAAAATTATTTCGCGTTAACAATTAATCACTTTTTATTTAAACTATTAAAATTTTACAAAACTCTTAAAAAAATCCTGTATTTTTGAAATTGATCATACGATAACTTATGAATAATTAAAAATTTCTTTAATAAAGAAAGAATTTAGAGGCTTAATTTTTCTAAAATTTTTAATTCATAAAATATATAAGTACCCTAAATACTTATATCATGTGTATATTAAAAAAAAAGGCCGGATACTAGACCAGAATTAAGATATCAAGTTACGCAATTAATTTAATTTATACAAATATAAAAAATGTGAAGAATCATCACCTTATACAAGGTTTTTTTGGATATTCCAAAAAAAAATAAGCAAATTTATACACCAGTTCTATTAAATTAAATTTTAATGATTTTTTACAATAACTCTTTAATGTTTGTCACTTGTTACTTTCTAATTTTTTTTCAATACTTAATTAATTATTAAATATTTAAAAAAATAAATATCTATGAATAAAAAAAAACCTTTTTTTTTTTTCTTATTATTCCAATTAGTTAATTTTAATGCAACAAAATAGAATAAAATTTTGTAATACAATTTTTAAATTTCATGTCAATAATTAAATTTTTATTTTAATAACAAAAATTAATTAATAATTAAATACGACGAAATTTAAATTTAAAGTTAATAATAGTATTAGAATATTTTAATCAGATTTATAAGTTCAGAAAATTTTTTGATTAAACAACTCTGCTAATATATAGTGAGATAGTAAAATATATATTTAAAACGTATCAATTGTATAAATATATATACATAATCTATTTCTAACATATATGTATTTATAAATATTACAACAGTAAGTTAAAAAATCCCATATGTAAAAAATCTTAAATTTAAATTGTAAAACCATTCATAATCGAATCAGAATCGATTATTAGAAAAATCAATATCAAAAATAAACAAATTCTGAAGCCATATAATTGTACTTAACCTTAGATTGTTTTATGTCCGTAATATTTTGTATTTATAAATTTTTAATATAATTTAAAATTGGAAAAAAAAAATTTTTTTATGGTGAAATTAAACAAAATATTTGTGTCTTTTTTTTTGTATCATTTAAATTAAATGGCGATTTTTCAGAATAATTGTTAAGTACACAAAAATTGATTAATTAATTTTTTTTTTTAAAAGGTCAACCATAACAAATTGTACATGAATTTTTTGTACAATTTCATATTATGTAATAATTATTAAATTTTTTCTTTAATTAATTTTTTAAAGTGATTTTTTTTACTTAAATTTTGTTAATTAATTGAACTTAATTTTCTTTTTTAATTCTTTTCTAAAATTTTACTTTTATATAATTAAAAATAATGACTTATATAATTTTTTTTAAATTTAAAATTTTTTATTCCGAATCAAATTTTTAGAATACTTTTACAAAAGAACATATTTTATAAATTAATTTTCGGATTTTTTTTTTTTTTAAATGTTTAGAAATTGTTCAACGATCAAATTCGTACTAAAAGAAAGTAAAATAAATATTTTCAAAAGTTGATATGTATATATATATAGTTGTTAAGTATATCTAAAAGTTTTTTAAATTCTTTAAAGAAAATGAATAAAAAAAAGCATTTTATGGCTTCTACAATTACCCTTACAACAAAGTTTAAATGCGAGTTACATTTTAGCCTAGGTTGACAATAGTTGAAAAATAAATATAGGTCTTGTTACATTTTTTTAACATATGGAAGAAATTTATTATTAATATATATTTTTGGTTTCTTAAAAGGAGGCACAAGGAAAGACTGGCTATTTTAAGTAAAATTTAATAATTATAAACAGGTAATTGCTGTCAACATAATTTATGCATAGGTTTTTTTTTGAAAAATTTTGTAAAATATTCATTAGAAACAATTCTAAATGTTGAATAATAATCAAAATATTTATTTTTTTTTATTTATTTAAAATTCAGAGATGGCTATTGAGCTTTTGCTCATTATTAAGATATACAATGTAACAATAATTTATTTACATTTTTTATCTTATCGGACATAGATTCATATCTAAAATAGTAAGAATTGTGTTTCAAATACAAAAATTTTTTAATGTATCTTAATTAAGTGTTAATATAGTTGACCATATCAAATAGGTTGTTAATTTTTTTTAAAAAATTTGTCGTATATCTTATTTAAAAACTGACTTAAGCGTTCAATTCCGTCCTTTAAAATTTTTATTTGAAAATTAAAGTTTAAAAATTAATTAATATTTTTTATTAATTTTTATTAATTCTAATTCTAGGATTTTATTAGAACATAAAAACCGAATTAAATTTTAAATCAATATAATTATACCTTTAAAAAGCATCACAATTTATAGTATAATAAAAATATATTTTAATTATAAAAATTACTTAATTAATTGATTGAATTTCAATAATCCCAAAATATTACAATAATTTACTATAAACAATCATAAAGTGCACTTTCTAAAAGTTGTTTTTTAATATTAATTATTTTCTAAATATGTAACTTTATATAAAAAAAATTGTAAAAAGAAATTTTACAGAATTTGTAAAAAGTTCAATTTTTATTAGCATAGAAGCATTCAATTTTTCACTAATATTATTTTGAGATTTAAAAAAAAAATGCTCCTAAATGTATGCAATTAAAGAAAAATTATTTTTAACCAAGAGAAAATTTTTTTTTAAAGAAAATTACTAAGTTAATAATTAGTATTCTAACGTACAAAGGTTTCAGTAACCGATTGATTAAAAAAAAAATAAAATTAATAAATAACCAATAGTGTTTAAAAAATTATTAATATTGTACTTATAAATAAATAGAAAGTATTTTACTTAAGAAGCCCAAATGTAAAAGAATTATTTAAATATTAGCAATATTTACTAATGTTCTGGTACCAATTATAAATACAAAAATATATGGAAACTTCTAAATTTTAAGAAATTATCAATTTAAGCCAAATTGTAAATTGTTTTTCATTTTATATTTTAAAATATATTTTTATAACCATCATTTTGTTTGTATTTGTTTAAAAATATTTAGTTGTAAATTTAAGAAATTATAAAAATAAATAAATTACAAAATAATAAAATTTTATTAAATAAAAGAACTTTGAAATATAAGCTAGACTTTTTTAATCATAAAAATTAAACAAAATTTTAAATTACTTTTACTATGCACTTAAAAAGAGAATATTTTTTAATTTTTTAAATTTTTTTTTAAATTATTGAAAAAATAAATCCTGAAAAAAATTCAACTTATAACTGAATTAAATTTTGAAAAATTTCGTCCTTTTATAGGATTCCCCAATTCCTGGAAAAAAATAACAAAGAAAACCGAAATAAAAACCAAAAGTTGTTACGTCATTATTATTCTATAATGAGATATATATATATATATATATATATATATATATATATATATATATTAGAAAATAGGGAGAAAACAAAGCAATATTATTTATCCTGTTAAACTTTAGTTTTTCCTTTGTTCCTTAAAAGAATGCAACAGAATTTTCTTTAAAATTTCTTTTTTACTATGAACTTATTGGTCAATTTTTTATAGTTGTTGTTTTTCAAACAATTGAAAAAAAATATAACACACCCACATTTTATTTCTATTCCTTTTTTTGTAACAGAGGTTGGATTTTTTTAAGGATACTAGGAAATTTTATTAATGTTCAAAATTCATCCTATTTATATCCTCTCTTTGTAGTGATGTTTAGTTGTAACTTAAATTGAACACTGAGAAAAATATCAGTGTAAAACTATTAACGTAAAGTAACCCTTATTTTTGATAAAAGTAGGAAAATTAAACAAAAAACCAGCGCTTAAATTATAAATAGTTATTCAATTGTTACAAGTTTTCCTCAAATAGTACAAGCTTAGTTTATTGATTACAACGTTAAATATCAAATATTAACTATGTTTTTAAAAACTAAGTTCAAATAACACCTAAATTCTGTTAACTGCTAAGAAATAAAAATTACTAATAAAAAGTAGAATGAAATAAAACCACACGAAATAAAGCAACAAAAAATGTATTTCGCTTTTAAATAAATAATAGTTTTAATGATTTTAAAAACTTAAGGAATCGTAATAGTGGGGCAGCGTCATAAAGCCATAATGACTCTACAGGAGAGCTTAGGGCAGCCCTCATTCTATTAAACACTTTGTTGCTAAATCATTATATGTAAAAAAAAAAATTAGAAGGTGTTTTCGAATTGTATACAAAATCAGAGATCCAGTAATTTGTTTAGCTATACATTAAAGAATGTTTCAAATTTAAATTACTTTTAATGGAATAAATAAGATTTTATCTTATAAAATGAAATAAAGACATATGGCTCTATTGAGTATGGCGTTATTTCATGGCACAAAATTTTAATTAAATAGTAAATAAAATTATAAAATATGTATTTATAAACACAAGGTGGTAACTTCAATCCAAAATACTTTCCTCTTCTAAAAAATATTATATTTGAACTGTAAATAAGAAATTTTGAAGAATAGATTTTGGGGAATTCAATATCAGCATTTCAATAATTTTTTAATTGGTAACTGGTGGCAACGCACATCTTTATTCTGATGAATTTTGTTCAAGGGCACATTTAAAAAAAATTTTGAATATTCAAATTGTCAAAATATGAATAGAGTACCTATATATATCAACATAAAATTTATAAGATTTAATTTGTAAGATATATTTAGGACTTGCTTCAAAGTTAGTGTTTCAATAACTTATTAAGGTTGTGATTGCAGACGATAGCGACCTCTTTTTTAATTTTTTATTAATTTTTTTTGTTCTAAACATGAACCATACGACTTTATTGCGTATGGCTTTATTTCGAATCCCTAAAATAAACACCTTAATACACCTGCCAGCTTACATAATAGCGACAAACATACATACATATATATATATATATATATCATAAAAAATGTAAACAATGTAAAACTAAAAACAAAAGAAAAATAAAATTATTCTTGGTGATGAGATTAAACATCATTGTTTGCATATTGTCATATTGAATATAAGTATGTATATGTATATGCGTATATATTTATAAGAGTAAGATCTAATATATGTAGCCAAAATATCTTAAAACTTTTAATACAAGTAAACGTGATTTTTTTTATTATTTTTAATTTTTGGGCATAAAATAAATTCTTCGCACTTTTTTTGTTATTGTTATTTTTTTTTTTTATTTTTTTTCTTAATGACCAACGTGTTCTGTTCCGTGCACAAATCCAAAAAAAAAAAAAAAAAACAATAATAATAGTGAGTAAAAGAGTCATCGAACTCAACTCAGTCACAGCACAACATCGGCTGTAATGATGATGATGATGATAATCATGATTATGATGATGGCAAAGATAATAAGAAAAAATGAATAAACAAACAAACAAATATATTTTTGGGAGTTCATTGACCGTCAAAAGTGAATAGAAGATTCTCATGCAAAAAAAATTAAAAGTTAATTCAACTCAAAGTAAAATATTATAATGGTGGGAATAAAGTTGTATGGTGACGTAGGAGTTTTATATTTGACATATTTTCAGACTCTTTATATTTTAAATAGGACAGATTTTTATTGTGTAAAAACGCGAATACAATTTAAGCAGAGATCTAATGGTAACTGAAGGCTTTAGAATTGGTTGCATTTTTTAAAGAAGATTAATCTATCTGAAAATATAATTAATATGTAGGTAAATAGATCTACAAAATAATGACACAATTTTTAATCGAAATAGGGTAGGTACTTAAATACTTTATAATTTAATGTGTATAAAAATTATTTTAAATTTACTATGGTCCATGACTAACTTAAAAGGCTTTCTAAACTGAGTTTTATATTTTTTTTTTAAATTTTACTGTGTTTAAATTAAGGTGTAGTTTGGGAAACACACTAGGCTTGTAATAAATATATTTCACCAATTTTACCATAAGTATATTAATCTTACAAACATCAAATTATGTTTGTATCTCTGTAAATTTAAATCAGCAATGAAATACAAAGTTAAAAAAAAAAAAACAAAAAGAATTAAGCATTACGAACAGGTATTACAAACAGGTAAAAATATAAATACAAAAAAAAATAATAAAATAAAATAAACCTCATCAAAATTTAAAATTAAATTGATGCCTTCTATACCGTGTTGTTTTCATAACATGTCTTTTTTTTTTTTTAAAAAACGAAAATTTTTTACAAAAGGGTCAATGCACAGGTATATAAAATTCATTAATATACAGTTATTTTAGAGCCCAAGAATTATACAATTGCGCATATAAAAATACAAATGTAATCTTTTCTGACAGCGATTTTGGGTATTTTTTTTTTTTTTGTATTTTTAATTTCTTATTTTTTGGCAAAACTTGTTTTGATTTTTGAAATTTGTTTTTTCGTTACTAGCTGGAAATACGAAATTTACAATTTTTTTTTATAAATGTTTTTAATGAAATATAGAAGAAGATACTAAATCAACTTCCTCATTCCCAAATCTTGTTTCGTTCAACATAACATACAAAAAAAACAAATTATGAAATCTCCAAAAAAATAAGAGAATTCTTTTTTTTTTTAATTCAAACAGAATTCATTGAACTAAAAAATAAAAACGATCAGAAAACAAAACCAAAGTCACGATAAACCAAAAATTTAATTACAATATTTTTAGGCTTATTTTCATTCTAACTTTGGTTTGTATATTTGTAGGCAGAAGCAGCATCGTCTTACAAACTCCCAAAAAGTCTGATCCAGTGGAAATATAAAAATTAAAAAAATTCACAATTTTATGAAAATAAAAAAAAACTAATAAGAATGTTACGCCTCTTCTTATTATGTTCTTTTCTTTTATTAAATTTTATTTTTCATTTTACGTACTTTAAAAGATGATTCCTGTGAATACAAAGTATTAATCATCTAAGTATAGTACTTAAACAGTCTGTTAATTTAATTTGTTTTTTATTTTCATAAAAAGTTTTGTTTTTTTCAATTAATTAAATTAAACCTAAAAACCTTTACTCTATGCTTTACACTATTAAATTAATAAAAAGGATTTAGATTTAGAACCTTAAACTACTAAAAAGGATTTGATCAAAAGGTAATTTTGCTTTCTTGTAAGTATTAACGATTTAATTCTTAGCTTTTTCTTATACATAAAATGATAACCCAACTTTTTGAATCCCAATTTTCCATCCATTACCAATTTTCATCATGCCGAAAATCTTTTCTGTTGATCTTTTCGTGCAAAAATTCAAAACTACAATATTTCGTATTTCACTTGAATATATCCAATATGCACATATTATATATACCTATGTATATATTATTATACTGGTATGGTATTGTAATATGTAGAAAATTTGCACCTTCTTTCCGTTCCTATTACTTTTATATCTCTCTTACTCTTTCTTTCATACTCTCTTTTTCTCCAAAGAATTCAACAAAATAAATATCAAAAAACAGAACGTCAGATCAAAAGGAAAAAAAAAATAAGAATGATTTTTTTTTCTTCTGTTCAAAATTAAAAACAAAAATATAAAAAAAAAAAAAATATAAAGTACGTTCGTTGACCTTATGATGTGTGTTTATTTACCTGTAAATAGCGGTAAATTCAAGTTAAGTAAGAAAGAGAAAAGATGACAGAATAATAATAATAAAATTATAATAAAACTTTATCCAATATATAACATTGAATACTATCATCATACTACTCCAATAATAGAGAACATACATATATATATATATAGAGAAAAGTAGCGACACGTTCATTGAAGTAAAGAGACACTAAGTTAAGTTTTAGTTGTTGGTAAATTCCAATAGATAAAAAATAAAAACAAATTACCTATATTAAAAAAAAAAAGTTTTCTCTCTGAATCTTTCTTTGTATTCTTTTGATTTTTAATTTCTGTTTTTTTTTTTGGTTTTGTATTATTCTTTTGTAAAATATCTGATAATTATTTAGTTATAAATTAAAATTACAGAAAATTTTTTTCAATTTGTGTTCTATCTTTTTTTTAGAAATTGGTACCTACCCAACTATGTTTGTTTTGAAATTAATTTAAGAAAAGATACTTACCTGATTTTAACAACAATAGTTTCAAATGCCTATAACTAAACTGTAGAGAACTACCCGTATCCGAAATTCAAAGAGCTTAATCTTATGATAAATTTTTATTGAGTTAAAATATTTTCATTACATAATTAATAACCAATTAAAAAGTATATATAAGTCATATTCAATTTATCCAGAACTCTAAAATTGAATCTATTTGGCATAAGTGTTAATAAAATAATAATCTGAATATTAATAACTAATTAATTTTGATTAACTATTTTATTGTAAATATACAAAAGTGGAATTACTAAGATTTACTTTATTTATCTTATTTTTTCAAAGTTTTAATTAAAAAAAAAATGGCATATATTTTTATATTTCAATTTTAAATCTAATTTTACATTTACTGCTAAAAACTAGATTTTAACAATTTTTTTATATTTTTTTTATGGGCATCTAAACTTTATTCATTAATTTTCTTTTGAGGTTGTTGTAACATATACTACGTACTTTTTATATACATATTCAATTTAACTGTCTAAATATATACGAGTATAAACACTTTTACCGTTCTTTTAATCAAAACAAGCACAAATTATTGAAAACAAAAATTATATTCTAAATTCTAGTGACGTATTTAATAATCATCTCTTGGTTTGGTATATTCTTAAATATTAAACTCAGCTGACTAATCTACAGAGTATACAGAACAGACAGAATCTAACTTTCACACTCTCCTCCTCTCTTTCCATAATATTTTGATTTTCTCTTATTTTGATATTCTCTATAATCTTATTATTATTTTTTTTAAATAAGTTTTTCTTCTCTCATATTTTTAAGAAAGTTTTTTGCACTTTCTTCTAAATACAAAAATCTTATATTCTCTATAAAATCTTTAGAATTAATTCTCTCTATAATAAAAACAAAAACAATAACAAAATAGCAAAAAGGCGGAAGAGATTTTCCAATAAAAATCAGTTAAACAAAAAAGAGAACTACAAAAACAAAATGAAAAATTTTAAATGATTTTAATACCCCGCAATTTAAATAAAACATTTTTAGAAAAAGAAAAATAAAAAATCAAAAGATCACCAAAAGGTTCTGCTCTTTGTTAACTTCTTTTTACACCAGGCAAGGCAATAGGCATCGGGCACCCAACCAACAGAAGAAAAAACGAAGATAAATAACAGGAAAAAGTGTGGTTCAATCGTTAGTATTCCCTTCATTGATAGAATGTTTTACCATTAATATGATGATGATGATGATGATGATGATTATTATTTTATGTATACATAATTTTACGATGTATTGAACATTGATCAAAAAAAGTATCTCTTCTAGATACAGAGTGGTATTAAATAATCTTGGGACATAAAGAAAAAAAAAAAAAAATATGCGAGTATTTGTGTGACTGTGTGACTAAAAAATAAACGGTTAATATGTGGCAAATATATAATGAAAAGAAGTGAAAAGTCAAGTTTAGAGAAGAAAAGAACTACAAAACTTTTTCTTATTATTTTTTTGATTTTTTGTTATTTCATTTAAAAATTTTTAAATTTTTAGAGTTAGAGATTGATGATAAATTAAGAAAAATGTATTTTTATTACCTACCTACTTACCTACTTACTATAAGAAACAAAATTTTGATGAATAGAAAATTTCTTGAATTTAATTATCATAAAGAGTAAATCTTTTAAACAAATTCTATCTTAAGAAGAATTTGCAATTATTTTGCTATATATAATATTGATTAAACTTATTTCCACAGCATTTAACAACAAGTAAAAGTTTTCAGCCTAAGTCTTTTGTTAAAAAAGATATTTCAAAAACTTACACATTACCTCCTTTACTATCTATACATTTTTTTATATCTTTGATGGTAAGGTTTTTGGTTGTGACTCTTTTTTTATTATTTGTACCTATCTTTTGATTCTTTTAGGTGTTCTTCTCTATATAAAATTATATATATATATACAGAATTTATAGATATATCATTATATGTATATATGAATGTATATTAATTGCGTTATTACTGATCGGATTGAGTAACGAAAACCAAACAATGTTAGCTGATTTCTGGCTTACTAATATAGGAAAATATCCAAATCCATGTTGATTCAATGTACCATTTTTTAGTGCGCATCTGATTGCCCACTTGGCGAGAGGTCACAAACCTTATTTTTGGGAGAAAAAAACTTTTTGTTATTTTTTTTTTAAACATTTTCCTTTACATAAAAAAGAACAATTTTATTAAAAATAAATTAAAAAAAAAAATTAACAATAAAAGTATTGTAAAAATTAAAATAGTATATACACAAATATATATATATCAATCCTTAATTACTCGTTGTCGTGCAGTTGAAACTTACAGGATTAAAACTTATCCAAGCTTAAAAGAAATTATATAATAGTGTTGAATGAAAAGTAAAGAAAATAGTGTGAAAATTATAATTTAAAATAAAAGAAAAAAGAAAATAATTTTTAATACAGTAAAACTTGTGTTCAATAAAAATTAATTTAATAAATTTTAACAATGTCTAATAAAATTCAAAATAGAAAATATTTAATAATAAATATATCAGTTATATTTATCAGGCTTCAATATTTAAAATCATACTGATCATAAATGATTCTAAGAGTTAATAAATTGGTGTTAACAATAACAAATCAAATTAAAAAAAAAAAATAAAAAATTGATTAGAAAAAAAAATTGAAAATAAAAAAGTTTGTGTGAATGTTCTTATTATTATCATAAATGTGTGAAAAGTAAAAATTAAATTATTTAATAATTTTAAATAAAAAAAAAAATTTAATAATATTATCTGTATATGTGCACTCTTGTATATATATTTTGTATTATATTGTATTATATATATATTGCATGTATTATATACTAAATAAAAAATTCTAATAGATTGTGTGATATAAATACATGAAAGATATTTGTGTCAGCTAAAATAAAAAATCTTACAAAATTCAAAAGTTCAATAAACTTTCAGCTAGAAAATATATTGTGGATTACCATTATACAGAAGGATCGAAATTGGATTTATTATAAAATAAAATGCCGAGCACTATAAGAGGTTAGTTAATACTTATTTTTTAAATATTTAAGTGAAATTTCAGATTATATATATATGAACGCAACACTTTTGGATTAAAATAATACATTTAAAAAAAAAAAAGAAAAGTTAAGAGTTGAATTTAATTTAAATAAAGTTTAAAATTTATTTTTTTAATTATATATGAATTAAATTAATTTACATCAATTCAGAATTAAAAAAGCCCCTTTTTAAATATCTGTACCCAGCTAATCTAAAAATAAATTAAAAATATTATTTTAAGGTTCATCGTATGAAAAGTTTTTGATCCGTTCTATTTCAAATTATCAAAAAATAACAATCAAATATTAATAAATTGATTCTTAAGATATTATAGAAGAAGGTGTGTTGTGTGGCGCCCACATTACCATATTTGTTTCTTTTTGCTCTTTATTTCTAAGCTAACAGACATTTAAATAATTTGAATAAAAAAATAACAATTGAAATAGAAATGATGAAGATTTTGAAAGAAGAACAAATATTGTGTTAAAAGATCACGCTTTGCATAACTAATAAGCAGAAATATCTAAAATTATTCTATCTGATATCGGAACAGAACGAAAAAGAACAAACAAAAGCTTCTCTTTTTTTTTTAAATATCTATTTTCTCTAATTAAGCTAACTTTTAATATCAGTTGGACATTAAGAACATTTGAGAAGCTTAAATTGATATTTTTCAATTCACTTTTTATTTTGCGTTTTTCTTGTTGAGTCACTTTTTATTTTTTTCTTGTTTTCTTAAAAAAATAAAGAGAGAATCAAAGTAAGATTGCCAAGTTTTTAAAAAATACACAAAAAAAAAAATAGTAAAGTTCAAAAAGTCAACAAACGTTTTGGAATTTTTTTAAGCACAGCTGGAATGAAAGCAGAGTTTCAGCGCAAAAAAAACAGACAATAATGTTAATAAAATAGAACTTTTTAACAGGTAATAATGATGACGTCAATTAATTAATTTACACACACATCCATTAACATTTGTTAAAAAATAGCTTTATATTTCTCTCAACTTTTACAAATATCATGGATTAAAAAAATGAACATTTATCTAAGATTTGAAATGTATTTGAAATATTTTGAATTCGAAATTATTAAAATGTACCTACCTGCTTTGTTTTTTACCAGTCACATCCAACTAACGTTTTATTTAATATTCAAATTAAAATTAAAAGTTTGATAAACTAAACTAGAATTTACAAAAAATTGGCTATTTTCCATTAGAACGAAGTTAAAGCATTGATATGGAAAAGACAAAAATGACATGTTCCTAAAAGAGAAGACTCTATAAAAATATCGCTCGTTTCTATTTTTTGCTGACTCTTTTTGGCGGTATTGCTGATCACTTCTTTCTAAGATGCCGAAAAATGACATATCAGTGAATTCTTCATCAAAATGTGACTTAAATTAAAGTTAAGTAGATATAATAAAAAAAACAACAATTATATGCAAACCAATTATTAAAGTACTTTAAGTGTTGCCAATATCTTATCAAGTATACAAATATAAACGATATTCTTCGTGTATACTTTCTTTGGGGACGATGACATTAAAAGTGCTAAAGAGTCATTAGTAAATTTATGGAGATAATTTACTTAAAGAGTTGTAGCATGCACATTTGCTACGGACCCTTAACAAACCTTTAAAAAAGCCCTCTAATAAAACTCTCTCCAAGGAGGTATAAAATGTTACATGACTGTTAAAGTTCGGATTCAGGTACAGGGCGCTTAAGAAAAAAAATGAAGCACTGTTTACTTTTCCAGTTTTTTTAAATAACTCAAAAACCATATCAAGTGGAGAAGTTATTAAAACCATTTTGGAAACATGATAAAAAACGGAAACAATAACGTCACAAAATATGCACCGCTACTTTAATTTTTTTTTTAATTTCAGAAAAACCACAATTTTTTATTTAATTTTTCTCTTTTTATTCACCAAGACTGTTATATATAACTTAACATTATATACGTTTTTGCAGAGAGCTTTTATAAGGACTTTCTTTATTCTCAGTCAAAGGTCCATAGCTGCACAAATGTAGGAGATACAACTATTTATGTAGTTTGTCCCCATTAATTTAAAAGGGGGTTTTTGAGGCTCTTAATGTCCTCTCTTTTGGTTCTAAATAGTGTTACACCTCATAACCTAATAATGTTACTAATAGTAAAGTTTAAAAAAAAACCGGACAATCTACCTAAAGTAAAGTTTATCCAAATTTTCCTTCTAATTTTTGTTTTCTTCTAACTGTTTTGCATAATTTGAATATGTTTGATAAAAAATTGCGCTTTCTCCTATATTAAGCGTTTTGGTTTTTTCAATTCTTTTTTGTACAACTTCTGGATTTGTAGTTTTTTTTAATTATTCATTCTCTTCTTCATATTTTCTTCAATGCAGAAATAAGTTAAAAAAATTAAATAGAAAAAACTGTTTCAGATAATCATAATCTTAGAAAATGGGATTTTATTACGCGACTATACAAACATTTCAAAGTAGTTTTTTTTTTTTTTTAGTTTTTCTATGAATTGAACTACAAGTACATTTGCATCCTTCGGTTGAGAAATTCAAAACACAAATAATTAATAATAATAACAGATAAGTTCTATACATTTCAATCAGATAAATTTGATTAATAATATCCAAGCTGTTTGCCATTCTGCAAATTAGTTAAAGATTAATAAATGTATCAAGATACCTGCAAAAATATAAAGAAAATGACTTGCAGCTGTTCGAACTTGATACATCGAACTAATTCTATGTGTAACTGTTTATGCAAACTCGACCATAGATTTGGTACCAAAGTTTCAGACATCCAGAATGTGTACCTATGTATAAATATTTTGGAAAAGAAAGATAACCTTATTTTCGTAACCGAATATAAAATCTGTTAAAAATCCCATTTGAAAGTTTAATTCAATCGAACTTATGTCGTTTTTAACTTTAACAATTTTCCAATTTTGAACTTATGTCGTTGGAACTTATGATAGGAAACCACATTTCAATCTAGGACTGTTTTCTCTGCCTTTCAGCATAACAAACGTAGTGTGACAAATTTATTATATAAAGCTTTCCTGAGATATGCTATTATCAAGGCCTTATTGCAACTAATGAAATAATTTTTTTTGGTAAGTTTCCTTTTGCATCAAACCCATAATTCAAAGGTTTGATTAGTACAAAATACTCACTTTCGTTTGCACAATAGAACCACGTTATATGGTATTACTACGTTATGATTGTGAGTTATTAGTAAAAATTACTTTAATAATATGCTTCGTTATTTGCTAATACTACTGTAAATAAATGCAGTTTTAACACATTCATAGCTTGCTAAGGGTACAACTGTTTGATTTGAATCTGTTAAAGATTATTTGAGTTGAGTTTCAATTTTGTTGATATTAATTTTTAGTAAAGAGACGTTCGTACAGACAGAGTAATAAAAATTTATTTTGGCAATGCGCTATGTGATACCACATTAACATTTAATTTATGATTTTAAGAATGTTCTACTGTTTCTTGTTTACTGTTGTACGCGACATATTTTTTTATTTTCCCACCAAAATCTATTAAACATTTTTAACTTTACACTTTTTTATAAATAAAAAAAATTGTCTTCTTTTCTTTTTTTTTAATTTTATTTCTCTTTTATTTTTATTTTTGTTTTTTTTTTTTTTATTATTGCTGTTATTTTCAACAGAACAGTTATAATGTTGTATGTTATGCTGTACATAAAACATAATATAACCTATTATCATTAAAATATGTAAAATGTATATACATATTCATATAAATTTTATATACATATATATAAATAAAAGTAGTTATAAGAAATTATGCATGCTACATACATGCTATTTGCAACAAAGTAGGTCATTCGAACAAATTTAAAAACAAAAACAATAAAAAAAAAAGTAACGAACAAAAGAAAAACAAAACAGAGTTAATTTTTTTTTAAGCATTATTTATATAAAAAATAGTTTTTTTTTTTAAAGTAAAAATGTGTCATGCACTTTTTTTTTATACTCCTGTTTACTGTCATATTGCCTATTATACATTCATACATACATACATTCATAAAAATTGATTAAATTATATTCAAAAAAACATTACTATGTACATTCTTATGCACTGTACATTATATGACATTTACATGAATGTAGGTGGATATAATGAACTTGAAGTACAGTTTTAACTTATATATATATATTACATATATCTATTCTGACCATTATAAAATAATTATATACTATAAAAGTTTAAAAAATAAATAAAAAACGTAAACTTAATTTTAAAAACATATAAAAAGCTATTAAAAAACAGAGACAATTTATTCAAAGGATTTTCAACTTAAATATTAGAAAATATTCATGAAGGTGAATTTATCGAAGACACAAACCATAAATATAAAAAATTAAATTTACTACAAATATGTTTTCCATTTTATCATTTTTGTTGTTTTAAAAATTTCAAAATATTTATCCTGAAAAATGCATACAGATTTTCATTATATTTTTTTTTTTTTTGTATATGTATATCATATTACTTTGTATAGTTGTATTAGTGAATTTTTAACCAATTAAAACGCAACAAAATATTACGTAACAATTGTTTTGATTTTAATATTACATTTTTATTTTCTGTTTTAATTAAAAAGGATATTTTCATAACAATTCTTAAAAAAAAAGTTCTATATTAATATGTGTTTGTATTGGTAAAATTTTTTTTTTTTTTTCTTTTGCCTAATTACACTTTTAGGATGCATTCTTACCCCAACATTTTAAATATGGAATATTTAATATTTCATGTTAATACAATATGTGTTTGTGTATTTTGTAAATGTGCTTTTTTTTTTTTTTGTATTATATGGGCCACGCCATTGTACTAGTTTTTTTTTTTCTACTCCTTTCTTTTACTTCTTTTTCATTTTAAAGTTTTTTATGTTACCCAGTTTTTGTCCTTTTCTATCTTGTAACCTTAAAATACATTTAAAAAATAATTGTGTATAAAAAAAAATGGGAAATTTTAAATTTAAAGTAAATTTAGTTTCGAAATTTGAAAAAATAAGTTTATTTTGTTTTTTGTTAAATATTGGTGATGGTGAATTATGATGGATTGTTTAAGGAATTTATATGTGTTTGTAAATAAAGTTTTTAAAAAATTTCTTTGTTTTTGTTTAAATTTCCAAAATTTGATAAAATTTCAAATTGAAAAATATTGGTTTAATTTTTTCTGTAACCAAAACATTAAAAATTTTTTTTTTTTTTGTAAAGGGATATTTACATATTTCAAATGTTTTATACGCATGTCCTTAAATTATATACATATATATACACTTAAGTTTCAATTCATTTTATTATTTTTTTGTTTATTGTTATCCTTTCTTTGTAAATTGGTTTCAAGTGACGTTTTTCTTTTTATTATTTGGTTTAGTTTTGCTTTTAAAAGAAAATGTAGGTAACTAGAAAAATTTTCTTTAAATTATAAAAAGGAAAAGGGATGATTGGAAAAAATTAAAGAGTTTCCGTTAAGAAAAAAAAAAACAAAAAAAAAAGGAAACGAAACAAAAGTCAAGGAAAACAATATGGTTTTAGTTTCCTATAATATACGTATATAATGCAATTTGTGCATATCATCAAAATGATTACATGATTGAGGAAATTTGACACGTGCTGATAATTAGTACCTATACATGCTATATAAAATTTTATAGATTGTATATAAATAAATTTTAACTAAAAATTTATTACTTTAATTTTTAAATTAAGCGATTTATTAATTACTAAAGAAATAAAAAATTAATTTGTTTATTTTAGGAAATACCAGTATTTCGTCTCTGATATGCCAAACTTCTTTAGTACTAGAACTCGATTCACGTAGATGGAACACTGGCATTTGTTAAAATAAATAATTTTTGGAGAAGTTAAGAGAATACTACTCGGGCTTTTTTTCTTTCATCTACATTTCCATAGCTAAAACTTCAATTTAAAAAAATTTTATATCTATTTTAAATCTAAATTATTGTTAAATTTATTAATATATAATAATTGTTTAAAATTCAAAAATTTACTTTAAAATATAATAATTTTAATAAACAAACCTGTAATAGGTAACTACTATACAGATTCATAAATCATATATGCATTGCAAATTTTCACCCATATACATAAACATATACACATATATATACACAAAAATGCAATAATTAAAGCACAATTTTTATAAATAAAAATTTATTAAAAAATTCCCTTCTTCCTAATTTTATTTCCCTTCTTCAATATTCTTTTATATTCCATATATATATATATATACTCTTATATATATTTAAAAAACAACCAAAATTAAAAATAACAGAATTAAAAATAATATAATATCAATCATACATTATAAAATAAAACATAATTTTCATTTTATTAATTTTCAAATCAGTTAAAAAAAAAAGACAAAAAAAAAAAAACAAAACAGAAAAGTTCCAATTTTTATATGATATCAAGTTCAGAGTAATCAGGACATTTGTTATATTCATCTATTTTATGAATATAAATGTGTACATAAAATGCATAATATACATAAATAACTACATATATATATATATATATATATGTATAAAGAAAAAAAAAATCTTTTCAATTTCTGCCTTTCTCTTGACATATAAAACTTATACATAAAAAAAATTTTATATAAAAGTAAATTTAAAAAATGCATTTGTTAAAAAAAAAAAAGTAAAAAAAATTTCCTAAAAAATGTAATTCACCACTTTACCGACATATTTTCATATCATTTTATTGCACCATTAAACCGTTAATAAATGCAAATCCAGTTATTTTCTAATAATAAAAAAAAACAACAAAAACCCAAAACTCCTTTATATCCCCATAATGAATACATAAAAAATAATAATAACAATAACAACAAAAAGAAAAATTCAACTAAAAAAGGATACAAATAAAAAAAATTTCCCTTTACTGTGAAAATAAGGGAAATTTTTTTCCTTTTTTACAGCTATAGATTTTTAACTCTGTGATGGGGGGGATTAAAATTTTCTACTTATATTTTCTTTCAAAGCAATAAAAATTCCGCCATTCGTATGTTCACATTTTGTACATTTTTTTCTTTTACTCCGCGTATCGTGTATTTAAGTTTTTCTTAAATAATAATATTAAATAAAAATATTTAAAAATTACAAATAATTAATAAAAGAATTTTTTAATATAAAAACATTTTATTTCATTTACAATTAAAAAAGAGAATCGTTTTTAAATCGAATTATTAAAAAAAATTTTCTTCGCTTTCTTAATTTCGAAAAAAAATTTTTAAAGAAAAAAAGAACATTTTTTTAAATACAATATTTTCATTTTTACCTCGTGAAATTTCGTGAAATCGGCTTTTAATATATTTAAATGTGTCATTTTCCGGAAAATATATATTTAAAAGAAATAATAATTTAAATTTTCAATAATTTTTTTAAAAAAATTTTCTCCTTATTTGATAATTTTAACAAAATTGTGTATCGTTATGTGAACAAAACCAAGAAAAAAAAAAAAAAACAAAAACAAGAAAATCAAAAAAAAAAAAATTGAAAAAATATAAACAGAGAAAATTAAGGAAAAACAACTGAAAAAAAAAAACAGGATATTCTTCGTAAAAAGTGTTACTTATTGTTTTACTTCTAAGCAGTGAAAATTCATTTATAATTTAAATCAAATATTTTTTTAAATTAAAAACAATTTAAATATAAAACAATAAATAATACTGGAAATATTTTTCACTTGGTACATAAAAAAATTAAAAAATTGTTTTTGGAAAACTTTTTTTTGATAAGAAAATTCTTAAAGTTTTCATTTAAAAAAAAAATTCCTTTAAATAAAAGTGAAAAATTTATTTTTATTTTTTTTATTTGGTTTTTTTTGCATTTTCTTTTTTCAAATTTTTTGTTTATATATAATTATATGTATGTTAAAACTTATATTCACTTACATATATATATATATATATATATATATACCATGATATAAATGCGCATTGCAATTTCCATTCTATATACCAAATAAATATATACATATATAAATACAGTAAAGTTTTAAAAATATGAAAATTTATTTACGAATAACTAATTTTAAAAGTGTAAATTATCTAAAAAGTTTATGTTACTTGTGAACACATTCCTGGTTTTTTTTTTCTAATTAAACACCTTCAACTAGAAATTGAGAATTAAGTAAGATTTTTAAACTTTCTTGTTTATTACTAGTTTTGAACTCAAATTGAATATTTTCCAATTTTAAAAAATGAACTGCCCACAATACAGCTATTCTGAATTTTTAGGAAGCAAGACTCAAGAAATAAATATTTATTATATTTTGAAGAATATGTATATATGTATATAGTTTTATATTATATATTGTTGATTAAACTGAATGAGTTATTTAAGTGTCAAAGATTCCTGATTATAATATATCTAATAATATCAAATAATATCTACACACAAATATAACATAATATTCATTGTTTCGATTATTGGTATTCTACTGTATATAAACCCATAAATCTAATAATATTTGAAAAGTTTTCTTTAAATTCATTTTTTAAGGAATTTTAAATACCGTATTCATATATATCTCATACATTTTCCAATACATATATTTAAAAATTAACTATAAACTTACATATATATATATGTATATATACTTAAAAATATTAATTGCACAAATTTATTTAATCAAAAAGAGTTAAATGTACAATAATATTTTCTTATTTGAATAAATCTTCTTTTAGATTTTAAATAAAATTATTAAATTTGTCTGATATTTGAAAAATTTACCATACAAAAAAATTATATTTTGATTTTTTCACATTTCCGTTTTTTTTTATGTTTTCAATTTTCTTTTGTTTTTATTTTTGTATTGATTTTTTCCCATTCTTATCGACTATTTAATGTGTTAAGTTCAGTGTACATACAAATCAAAATTTCCTTTGATTTCAGGATGAAAGTCAAATAACCGTTAAAGTTATGTTGGAATAAAAATATTAATTTAATTTTTGCATTTTTGCTAAAAAATCTTTTTAAAATAAAATTATGAAAATTTCCATTTTCTTAATTATTCGGCAATTTGAAATTCTTAATGAAAATGTTTTTATTCAAAGTATTAATGGCTGTTAATTTAAACCCTTTTACACTTATTTGCTGTTTAATTCAAAATCTAAAAAATTTACTCGAAATTCGAAAAGTATATTTTTTTTCTTTTTATTTTTATTTTTTAAGTTAAAATGCTAATACTCATATTAATTTAATTTTTATATTTTTAGTAAATTTTAAATTTTCATCTAATTATTAACTAATTTAACAAACTATTGAAATTCAAAAAAAAAAATAAATATATCACTTTTAATATTCAGAATAAAACTTTTAAACTATAACTATTCAAAAATATCCGGATAAATAAATAAAATAAAAACTCTTTAATTTGCTTCATATTCTTCATTAAACTCACAAAATAAAATATAATATATAAATTAGTGTATAAAGTTTTTACAATATTTATAATGAAAAATAAATTCATTCAAAACACAAATTATTAAATTTCAAATTAAAAATTTTAAAATTTATCAAATAGCAATAATTTCAAAGAAAAAAAATTATTAATTAAATAAAATATGATGTATATACTATTATAAAATAAGCATTTATAATTATTTAATATAAAAAAAAAACATATTTATACTTTTATTAATGATTAATACAAGTATATTATAATAAAAAAAATTAATAAAAAAATTAAAATTTAAATTCCGGTCGACTGATTTTATGTGCTTTTAAAACAGAAATAAAAAGAATTAAAATTTAATAAAAAAATTAAAATATTATTAAGTTATATATACACTTATATATATATAAATAAATATTTGATTTAGTATTTAAATAAAAACAAACAGTTTATTAAAAATAATATAACCATATATTAAATAAAATTATTAAAAAAAACAATAAATCCCGAAACTGAAGATTAATATTTAAAGAAAAAAATATATATATATATAAAAGTTTTGTAATATAAAATATAAGGCTGATTTTTCTTATTTCAATGTTGTGTATATCTACATTTTAAATTTTTTCTTATTAAATAAATAATTATAAAAAATAATTATTTTTTCTCTTTTAAATTCTTAAAATTAAAAAAAAAAAGCAAAAACATTAGAATTTTATTTTAATTTAAAAATTAATAAAATTTTATACATTATATAAAATTAATAAAATAAAATAATTTAGTTAACAATATCAAAAAAAACAATATAATAAAAAGAATACAATATTAAATTAAATTAAAATTTAGTAGTGATACTAGATAATATTTATTAACAAATAAAATAAAACATAAAAGACTTAAATTTAATATAATCTTAAACTTTATTATTCAAAAAAAAAAAATAAATTAATTAATTAATATATACAACAAAATAAAAATATTTATACTAAAAATGCAATCACTTTCACGCATGATATAAAATTATTATATTATATTGATAAATGTTTTACATATAAATCTTTGGAAACAAATTATGTGCAACAAAACTTAAATTTTAATATACACGTATATATATATATATATATATATATATAAATATATTCAAATTCAATATAATATTTGAAAAAAATAAATAAAATATTCCTATATAAAATATATAATATATAAATCTGCTTAAAAAGTAATGGTTCGAATCCATGCTAAATAAAAATTAATGTGTTGCAAATATTTACAAAATACATATACAAAAAATTAAATTCACCATACTTTCTCCATTATTTATCACAATTTAAGAATAAAAATAATAACAGATATTTAAAATAAAGAATATAATTGCGAAAACCTTTATAAATAAATTAAACAAAACGCATTATCGGAAAATATAATAAAATAATATATTCACACATATAATTAGTTAAAAAACAAAATAAAACAAATAAATATTATTTACCTAATACATATATGAACTAATACATCTGTATAACGAAAAAAAAAAACAATAAAAAAAAAAAATTAAATCACACAACCACAAAAATTCGGTATATTAAAAAAAAAAATCCCATTACAACTACATATGTATTTACATAATAACTGAAAATGTGTGTACATATTTATAATGCCGGTTGATAAATAACTTAAAAAAAGAAAATTATACCGTTATATTAACACATATATACTAATTGTCATAGAATATAAAATATAAAATCAATAAGTTCAAGTTAGCACGTGAATTGTATAACATCGCGTGTATAACAATATTTAATTTATTAAAGTGTAAGTATATAATACGTATGTTATTCATACATACATGATTATTTCTATTATAGAATTAATAACAGTAAATTATATAAATATATACTTTAAGATATTATATATAATGTTAAAAGCAAAACAATATAAAATTAAAACAAAAATATCCTTGTAGAAGAATATAAAATAAAATTGAAACTTTGAAAGGAAAAGAGAAAACGAAAGAGTACCGATGAAATGTCATTTTTGACATATTAACACATAAACGCCCATGCATAAAATATAAAACATAAATATCTACACTAAAGAACCAAAAATAAAAGTAAACAAAAATCAAGGATATAAATAACATAAAGTAAATAATAAAATATAAAGAAAAAAGGAAGTAGTAAACATATTTACTTACATACATATAAATAAAAAAGGATCAAAGAATTAACAAACTAATAACAGATAAAAAAACTAGTTTACAACCGTCTTATAGAAAAAAAAAAGCTTTTTGTGATATTAAAACTGTTTTTTATAAAGTTTATTGAATTAAATTTGATTTTGACTCTCTCATAAAAATTATTTTCTTAATTTACGAAAAACAAATCCATTTTTTTTTTCAAATCAATAATCATTATTAAATATTTTTAATATAAAATTGAAAATTCATCATTTAATTGGCAAATACAGAAACAACAATTGGAAATTCTTTTACTGAAAATATAAATTTTAAATTAAAAAAATCAGTCAGCTCTAAAAATACAAAAGGAATTTTTCAATGAATTGAAAAATTTATACACAAATATTTTATTTTATTTGTAGAATAGGTGTCATCACTACCACAACCCCCCATTTATTATTTATGTTTTCTATGTGCCTGTGTTAAAAACTGAAAAAAAAACATAAAAAAAAACCAATTTTTAAGGAGGGTGACATTGCGTGTATATTTTTTTCCTATAATTTAAGAAATAAAATCAAAAAAAAAAAAAATATAAATAACAACATTTGAGAAAAAAATAATGTAACGGAATGTTTTTCCTCTTTTTATTTAATATACTATATTAGTAAACGAATACACCTTGTGTTCTTACATCAAAGCAGCTTAAATTAATCAATACGATACATTAACATATATACGTTTACGTGTAAAATTAATACGTAATATACACGAACAGTTAAATATCCCGAGAAATAAAATTTGAAAATAATTAAGTTAAAAAAAAAAAAGGATAAACTTCCTTTTGATGTTAATCTAAACGAAATAATCCGAATTAAAATCCGACCATTGAAAAAAAAAACAAACAAAAAAAACAAAACCCCTTTTACTATAAGGAGAGTTATTTTAAAAGAAAAATATTTACAAAAAATCAAGAGCTGGAAAAGCAATCAGTAAAAGTGGCTACCACTAAAGCAAATCTGACATTTTCAACATCAACGCTGACAGATACTCAAATCGAGAATAATCCTCTGGTAACATCAAGAGCGGTTCAAACAACAAATTCATTTGTGAATACATCGTCTCTAATAGGAGGAACAGCAACAAAAATAACAATTGCTACTGCACAAAAAATTAATACAGCAACAAGTACACGTGACTCACCACCACATTCATTTACAATCGCTAATGTACCGCCATCAACATCAAATGTATCAACACAATCAGCAACAACCCAAACGCAATTTCTGGGAACGACGTCAGTGCAAACGTCACGTAACACTAAACAACTACAACACCAACAGCAACAACAACAACAACAACCATCTACAACTTTAATTGAAATTCATACACCACAAGACTTAAATTCACCATACCATCAATTGCAACATCAACGACAATTACAAGCGCAACAAATAATTTTACATCAAAAAGTTCAACAAACACAACAACAACAACAAAATCAATCATTAAATCAGTCAACTTCAAATCGTAATTTTATTGGAGTTCGTGAAACTTTAACAACAAATGATTTTGGAGAATTAAAAATATTACATGTTCGTAGTAGTGATCTTGCAACAACAACAGCAAACTCAATTCACAATAATCATAAATTGAACAACAACTCAAATTCACCACAATCCATTTCAGTTTCAACAACATCTTCAGTTGGTAATAATAGTGGTGCAGAAATTTTATCTGTTGTTCCAATTACTGGAACACCCAATGCAACACAAACATCATTCATATCAACAGGAACTTCAACAAGCAATAATAACTGCAACAATTCACTAATATCAACTGTTGCAACAACAACAACAACTACAACATTACCACCAATAATTGTGAAAATTGAACCGACACATTCGTTCGAAATTATAAACGAAAGCGATTCACGAGTTCTTAGTTTACCAATTTCTGATTGTGATCGAATTGGTGCTAGTTGGGTTGATCTTAAAGATATAACAGAAATATCAAATAGCATTGTGGACGTAAAACATGAAAATATAACAGCTGCTACAGCTGGAACAGCAACTATTGTTGGTTGTAGCAGCAGTAGTACAACAAGTACAGGAAGTGGAAGCTGTAGTAATAGTTGTAGTGAAGTTTTACTTGTCGAAAAGGGTACAACAACTTCAAATTTTATTGGAGGTCTGGGTGATAGCAGCAATAGTAGTAGCGGTGGATTAACTATATCACCAGGTATTGTAACTTCACAATGTGCAATTTCGAATGTTGCAACAAATAGTAACATAGCTACTGGAATATTATCAAATTCAACTACAAATACCAGTTATCAACAAAAAGAAACTCAAACAATTCAATTACAAACTCAATCGGTAGCTGTTACAGTGTCTGGTACAGTAACAAATGTTTCAAATAAAAATTCCACCGCATCATCATCAGCTACAACAACATCAAATCGAGATGGTATCGCAGTAGCCATGACAGGTAAATTTAAAAAAAATTATTACTATACTGATTATAGTTTTTTTTTTTAAATATGTTTAAATAATTTAAAAGTTAGTTTATTTAAGACTCACTTGTTCAATTAGGCAGGGACACTATATAGGAATCTTTATTTTATTTAATAGAGGCATTGATCATTGAAAAATGTTCTTCAAAAAGTAATAATTCAATTTACCTAATACAAGTCTAAAATGTAATGAATATTGATAAATTCTTAACATTCCTGTGTAACTACAATGTTAAATTTAATAAATGTAAATTTTTCATTCATCACTATAATGTATATTTTTTTACCACTTAACTTATAAATTTTTATTTTATTTTTTATAATGCAAATTATTTATTAAAAAAGATTTTCTATTCATTCAAAATTTTACGAAGCGCAATACATTGAAAATAAAAAGAAACTCTCATTTACTGGCTATTAACCTTTGCGACATATTTGTGTAAAAACAACAGTGTTTTAACATTTTGTAAAACACTCTTTAATTAAATAATATAATTTATTCATTTGTATTTATAAAATATTTTATAATAAGTATATAACAATTCTCCAAATAACACTGATTATGGAAAATTAATTATTAAACATAAAAATTGTGCCCAAAAATATGCAATATTTTTTTTATATTTTATTCTTTTTCCAATATCAAATTATAATATTTACAAACAACTAAATACTAAAAAAACATACATTGATTAATGTGTACACTGTACAGTAATATTGCCTGGTATTGTAATTGTTACCAGTTATTTTTAATTCAAACTAAAATAAAAAAAAATATTCATATTCTTAAGTTCTCTTAACTAGTTTTTCTTCTACTTTCTATTCAGCTTTTTTAACATTAATATCAAACTATCAATTCATGTATTCTTTTCATTTCTTTTTCTTGTAGAATTGAAAGAAAATAAAAGAAATTTTATTTTCAGGTAAAAACAGGTAAAAAACAAAACAAATACAACTTTATAAACGCGCGTAAAAGTATATATGAAAATCAAATTTTATAAGTTATAAATATGTTGTAAGAATAATCAAATGAAAAATATTGTCTTGTTTTTGTTGTTTATATTTTTACCGTTTACTTTTTGATTGTTAGAGAAACTCTAGCGGTATTAACATTAACTACAAATTGTACAGTTATTTTGAAAAAAGAATATATAAAAAAAACGAGGAAGAGTGTGGTAGAGTAGACTGTGTCAACTCTGGGATACCCGTATGACCGTTATATAAACATTATATCATTTTTAAACATTAATTACTTTTGGCAAAATTTCAAACATACCAGCTTTATTAGCTGTAGTTTAATGCTCATATAAAAGAAGGAGTTGTATGGCAGCTACTCGAACCCTCTGCAGTAGACCAACCAAATTTTGCAGTAACTTTGGCCATCACACTAAACTATTTTTGGCAAAATTTCAAAGACCCAGCTTCAATAGGTATAGAGTAATGCTCATATAAAATAAGAAGTTGTATGGCAGCTACTCGAACCCACTGCAGTAGACCAACCAAATTTTGCAGAAACTTTGGCCATAAAACTAAACTACTTTTGGCAAAATTTCAGACACGCAGCTGTAATAGGTACAGAGAAATCCTCATATAAAAAAAGAAGTTGTATGGCAGCTACCCGAACCCATGGACCGAAACGGCTGGATTTAAATAGCGATGACGGCTATTGCAAAAAAACGGATTTGCGAAAATTTCAAGATCCTAGCTCCTTTCGTTTTTGAGTTATCGTGGTGACGGACGGACAGACGGACAGACGGACGGACAGACGGACGGACAGACGGACAGACGGACAGACGGACGGACATACATAGCTAAATCGATTTATTTTTCGATTCTGATCCGATCCATACACTTGAGTCCATATCTACCCCCCCTCCTTCTCTGCGTCACAAACGTAATGGCAAATTTATTATACCCTTGGACTATATAGTCATACGGGTATAATAAATATATATATATATATAGATTTTTCAATTTCTGTATATTTCTTTTTGTTATTGTATGCGTTCTGAGTTTTATGAAATATTCTGAATTGAATGTGTTTGTTTTTTTAAATAAACTTATAATTATGACATTTAATTTAATATGTGCTGGCTTGATTATAATAGTGTTGAGTAACAAACCTTTTTGTAATTTTTTAAGTTTTCTGAAGAGTAATTGTTATATTTGTAAATTGAAATTATATTTGCTTTATTTAATCTTGTAATTTTTATATAACTAACATACTGTAAGAACCTTTAAAAAGAGTTGCTGCAGACTTTTATAGTAATTTATTAAAAATTTTATAAATTCTGGATTTAAGATTCTTCCCAAATTTTTAATTCAACATACTTTTTAAAAAAGCAAAACTTTATTATTCAATTTCAGTATTCAAAATCATCGGCATTTTTTTTTTAAATATCTTCATCTACACCAACTTTAGAGAAAATTGTTTTAATGATTATCGTAAATTTCACATACTTACCAACGTAGTTAAATTATCATAACTGTAATCCTATAATAAAGCAATAAAGATGATATTTTAAAGTTTTGTTAAAAGTAATTAAGTGTAATGACAATAAGTTCTGTCAAATTCGGTAAGGTTAGAATGACAGGTTCTAAATAATGTAAAATTCATTTTAACATAATCAACTGGGAGGCCTTTGAAATTTTGCAAGAATTGATAACGTTTTATAACTGAAACTTGTATAAAATTTTTTTGGTTTGGTAAACAGCTTCGAGTAACTGCTATTGTACCAGTTATTGTAAATTCCTTAAACGATATTTTCATTATAATAGTGTTCCTCGTGATTATCTTGATTATTTCTTTCCTTAACATATTTTGATATTTAGTAGTTACTTCATATGTTTTAAATCCGACCTTATTTACATATTGTTCTAGTACAACAAAAACCTCTGCTATGCCTCTGGTAGGACTTTGTAAAAATTTTACCTCCCTTATCCATTTGTCCAATAGAATTTTATAAGAGCATGCTAAATATTAAGGCAAATAGAGCAACCTCTTGTCTCAAATTTGCATTGTATTCGTATGAGTTTTCCATCATCAGTTTCATAATGAAGATCTGATCTACTGTTGATCTTTCATACATGAAACCCCATTGATATTCCACGATTACTTCCATAGAGTAAATTTAGATTCGATTGAAAATTATATTAGATATTACTTTGGATAAGCAGCTCAAAATATTAATCTATGTCCCATGAGTCAAGCATAATTTCTATATCCCATATTCCATTCTGCAACTATAGCATCTCTCTCGGAGCTTTTCAGTATTAATGAATATTGTGAAAACTTAACAATAGTATTACTGAAAATCTCAGGGAGAAAATGGTATGGTGGATTAGAATTAGTCCAATCTAAAAATATCAGTACATTACTGTAATACAAAAAAAAACATATGTCATAACTGTACCTTAATTTAAGATTTTTTTCTGAAGTCAATTAGTCAAAAATTATTAAAGCATTTATTATTATTATTATTATTATTAGATAATTTACTGATAATTTATTTTCATTGTTTATAAATATAATTTTTATAGACTTTTATAGATATGAAAACAAGCGCCACCAATCTTTAAACTAAATATAAAATGTATTGGCCCCATTTTTTTGTTGTTATTTTGTTCTTTTTTTAAAAAACAATTACAAATCGCGTAAATATAATTTTCCTTAGAAAAGTAAATATAAAAAAAAAACAACATGACAAACATATTCATCAACTTAGCGAATATAAAATAAACTATAAAATATATAATAAAATAAAATTAATAATATATAATAAATATAAAAAGTGCGAATAAACAAAAGACAAAAATTGAAAAAAAAAAAAACGAAATAAAATGAATGTAAAGTAAAAGAGTCAATATTTGCATTTTCTATCTTTTTATTTTAATTTTTTGTTTATTCTGTTTTGGTTTTTTTTTTAAGTTGTCTATATATACATATATATATACTCCACCCAGTAACACCATTCTCTAAATCTAAAAACAACAAAATAAATAAAATTAACTTAAAGAAAAAGAACTTTTGCAAGATTTTGTAAATTCTATATATACATATATATATATATATATATATATATATATATGTATATATAGTTGCTACTGTCTGCCAATGACCGATTTTCAAATAATCAGTTATTACACATATGGAAATACGCGTTTACAATACAACGAATACAACAACCAACCCTTTTATGTGATAATTGACATAATTTTTAGTTTTTATTTTATTTTTAAATTTTTTTGTTTTTTTAATTATAAGAATCGTGTCAAATTTTTTTAATTTTTCCTAGACTTTGTGAAGAAAACTTATAATTTCGAAAATAAAAAAAAATTTCGGAATTAATAAAGAAATGAGAAGTTTATATTTAAATATGTAGTTCATAAAATTTAATTTTCATATATGCGTTCCCACCTTGTTCCACGGTGGTTCGAGTGCCGACCTTTTATTTAAGCTGCTTGATTCCAAATACCAATTAAAGTACTCGACGGGACTCAGTTGTCAATTCGCTGTCAAGTCTTTTTAAAGACTTGTCTTATAACTAACATAAGATTTGTTGCATACAACAGAAGCAATTATATTTTAATTCAAATTATTATCAGATATAGTTAACATCCCTTCAAAAATATTAAAACGCCAACGCATTAAAAAAAAAACATAAAAAAAAAAACAAGTAAAACACAAAAGATCGAAAAGGTGCATTTTGGAAAATAACTAAAAATTGCAATTGGATTCTTTTCAAAAATTTTTTATTCTTCTCACCTGTTCATTTTGAAAATAACAGTACTATCTTACTAGGTATATAAAAATGTACAAAAACTTCTCATATCTCACACGCTTCAATAAATTGTAATAGAATTAAAACGGATTTGATCCTTCTTACAAGATCAATAACCTTTTAACAGTAAGACTATTTATTGTTGGTACAATGGTATTAGTGTATAAATTCATCAGGTATAAAATAATTTGTAATCTTACCTTTCAGGTATAAAAGTACTTGTATACATTAATATATAAAGTAAACGCGAAATGTTATACTATATATATATATATATATATATAAATATATATATATATATAACTATTGAATAATGTGGGAATATTTCCGTCATCTATTGTTTGAATATTTTTATCCTAAAATATTTTTTAATTCGCGTTTTTATAATAGTTTTTTCGATTAATAAAATATTATAAAAATCCGATAGGTTTACTCTTACTTATTTATAAGAGTTTAAAATTGAAAAATAAAGGGCGTTGAAAAATATTTTTTAAGAAAATATATGATTAATAGGAAACCTATTGTTGATTAACTGATGCAATTATATTATGAAAGTAACAGATTTTATATACTTACATATCCTGGATCCCATAATAAAAATCTTGTGTGTAGTTATATAATCCTAAAATTAAGGATCAATAAAGAGACAGCGTTGTGAATAGGTGGATAATTTAAGAAGTGAGATAAAAAAATTAACATCGCCAAGGACAAGACATTAAATATTTTAGTTACAGTTTATAATCTAAATTTTTTATATAATATTAAATAATCAAATAACAAAGTACTAATTAATACTAATAATTTCTTAAATTTATTTTACTTTCAGGTATGTTATTTAATATAAATTCTTATATTATCAATGATTTATAATGGGGTGATATTTGTAAGTATAATATTACTTATATAACTTATTCAAAATACAAAAATATATCAAAATTCGTTTTTTTACCTTAATTAACACAACTACTTCTACCGACACCTGTTTTTTTTTTATTACATATATAAAATTAAAAGGCAGAACTCAATTTTTTTCAATCAATTCCTCAATCATTCTTAAATCTTTTAAATTGTACAGAATTGAATTTGCAATCCCTCGACATCGATATTGTATTCACCCTTTTAATCCCAGCATTTGGAATGACTAATTCTCATATTTGCATACTTTAACTTTCCTACCTTGTAAGCATTCGGATCAACATAATAGATTTGCCAATATCAAAGATTTCATGATTAATCTTATATTCAGTGCAGATTGGATGTATCTCCAATAATACAATATTGTTAAATATTTTTCAAATTGTAAGAAATTAATAAAGCAATAAATGATGACACGTCTTTAAAATATTCAAAAAAACCAAAATAAAGGCGAATCACTTACTTTTTAAAGCATAATCTCGTATCCCGAGATTAGAAATTGTGATTGAAATTTTTTTTAATTCCGTATAATTTTAAGTCATTAATTTAAATTTAAAAACATCGTGATAAGAATTATTATTATTTTGATTCTTATATTATATAAAAATTTAATTTAAATTTAAAATTGCGTGATTTAAAACATTTGCATTTGAAATTATTCGTTATTGTTTAAAATGTTAGTTTGGTATAAAAAATCGTGTAAAACATCATGTAAAAACAGAAACAGAATTTATACTAACTTTAATAACTTTAACCATGTAGTGCATACGCATTTTCAGTTAGTTTCGACATGAAGCAAAAAGAATACGTTTAAAACACAAACTTTTTTTTAAATTTTATAATCTAGGTAATTTCTTATTGTAAATGACAAAATTACGAAATTCTTTCAGTAATTTTACTTGATATTAGAACAAGCATTTCTTTTGTTTCTCAATCAATATAATATTTAACTAAATTCGCCTCAGTTTTGTTTTAAGAAATTTAATTTTAATTTTAAAATACTATAAAAATACAGGGTGGGCCAAAAGTCACACCTGTTTGTAAAAATTTAAAATCTATTTTGGTTATTATTTTTTATTATTTTCTTTTTTTTTAATGTACACATAAAATATAATATGAACTTTGCATGATTTAAATCATAATTATGAAAAATAATGTCAGATAAATGACCACCATTTTCATCAATGCAAAATTGGGCTCTTAAATGGGCGTCTTGCATAACAGCACGCAAAGTATCATGCTCTATTGTCCTATTCACAGTTTTAGTATTGTGCTTTAGCTGCTCTATAGTTTGAGGCTTTTTCAAATACGCTGATTCTTTGAGATAATACTCCTCCATTGCAAAAAAATTTGGCGCAGTTTAAATTGAATTCTGAATTTCTTGACAAAATTTGGTCATAAAAAATTTCACTTCGAAGAGTAGTTGTGGCACGGGCCGTATGTGCTGATACTCTAAACTGGTGGAACCAATTGTAGGAACTACATGGCGCACAAAATTATTAATCATAGTACGATACCTGTCCCAATTTACTGTCACAGAATTATCAACTTTATTCCTAGTAGAAGAAGTATGGGCCCTATATTCCTTTGGAATGTCACCCCACGCTGTACATTTGAGCGAGTGTAAATGTCGTTCGTAAACAACTTTAAAGTTTGAAGTACCCCAATTCACATTCATTAAGATAGAAATATGCTTCATTGCTCATAATTAAATTGTTCAGTCATTTTGTAAAAAAACTCAGTAAAATTGAATGACCATTTGGAAAGTATAGTTTGATGAGTTGCTGGTTCGCATAATTTTGCAAGTTGGTAAAAAAATAAAAAAAACATATCAAAATGTTATTAAATTTTTAAACGTCATGGTGCCTTTTGGCCCACCCTGTACATGTGTACATAAACATTCATATGCATATATTTTGTTATTGTTGTTAGTTAAAAAAAAAAACTATGTCAAAAAATACTGAATAGAACCGTTTTTTTGTAATTCCATTATATTTATATCTGAGGGAAGTGCAATTAATAAAAAAAAACTGTTGTGCAATTTTTATAACGAAAAAAAACAAAAAATGAACAGAACTTGTCATACCTGATCTATAGTCTATTGATGCTTTAAAACTGTAAAATGTAAACGTCAACTACAACAAATTATTATTATGACGTGCCTTCAATTTTATGCTAGAAGCGTATAAGAATATCAGTACAAAAAAAAAAAAAACTGCAACAAAAACACAACATCATAAACTACAAGAATATTAAAATAATTATCGCGGTGCGGCGTTTAACGCACTTTTGTATCTCTTATTTTTCTTTCAAAAAAAAAAAAACAAAAATTTACAAATGAATAAAAAAGAACTAAACACTCCATAGCAGATAGCTGCTGCCCTCTTCTCTCATAAATTTAATATTTTTAACTTATTTACTGTTTTTTAATGAATTTTTGATTTTCAAAATTACAAAAAAAAAAAAACTTTGCTATTAAAAATTATGCAAAGCTAAAAAAAAGGAAAAAAAACTGGCCAATAAAATGAGTAAAAAAAAAACAAAACAGGAAAAACGCGATTTATTTATGAAATAATACTGTAAGATACTCGAGTAACATATTTGTAAAATCTGGTTCGCAAGTTCTGATGCAAAAGATAAAAATTAAAAAAAAAAACGGATAAAATATATACGTGCAGTTGTGTAGTCTTAACTCATTCTTCTGATCGTTAGCGGGGGGTAATCATAAAAAAAAAAAACTGCGCTACAAAAAACAAAAAAATAACAGTAATTATAAAATACAAGAATAACAACATGCATACAACAACTGAAAATTAAATAAATAACTTCTATTCTAGAAATAATTCTAGTTTTCTTGCGAAATTAAACCAAGCAACGGTGAATTTTCATGTTATATTATTTATTCTTAAGTTCTTTTTAAGTGTTGTACGTGTTGTGTTGAAGAATTGCGCAAAAAAAAAAAAAAAAACAGAACCACAAAAAACAAATTTACTTGAGAACAATGTGTATACATTCAGTTATCAGCTGTTATGATGCAAGATCTCTTAATTTTTTTGTTGTTTATTTCTTCTTTAAATACTTATTTGCTATTTTTCTTACCTGAATTGTTTTCCTGTTTTTATAGCTGTATTCATAAACATACGTACATATATATGTTTTTATATTGTTAATTCATTATAAGTACTCATCATCATTTATCCATACATTATAACTTTTAATAATGAAGATGGCACACATATTTTTTTAAAAATAAAAATAAAATGCATTCATTATTTAGTAATTTAAATTTTGTTTTATTTTTTTTTTCTTAATATTGATGTTCATATGAAACAAAACGCGATTTTATAACGGTTTAAAATGTGTGCGCTCATTGATACTCTCTCTTTAACACTATTTTTTGTTTATTATTTTAATTTTTAATTACCATGATTATTATTATTATTATTAATAAAATGAAATTATATTTAAAATTAAATAAAAGAATATAAACAAATAAAAAAGAAAAGAAAAAAATTGCAACATAAATAATATTTCAATTTAATAAAAATAATAAAATTATTCTTAAGATTTTTTAGTTGGGAATAGAAGCAGAGGTACAAAAAAAAAGTTCATTGTTTTACATATTAAATTTTTTCATTGTTTGTTTATTAGTTTTTTGTTTTGTTTTTGGATTTTTGAAACTTTTAATTGCTTTTTTTAGAATTACTTATCTTATTATTTTACACAATTTTTTCCATAACTTTTTTTTTTAATGAAACAAAAAACAATGACAATAATATTCATAAGATTTATAATAATTAGTTATAAAATGTAGGTTACTATGTTCTTAATTTAATACAAATTTCTTTTTATTCCATGATTTAATCAAAGAAATAATGTTTTCTGAAATACGGTAAATTTTGCAATAGAATTGAAAAATATGCAATAAATGGTTACAAATAATTGTATAAATTTGAAATATTGAAATTGAACTTTTTAATTGTATTAAGTATATGAGAAGCTTCGTATAATATTTTTATTTAATAAGAATCGAGAATGTCATATTTGTCTCTTTATTTACTAAACGAACAACGACGACTTAATTATTTTTTTTATTAAATTTTAATACAAAAAACTATCAGTTTCTTTATTAAATTCGAAATTGAATATTACAAAATTAAAAGTATATTATTCTTTATGTAAATGACAAAATTACAATATTTTTTAAGTAATGTTCCTTGAAAAAACCTTACTATAAAGGTATCGAACCCCAATTTCCTCCGTCAGGTTTCCAGTACAAATAGAAATGTAACTAAGTACCTATATAGTACCTAACCATAAAACTATAATTTTAAATTTAATTCCATTTTATTTCTTCAAATCAAATAAAACAACGTTAAAAAGCTCTTCGAATAACGGTTTTATGAACATTTTTTTAATATATTTTTTATTGTATATGGCAGCACCAATAAATTTAAAATTTTAACAGCTTTCAAAATAAAAATAAAAAATACTTTTGCAAAACTTAGAAAATATTTCTGAAAATAAATTAATTAATTTTTTTTTTCCTACTCACTACCACATACAATCAGAATTACAATTTAACAAATCAAAAAATAACAATCTCTTTATAAAAATAAAGCTTTTATTTTATACTTTTTATTGAGAAAAATAAAATACATATAATATAATTGAAAGCTTTTTTACAGCTAGTCATATATATTTAAAAACTGTTATAAGTATGCATGTCGCAGAGTAGTGTTGTACATTTGTGTCACACCGTTACAAAATCTATTATCCCATATAATGTTAACAATGTAATCGACTAGACATTTTTACATACTTACATCAAAACAGCAAAAGAAAATTTTATTAGATTTAAAATTTAAATTAAATTTTGTTTGTATTTGTTTTGGTACACGTGCTATGTTCTTCATTCGTTAATTTATATTTTATGTACCTGTATTTGTATGTTCTTTTAAGATAAATCTAAATAATTACATAATTACAAAAAAAGCAAATTAACTTATGGTTAATAGTAGGTACCTAATACCTATTAAGCAACATTTTGCCCAGCAATATTTTATAAATGTTTAACATACATCTTATATTTCGCGAAAAAATTAAAATTTTTAAAAATCCTATTGAAATGATGTTATATTAATTATCAATTTTATATTTAAAGATTATTTATTTGCATACAATTTCTAATAATTTATAGAAATTTGAAAAATTAAAGATGAATGAGCTTAAAATATTTTAAATTTACTTAAATAAATTAAAATAAAAATAGTTTTTATATTTCTAATATTCTTTTCTAAATTCTAATATCATTCTCTTTCAAAACTAACACATCTCAAAAATTTTAAATATTTCTCTTTATATCAATTTATTAATTAGCATTTAGCAACAATAAATTTGTATCGACTCTTTGCTCAACAAAACGTTTATATACAAAATATGTTTATAAGTAAAGTATAAGAAACAGCAACATAATTTAATTAGAATAGCAATAGTGGAATACTTGAGTATAGAATATTAATTGAAATATTGATGGTTAAAGTTTCTCAACAAAAATTTATAAAATAAGTTATCAAAAACGAGATTTATAATGTATTTATGTATATTGTAATTTATAACAATATGAAAATATGGTTTTCAGCAACAATAAAAAATTGTTATAAACTTATGTTGATAACAATTGATATTGATTGCTTACTTTACTGCTGTACTCTTTGATGTTGATGATGGTACGAAATGAAGAAAACTAAATTATGTTTGCGTTATTTTTTTGATTTTCTGTTTTTTTTTTTTAATTTTTTACCGTTTTCTTTTTTTTTTTTTTTCTTTTTTAATGTGTATTCGGATTATAATGTAGAGGAATTGCTTGTTAGGTTGAATTTTGTTGTAGCGATGTATTGTATTGTTGTGTTGTTTTTGTATATTCAGTTTTATATGGACACAAAATTATTTTAAAACAGTCTTTAACCGTACTTCGTACAAAACGTATATCTCGGGCAATACTACAAAAATATATATATATAATATATATATATACATATAAATAATAAAATATATTAATTAAATAAAAAAACAAAAATAGTTTTAAATTCAAAAAAATTTTCCGTTTAATTTTTTTCCTTTATTTTTAATTTATTTTTAAAGTGTCGTTTTTAAAAAATAAAAAAAAATCATCTTAAATAAATTCTGAAACAATTTTATAATTCATTACTATTTTTGTGTTATTTTATTTTTAATTTTATTTTATTTTGTGTTATTTTAATTTTTCTTCTATATATATTTTAATATGTATATATCAACTTTTTTATAATACTAATGTAATGTGTATTTTACATAATCGTTTATATGCATATTGTTTACATAAATAACGGTACGGACAAATTACAACTGTAAATGTTATGAAAAAAATACTGTTAATAGAGTCTGTATGATATAATTATGATGTACTTACGGTAAACTACCAAAATTAAAAGTTATTAATAAAATAATTATTACTGTAAATTATTAATATTTTTACAAAATGTTTTAAAAATAAAAAAAAAAATTGTGGTTTTAATATAAAAATATGTATATTCATAAAGGAATAACGGTACATTTTCTAACAGTTAAAAATACAATGAGAAAATCGCGCAATTTTTTCTTTCTTATATTTTATATTTGAAAAAGAAATACAGTTACAATTAATTAAATACGCAAATAATTAAATTTCATAAAAAAATTCTTAATTAAGATTAATTATTTTTAAAAAATATATATATACATATATATTAATATTCAATAAATTTTAAAATTTGTTTTTGAAGGAAATAAGAATTATAAATTTAAGATAATATGTATTTTAAAACTTATTAAATTAAAAAAAAAATTAAAGTGCAATTAAGTTTTTTTTATTAAATACAATATATTAATTAATGGAAATTAACAAACTAAAATATTATAATATTTATATAATGATGTTTATAAAAATTACTACCCAAGTTTGTAATATTTAACCATTAATACATAATAATTATCAACTGCAAAACATTGGCGCTCTGAATGGATATTAAAAAAGGATTAAAATTATCAAATTGTATATAAAATGACAATTCCAAAGGTATAAAATTCAAAGAGTCAATATTTATATATCGAACAATTGATAGTCATTTTGCAGAAATGACTTCTAAAAAAAAAATTGTGAAAACTTGTGTGATTTAATGACTGCCTCTAAAAGGAGCCATAAAACAGAAAAATAGAAAACAAGTCATATTTAATAATTCTTTGATAATTATAATGAATTTAAGTTAAAGTTTTTTAATAAAATTTAATACCAAAACATTTTTAAAAAATTTGAAAAATATAAATAGTTAATCGCAAAAAAATGTATCTTAAAATTTCAATATAAATATTTAAGTAAAAGTCTGGAAAATTATTGATCCTTATTCAGGGTTCTCATATACAATATATAAATGCACAAATATATTTTCACATTATATATACGAAAGTTCTTACTTTTTTATATACAAACATGCATTTTTATGTTGCACATAAATAAACTAATGTATTGTATTTACAGTTATAATAGATTTGGTATAGATAGAAATATAATGTACATAAGTATATACGTATATATAAAAACAGTTTGTTTTTATGCTGTGCATGTTTATGAATGAAAATTGAGGAAAATAGGGTCAAACCCCACGTATTGCATTTTAAATTATATTTATGAGAAAATTGGAATTTTCATAAAAAAAAAACAATTAAAAAAAAAAAAACTGAAAAACTTTTAATAAATTTTGAAGTATTCTTATAATACGTATAGACATTTAGAACTTTAGATTATAAGCATTTAAGTATTATATAGGAAGAGTACCTACAATGTTTTTGTAAATTATTGTTCTATCGATGGAATTTATAACATTTGTCTAGAATTAAATTATAATAGGTGATAGATAGTACCTTCGAGTCCTACTGTCACTAATAAATTCTAACTGTGTACTTAAAAATTAAATGTTTTAATCCTTATTATATTTGTTTCTTTGTTCCGTGAATTTTAAAATTCAAATATTAAGTAATTTCTGAAACAAACAAATATGAAAACTCAATAATTCCTAGTTAAATCATTTTTTTTAAGGAAAAACTCCATAAAATTCTATGTGGGTGGTTTATATACATTATAAACCAACTGAATTGATTTAATATTACATATTATATAATGCATATATTTTCTCTTGATGTAAATGTATATTATACATAAATGTATATATACATATATAGTATATTGTATTATATAAAAATATTTATCCTTTAGTTTTATGCTGCATTATGTGACCTATATATTGCATTTTGTATTTATTTCTTTTTAATTGTTTCCTTTTTATTTGTTATAAAATAAGAAAAAAATATTTTTGAACAGATTTTAATTTAAATTTAATATAAATTTAAAAAAAGTAACCTATTAAATATATTTAAAAAAATATTTTATACAAATACGGTTATTTATTTGAATTAAAATGCAATTATACTTTTTAATTCAAACACTTTAAATTGAAAGTTGTCCTTAACTATATCTAAAACTTTTTAGCCTTTTAATTAATTTTTTAAATTTATAACATTTGTCTAGAATCAAATAAACACTTTAAACTGGTACTTTAGTTAAATTCTTAATTTTACTTAAGCGGTTAAGGCAACCAATCCGCAAAATTTAAATTAGTAAAATTATATATCTTAATCTGTAAAAAAAAAATCAAATTAATAAATATTAGTTTTTGGAATTTATAATTCCATTTTTTTGTCATATCGAACAGGGAAGTATTCTGAAAATTTTAAACAGACTAGACAATTGAATTTCATTTTACTATATCCAATATTAAAATAAAATACCTGCCGAACCTGAAAGGGAAGGCTGAATCACTCACTTATAACATTGTATGTGGTAGGGGACTGTTAATTAATAAAACTTAATATAATAAATTATAAACTAATTTATAGGTATAGGTCCCGTTACTAAATCTCTTGCTTTTAAGGATTCGCTGTAGATACTCCACTCCTTAAATGTCAATTTGTTATAAATCATAAAAAATTTTGAGTACCTATACACCAATTTCTAAATATGTATTTGAAACATTTTGAAAATTCATTTAAATTCTCTGGACTGTAGGTATATTATTTTCGGTTACACATAGGTATATTAACTGTTTAAAATAACAGTTACTTTATCTGGAATGTGTAACCGCAATGTTTAATTTAATGAAAACTAAAAAATAAACATAAAACAATAAAACAAAATTTAAATAATGTAAAACCTGCATGTTGTAGTTTTATACAAAATATAAGCTTTGTTTCCTTCGAATCGACCAAATAACCATACCAACCAGCCTATTCTTCCTCTTATCACAATCTTTACGAATCGCTATTTTGCAACATAAGAATATAAAAAATCATCATGATAGAATCATACTGTGAACTATCATTATCATTAGTATGAATACTAATACCATCACTACCAATAGCACCACCATAATCGGAAAATAACACGATTATCAACCACCCAACAATGCTATTTACAAGCTTTTCTATGTTTTATTTTATTTTTTTATTATTATTCTTGTAACAAATGTAATTTTTCTTTTTCTTGTTTTTTTTTTTTTTTTGGTTTGTGCCATATACCCGATGACATAAATATTCTTACTGACTTTCCGATATTTTATTTTACACTGTTTTTATATATAAACATACATACTAACTTTTATATAAATAAATTGATTCTTTAACTATTTGAAAATCCTGCAATGGATATTCACAGAAACTACACTATAACTGTTATTATAGTTGTGACTTGTATTTGGGAAAATTTATATTTACAAAAAATAGCGGTATATATTTTCCTAAAAATGTACAAAAAGTTTAAAAATAAATAAATTGACACTGTAAATATATATATACAATATTATATATTGTTATATATAAACTTTATATATATATAAAAACTATATATACTTAATCACATTACTCGTCTGCGGCATAAAAAACATTTTTTTTTTTATCAACATATAAATGTTGTTAATAGAATTATTTTTATATATATATATGTATATCTATTTAAATATAATATATAATGTAAAACCATATATATATAACTACAGATTGTCTATATAGTTTTCGATTAAAACGAAAAAAAAGCACTAAAAATGAATAAAAAAAAGTTTAAAAAGAAAAATAGACGAAAAAAATTGCAGCATAATTCGTGCTGTGCATTAAATTTTTAAATATTTTAAAAAGACATGAAAAATTTATTTTACCAAATAAATTAAACAAATTAAATTTTAAAGAATTTTTCAAAAACAATATTTTTTTTAATTGGACATATTGGTATTTATTGAGTGCAACTCATATGAACTCAGAGCCCTCTTAAGTTTTATTTTACAATATTTTTGTAAATCTTGTTATTGAGCTGTTCTCAATTTTAAGCTTATAATTCATGCATTGCATTTTATTAACTTTAAATTTAGAGCTTTACTTAAAATTTAATAAAAAAAAATTGTATAAAAACTTAAAAAAAAAATTTATCCACAGACCACAACTCATTATAATTTAAGTTAAAAAAAACACTTTAATGCAGTGTAATAATTTATCCACCACTGTCTTTTTAAAAAGTACCCAATTTTATTTCAAACTTAAAATACAAAACACAAAAATAAAAATAAAAACAAAAACAAAAAAAGAAAAAAAAAAAACAAAAATAGGGAACCTACTCACATACTTTTTCCAACTTCCAATCCAACTTTTTCTATTATTTTTTTTCTCTTTACTCTATAAAATTTACACTTAAAAAGTTTCGTTTATTGAATGTATAAAAAAAAACCAAAGTAAAATGAAATAAATTACCGTTATCATCTAATATAAGCATATGTTTGAATGAGAATGTATTTATACTTACTTTACATAAAGCATAATATACATTATATACATTGGTTGAGTGTTGGTTAGTTGGTCAAAAATAATAAAAAAGGCAAAAAAAATTTAATGTTTGTACATATGTAAAAGAAATGTAAACAAATGTGAGAAAAAGGATAATATATATTTGTTATATATATAGGTATACTTAGAGGTGCATTTATAAATATATTCAGTCTTTAAAGTAGGTACATTACATAAAAGTTTATATGCATTTTCAAATAGAACTGTTTACATTCAGAATATGTTTAAAAATAATAACAACAAAAATCATTTAATTTTTCATTGATTAATTTTCCAAATGTATTTGCAAAAAAAAAACAAATTTTTATTTTACAAGTTCCGAACTTGCAATATAAAAAGCCCTGTTTCAAAAATTCGAATTTCATAAAATATTTTGCAACATTCTAAGTGAAATTACATAAAATGTTGCCAAAATAAAAATTTTAATACTTTCAGCAACATCAATATTTCTTAACAATTTTAAGTAGACTTCTCTCAGTTCTCAACAACAAATCAACGGTAAACAAAATAAGGATAACATTGTGTGAATTTTTTTCAGAATAAAAAAAAAAATTTTTTAGCAACATGTTGTAGAAAATATTGCAATCTGTAATCTTTGTTTTTATACATTTGTAGAATGTATGTAAATAGTTTACTGAATTTTTCTTATTGTAAATGTGTTATTGAACATTTTAAATTTAATTTATATTTAAAAAACTAGGTATATATATTTTTTTGAATCTTGGAAAATTTTTTAAAAATAAATTATAATCTAGATTCTAGAATAGGTATATAATATTATCGAGCTCAGTAATTTTCAAGACTTTTCCTTTAATATAGAATATCAAACAAATTAAATAATTAAAATAACTTATTGCAGGGACATAAGGAAATATTTATGCCGTAAATTAAAACTTTATAAAAATGTGCAAAACAATATATAAAAAAAAATTTATAAATAAAAAACAATTTTAAGCCAGCAAAAAATATAATCCAACAATAAATTGCATTTAGCCTTTTAAAAATAATTGGTTTCTAATTAAGAAAAACAAAAACATATGAACTTACTTCATACAAATTTCTGAGATTTAAATGATAAATAACAACGCCTTGACATTTTACAACAATATTAGCTTAAAAAATTATTATAAATTAAAAAATAAAATTATTAAATAAAAAATACAAAATTAAAAAAGTACGCAAAATTAAGAGAAAATTAAAAATGAAGTCAAAAAATAAATATATTCATTATAATTACTGTAATAAATATTCATTTTTAGAAAATAAAAAAAAAATGTTTTTAGTGTCTTAATACATACATATATACATGCATATATTAAAATAAAAGAATTTAATTAAAATTATTAAATTATATTTATAAAATTTGAATTACATAAATTAAATATATTGACTTTAAAAATAAATTTTAGTTGAAAGAATATAATATTTATATTAAAAAACAACATTTTGATCATTGATCATTTAAAAATTAAATAATTAAAAATTAATAAATTAATTAAAATAATTAAACAAATTTTCAAAAATTAATTATCTAAAAAAGAAAACGTGTTTTTATTATAATACAAATAATTATTATAGATTAATTTTATACCAAATAATAAATATATGAATATTGTAGCTTTTATATAATACGTTCACTTTGTATTTATATTTAATATATAATTATATAATATATTTCCCTTTTAAATATAATATTTTGTTCTAATATTATTTTAATTTAATGAAATTTTAATTATTTCTATATTTTATACAAGTACCTATTCATACATAAAATAATACAATAAACCTGTGATATTGTTGAACATAAAATTTATAAAAAAAAAAATTAATATTTATACACATTATATTATATATTTATGCATATGTATATATATTAAATTATATATTAAACATTTTTTATAAATATATTATCAAAATTAAAAATAAAAAAAATATAACAGTAAAAATATTTCAAAATTATAAGTAAATTAAATTAAATATATAAATATATGTCTGTACATAAGTATTTATATATATTAATGCTTTCAACACATACTTCAACTTACTAAAGAGTTTAAATAATATACATAAAATATATATATATATAAAAAAAAAAACATATATATTAAAAATATAGATAACAAAATAAAAAATCTAATTATTTTTTTTGCAACGGATTAGGCTGAATATAAAATAGTTAATAATAATAAAAATTAAATAAATTAAATATAAGGGAAAAATAAAAAATAATTAATTAATTAATTAAATTTAATAATTGTCATAAATTACTTAAATAATTAAAAAAATAAAATTAAAATTTTTATATTAAAACAAAAAAAAATAGTGACACCTCAATAATTATTAAGCTGGTTTTAAATATATATAGGTTATTACATAAATATATGTATATATACGAGTATATATCAAATTTTTATTAATATTATATAATTAGTTTTCTTATTGTTTTTGTAAAATGCATTACAATTAAATCAAATTTAAAGTAATGTATATATACTTAACATGATATAAATTAGGAGACTGATTTACTTATCATATATAAACAAAACAAACACTCAAAAATATATATATATCATTAGAATTTAAGTTTTTTATACAATATATTAAAGTTGGGTGGTTTTATTAATTACTTTTTTTATGTTCATAAATTTAATTAAATTAATTAATTAAAATTAAATATATATTTTAAAAATTAATAAAACTTAATAATATATTATAAAAAAAAATACAAAAAAAAAATGTATACGTCACGTATGTTTGATATGTGGAGCACTGTTAATTTAAAATTAGAAGCTCATGCAAATAGCATGGCACAAACAAATGTACAAACTCCAGGACAAAATAATAATTCAAGTGGATCAATAAAAGGTAATTAAATTCATTTTTTATTCTAATATTTATAACCGGGCAATAACTATTATGTGGCTTAATATATGTTATTTTGCCATCAAAACAAAATATGTTACAACTCAGAATTGAGTGTTTTCGAAAAATAATAGTTTAAGTTATTTAGAAAAACTGTATATATATGTAAATTAAATTGAGTTATAGGTAATTTATAGACTCATATAATTAAAAAAAAAAATTAAGTAATTTTCTGTTCGTTGAATAACATTTTATTTTACAATTCTAATAAATTGATTTAAATCTAGAATTCAGTTCAAAATAAATGTTAAGAATCTACGATTTTTTGCCAATGAATAAAAAAAAAATTAAAATTAGTAGCTAAATTAATATTGTGACTTTGAAAAATACCCCATATTTAAATATACATACTTATATTTAAGTTTTTGATCAAATAAAAATAACGAATCGGAAATTTGAGTTTGGTAATCAAGAGTATGAATCCTTGATTTAAGAGGGAACATAAGTTTTCTTCCGACAAAAATCAAACTCTTTTCCCATAACTTTGAATTTTTTTCTGTTTTATTTTATTATTTAATTGCTCGAAACCTCAAATTTACCAATTAACTTATCTATTTTATTTGAAAAATATTTTGATTAAAGAAATTTAGTTATTAATTGTTTCATCCATGTAAAATTTTAAACTTTATTTTATCATTAATCATTTTTCTTCAAATTATAACCAGCAACTGTCTATTTTCAAACAAAAATTACAGTTACTTTTTTAACCTCAAAAGTCACTTAAATATGTACCTATATAAATATATATAATATATATACATATATGTAAATATATTTCAGGCCTCTTAAATGTTTATTGTGTATATTAAATTTGGCAACAAATTAATAATTTTTCAAGTGTTACCATCATCTTAAATAATGATGGGTAGTAGAATTTCCTAATCTGCAAAACTTATATTTTTCTTCAGTAATATGGTCTTTTGTTTTGCTACTATATTTAGCAAATTAAAAGTTTGCTGATTAGTTTCAGGCCTTTTTCCATCCAACTGTCTGTCTGACCGTCTGTCCACAGAATGTTTACTTTGCTCGAATCATTTGTTACGGAGCTCTAGCCCTCCTTTATAGTCAATTTTTTTTAACTTTATAAATCCCATAAATTTTAGGTACTCCCATATTTGGAATTCACTTTTTTAATTTTTCGGAACTCAAACCAATATTGTTAATTTTTTACACTTTATAAAGGAATTGTAAATAATGTTTTTATGCCACATGTAATTTTATAACAAAGCCCGTTGTCTTTTTAAAAATGTACACGTTTAAAAACGTTTGTTTTACAAATTACCTTGTTATTTTTATTTTTTATTTTTGAAGAAGTTGTCTTGTAATAAAAAAAACAAAAGCCACTGTTATGAGGAATTATTGAAGTAAAACTATAAATATAATGATGATCGAGGAGTCCAAGTAATAAAATAGACAAAAAATGTTTAACATTTTTATCCAAACAACACTTCAGCTCACGGTCAAAAATTTGGAAAAAAAAGACAAAAATCAAAATTTATGGAGGAACAAAAAATAAAAAATAAATTAAAAATTATTACAACAAAAGAAAAACATTTGACGATGAAATTTTTTTGAAAATAAAATGACGCAAGAAATCCAATAATTTTGTTTCGTATAATAAAAGATACTTTCACTAATTGGTGAAAACATCAATTTTTATGTTGCTTTTTATTGTCTTCAATATGTTAATAAATAAGTACCTATGGTTTATATTTATACTGTTGTATTTGTCATTGAAATTATGATTGCAGTATAGCTTTGATTAGAGTTTCGTTACTTACTGAGATTTAAGAATTCTAACTATCACTCATTTAAAAAATAATATTTATTTTTAATAACCTAGACCTTTGTTTTAAATGTGTGTGTGTTTTTTTTTTGTTTACATGCTACTATTCTACTATTAGCCTAAAATGTGGGAACCTGAGGAAACGTATATGGGGCTTTGATCTTAAAGAATTAGGTATACACAATTATTGTAGCGGTATGAGATATTTTTAATCCTTATGACTGTTAGAAACGTCATAAATTTAAAAAGACACAATCTTATTTTTGTTATATGTTCCATAATTAGATATTTCGGTTATTCGATATTTTTTTATCTGTAAATTATATTATACAATTAATTTAATTGTTTATATTATTGTGTTAATGGAAACTGGGTGCACTGGGAAAAGAATTTGGCACTCTAAAAACTTCCTAACAATTATTCAAATAAAATAAATTAAAAAATAGCAGAAACTTTTTGAACTTCATAAAGTTGTGAACTATCAAATTCATGGCTTACGTCATCGATCATTCAATGCTTTAGTATATTTAAAAATTATAAGCTTGAAAGTACATTAATTAAATTTTTAATAATTATTTTATTATTATATTAAATTATCATAATGCAGTTTTATTATACATTTAATTTGAAAAATAGGAATTTTTTTAAATAAGTAATAATAAAATCAAAATAACGAATTGGTTGATACTTTGACCCGGTAATGAGTTTTTGTAAATCTTTAAATATTTGTACATATATGCAATATTTTTTTTTTCTAATCTTCAGCAAATTAAAAACGAGTATATAACTATATCTAGCTATCTAGCATTTGCAACATCATCATCATCATTATAATCATAGTTATTATTATAGGCATCACCATAATCATCAATATCATAATTATGGATGGTTATGATCAACAGCATCTACAAAAAAAAAAAAAAAAAACAAAAATTTGAAAACAACATCTCTTATAGTATTATTAAAAATTTATCGATTGGCGTTTCAAATTTTGAAATAAAAGCAACAACAAAACTTAATTTTTTTTTTATATAAAATTTTTTTAAAACGTTTTAAACTCACCGAAAATTTAAAAAAAAAAAAGGGTGTTGAAATTCATAATTTTTTTTCCCCTCTTGGAATGAAACTGAAGTTTCTTTATTGCAATACAGTTATTCAATATTATATAGGTCTTTATGTTAGTTGAATCTTTTAATATTTTTTATATAAATTTTTTTAATAATAATTAATCATTTTAAAAAATGCGTATTTTGTAATCAATAAATTATAATTTTAGAGTTTTAAATTTTTATATTTTTTTTTTTTTGTATCTTCATACAAAGGTCAAAGGTTTTTTTTTATTTTAAAACTGCTCTTGTAATAACTGCAATTTTAATACTTAATTTTGAAATATATAATTTATTATAAATTAATAACAAAAACTAAAATTAAAAAGTAAATTAATTGAAATATTAAATTTGAAGGTATCTTAAGTATAATTAAGTCAAATTTGAATTAAAAAATTATTTAATTTTAGATAAAATTTTGAATTAAATTCTTAATACCTATAAATGTATTTCCACACTAAAATATTTAGGTGAAATTTAAATTTGGAATTTGTTAAAATTTTTTAAATATAATTTTTAGTCATTTAGAAAAAAAATCAACCAGATAAATAGAATATTGGTAAGAATGCCGACTTCTTAATTATGGTGTTCAATTTCGAATCCAATGTAATTATAAAAAGATTTTCATTCTCTTTAAAATTCAAAATGCCCCTGGGACTATATGTTCAGATCATCAACATAAGTATACCTACACACTTGAAGGATTGTATTATGTACTTACTTAATTGTAAATTGTATATTTTACGAAATCTGTATGTGGTAACTGGAAATGCTTCATTATTGTTTTAAAATTCGTAAAACATTTTAATAACTAATTCTTCGAATAACATGTTCCTAATATACCCATCTTATTTTTTCAGAATATTTTAATTCGTGTTCTAATATATAGCAATCTATTAATAAAGGTAGAATTAATATACAGATTACAGATGTCAGATACTGTCTAACCAGCCCAACAGTCAAAGAACCACAAAAGGCATAGTGTTCTTACAAACCTATTTTTCAAATTTTTCTTCTCAGAATGTTTTAGAAGTTTCTTTTTGGAAAAATTACAACAAATTCAAATATTTTTTATACCTAACTTCCTACCTCATAAGACCACCCGGAATAAACTTATTTTTTTTATAATTAAACATAAATATACACGCATCAATTAAATTTAAAATAAAATTATAATAATAAACATTCATATTTTATTCTAAAATATTTTTTAAATATTCTTAAATTAATGTATTCTGGCGTTAGAATATCTGTTAGGTTCAATGTTTTCAAATCTACAAAATCTTTCTAAGCAATTTATTATTTAATTATATGTAAATAGGAACTTGTAATAAATTAAAATTTTACCTAACGGTTTCTTCTAATAAATTTACCCAATTTAAACCCCTTTGTTTGCAACTATAACAAAAATTATGATTTTAAAACATTCAAATATTTTGTAAATAAATATAGCTAAGCAGAAGCTATAGAACAGCCTGGTAATTGAAATTTTTTTTATCTAAAGATAAATTATTTTAGAAATTTTAATAAAAAAAAAGGTAGCAAAAAGTAAAAAAAAATTAACAACTGATCTCAACTGATGATCACAAACACACATAAATTATAAAATGAAAATTTTTTATTATGAAAAAAGAAAATCGCCCATAAAAAAAACAACAAAAATCAAAAATCATAAAATAATATAAAATAAAACTTTATAAAATCGCATATTCCCAAAAAAAAATTCCAAAAAACAAAACGTTTCGCTATTTGATTTTTTTATTTACCGTTATAATAGTACAATCATATTATTTCCAACTTATTTCTATATGAATAGTATTATGTGCGTATCTAATAGATATAAACGTACAAACAATACAATTTTATTTATTTAATAGATAGTAAAACAACGGCAACTAAAAATAGCAAAAGAGTAAAAAAAGAAAAAAAAAAAACAAAAAATTACCAAAATTTAATTTTTCTATATAACTTGGTCCAAAGCAATCTACTACACGCAACTTTATGATAAAAATTATCGGCTGAAGTTATCTAAAACCGAAATAAAATAAAAATAAAAAATAAAACTTTTTAAATCCAACAACTTTTTATTATATACCTAGACTAAAAAAAATATATTATTTAAACAACTGTCAGTGTATATGTAATTTTATCTACAGATGTAGAAAAATCAAAAAAATCATAGACAATTTCTTTCTATCATTTCACCAAAAAATGAGAGCTTATGAGTCAAAGCAAAGCAAAGCAACAAATGAAAAAAAAAAACAAAACTAAATGATGAGGGCAATAACCTCATAATAATAATCGCATCGCTCTTTTTTTTAATATTATTCATTCGTTCATTCGCTCACTCATTCGCTCATTCTTTTGAACATGTACATTGTGTGTACAGTGTACACAACTATCCATACGATTTAAATAATATTCATACACTTTTTTTTCCCATTATTCTTATCTCATTCTTACTAGTAAAACATTATACACACACAACGAAACTAATGTAAATTTTTTGTTTTTTAAGTTTGTTAAAATTAAATTTAAAAAAACTGCCAAAAAAAATGAAATTGATAAAAAAAAAATTCGAAAATTTTTTTGATTAAATGACTTTATATTATCACGCAATATAATCAACACACATATAAAGCACGCATACACGTACAAATTCAAAAAAAAAATTCAAAAAATATTACAGATGGGACGGAAGAAAATTTCAAAAAAATTATCTATTTAAACTTTAATCTATATGGAAATATTGAAAGAAACGTTTTTCCTTCATTTAGTTGTAAAAAAAAGTATTTATATACGGAGAAGCCCGTAGAATCTCCTCTAAGGAAACAGCGAAATTGTTGTTGAAGTTTGACAACTGAAATCTATTGAAAATTAAGTAGTATACGACATATTGTTAGAGAATTAAAGTGCAAAATCATTTAAAATTACACATTTTCTAATTAATAAACTTTTATCAAATAATGGCCCCTAAAACGTCAAATAATATGACGATCATCTCATTATTGTTGATTACTTTTGCCAGTGCCAATAAAATAATTGCGAAATTGTTTGATTTAACAACATTTTGACAATTAGACATTCAATTTTTTGATTGAGACGTCAAAAAAGTTTATGAATTTATGACTTTGACTACCGATGTCAGATTCAAAAATATGTTTATTTTGGAAAAGTTAAAAATTAAGTTTGCTCAAAGTAACCGTAATTTTTCGTTAATGGTTTTTTTCATATTAAATATATTTTAAAAGTATATCAGCTTACCTTTGTGAAAAAACACAGATATTACATCCATTTAAATGGATTACCCTTGAATGAAATTCATTCAAATTTCCAAAATTAAAAAATTTATAAGTTGCGTTGGATGAGCATTTAAAGATGACACCACTACCAATGCATTACTATTAAAATGATATAATCATTATATAAAACAACTTATAGTTTTATAGATCTGGACAATATTCCAAAATATGATCAATTTGCTCTATAAAAGAATTTTTGAAGGTATTGTATAGAGTGAACGCATTGCACACCACAAAAAAAAAAAAAAAACAAAAATGTGGGCTGAAAATTTATGAAAATTTAATTTTCTTATTGAATTTTTTTAATTTTTTACTACTTGGTAAATTTTTGCTACTGCATAATAAATTTAAAAAGGGAATCGAATTTCAGGAAAATAAAAAAAAATTAAACAGTTAGAAAGAGAAAGATAAGTGAAACGAGAAGTGAAAGAAAAAACAAATTTATCGTTTTTTGATTAAAAAATAATTTTAAATATTTTTTAAAGTAAAATTTTACACGCAAAGAGTATTCATTTTTTGTATCTTAAGTTTTTTTTTTAACTTTTAAGGTTGGATTGGTTAACAATTATATTATCTAAAATATGAATCTTAAAAAAAAAACAAAACATTGTATTGTACCTAATAATAACAGTTTTAATTACAATTTTGTACAGTTAAATTGCGTCACGTTTAATTTTTATTTTTTAATTTTTAATGAAATTTTTTTTTTTATTACTTTTTTAATTCAGAGAAATTAAATGAAGATTCAATCGTAATTTTTATTTCAAGTGAAATTTTTGATTGTAAAATGATTACAAAATACTTAAAATATAGTTAGTAATATTTTCAATATTTTAGTTATTTAACATTTTGTTTTATATTTTTATCTTTAATTCTTTTTAACGTTCTTTTTAAATTGATGATTTGCAGTTTAAATGCGTTTGTAACTAAAATTTAAATATTTATTACATATATTTATAAGAAGTTGCGTTGGATAGACATCATATAATATTAAATCAAATTTAATATTGATTTTTAATTAGTTTTAAATTATGGTTTATCTTGAAGAATAAAAGATTGATTTTTTAACTTAATCAAGACACTTTCGCTTGTAAGTTAACTGCTATGAAATTATATTTAAACAGTTTGTAGGAGGAACGTTGCTATACGATTGAATATAAATAATTATAACTATATAAAAACGTTAAATTATTTTGAATATTATTCGACTAAATCCAGAAAGAAAGGTGGCTATATTAATAATTAATTATACAGATATGTTAAATCAAATTAGTTTTAAAGCGCGCTGTGCAAAATCTAGGATGCGTGAACGCAATAAAATATTTTATAATCCAGTTAAATACTTTTTTGCAAAATTCCAAATACACACCTTATAAGACTCTGTGTTATGTTTAACAAAAAATATATAAGTTATATTTCAGTCTTCAGCCTGGCCCTTAAACCTATTATTTTTTAGTATTATATTCAGATATTAAGTTAAACTTATGTAAAAAAGTTACTCGAACCTGTTAAACAAACTCACGGTACATATTTCAATAGCAAAGACGGATCTTGTATATAAACGAATTTGTAAAATTTCAAAATCCTAACTTTTTAGTTTGTCAAATATCGTGCGGGACAGACGAATGGACGGGCGGCAACTCATGCCTAAATTGTTTTACTTTTCAATTCTGATTCGATCCATATCATTGTGTTTATATCAATACCCTGCCCTTTAACAGTGTCCCAAACGTTATGGAAAATTTAGTATATCCTTTGGCCTAAATCCAGTTGGAAAACCCAAATACATTCAAAAACCAGAAACAACTGATCAAACTATATAAGAAACTTAAGGAACTTACAAATTTGATTGATAAGTTATATTAGTTACATATAGCATAGCCAGTTCCGGTTTTAAATTTTGGAAATAATTAACACAATAACAAAACTCAATTATTTAAATTGGTTAAAAATTTTTCCAAAATTGATTCTAATACTTGATACTTTTATGTAAAATTTATTTAATACTTTAAATAATCAGATGACCTTTAATTTTATTTTCTGATCGAATTTTAATGTCTAATTTGTAACAAAATATATAAAAATTCGTCAATTCAACAATTTACAAACTGAAAAAAATTCGATGATAAAAAACGAAATATAAGTGAAAAAAAAAAGAAATTTAAATTTAGGACTTTCTCTTTTTTTGTTGTTATTGTTTTTTTTTTACCAAAAATATCCCAAAATTTTTCTTTTCATTTATTTATGAATTAAGATTGTATCTCTCTACACATATAACTCTTTTAAACAAAAGCTTATCAATATAATATGTAAGTATATATATATATATATATTAAGCTTATAAAAGCGCGAATTTTAAAGTTTCTTATTTAAAAGAGCAGCCACATGAGGACAAAAACAGTAACAAAACAAAACTTTTAAACTCTGCAAATTTTTTGAACCGTAAAAATAGTAACAAGTTGAAATCTGAAGTTTTCGAGGCACGCTTTTAAGTCTTGCTTTCTTAAGTTTTTAATTTTCAAAACTTTTTTTTAACTTTTGTTGTAAGAAAAAATAACGAAAAACAAGAATAAAATTTAATGTTAAGCTTTTTATGCATTTTTTTGTTTCTTGAAAAATTCAATAAATCGCAAATAAAAACTAAAGATTTGGTTTTAAATTTTTCCTTAAAAAATTAACAAAGAATAACATGAAAATAACAACTTCAAATAATTTAGTCTCCAATCCAATCTGAATGGAAATGTTGTGAGATTTGTGAATTGTTAAAGTACTTAACCACAAAAGTACAAAAAATACAATAAACTTAACTAAAATACTAAAACACTACCCAAATTCTAACAATAGCTTAGAAGTGATGATTATCAAATAAAAATTGACGCACTGACGCTATAAAACATGACTATCGCTTTTCAGAAAAAGTGTAAGAGAATATTGTATTAAGTGATGTTTTTTATATGATACGGCTAAGAGATATTAGGTGAATATCCTGGATTTATGTTTATAAAAAAGTTTCAAAATACTTACAATACAATATATTTCTGCAAATAAGAAATTCTTTCCTTAAAAATTTATATTTTCCATAAACTTAAACATTAAACAACAAAAGTCATCTATGCATTATAAAATTTGGTACTGCAGAAACAAACATGTCCGAAGTCTTCGTATCATGAGAATCAGAAGTTGGGCCAGCAAGATATATGATAGAAAAAAGATACTCTCCGATTCTTAGAAGAATTTAAAAAAATTGTGTAGGCCTCAAAATATCAGTCGCGAAAATTTGACGTTTCTCTTTGTAGAACTTTTGTTTTTTTTTATTCCTTTGCCATTCCTTTAAGAAGTATGGGGCATTCACCAAGTCCATTTAGACTAGTCTTCAGAATATTTAATTTATATATTCACTAAGCCGTTGATTACCCGGTATAGTGTAGTTATTGTAAAAGATTATGAATACACAAATGTTAATTTTGTGCGCCATCTTTTATCCTACACAAGAGTTATTTACAAATTTATATTAAATCTTATTTTAAATTACGATATAATTATACAATTTAACGATATTTTATAATTAGCTATCATCTGACCAGGATTTGAACCCGAGACTTTCAATATTAAATTCTGCGTCTTTACCACTACGCCATTTGTCATATTTTCTATTACTACTATTTTAAGTATTTTCGTTCGACTTCTGAATCGCAATATACATGAACTTCTTAATTTTTATAAATTATTCTGACATGTGTCATTATTTTAGATTATTATAATGTGATCACCATAAATCGAAATCATATGATTGCAGTCAAGCATGTATAATTCTAATACATATATGAGAAAACGCCTATTTTTAAAGGAATTCTTAAAATGATGAATTCAAATAATCATTGATTGTTAATCACAATTGATTAGTAATCCAAAATTTATTTCATAATAAACTCGAGATGTCATTTGATATTAACTTCCAATCACCTTTGATGCTCCATTTATATTTTAATTTTTAATTAAAAATTGAATTGCATTTATTATGAAATAATTTTATAGAAAATAATTAGTAGTTTTAATAATACATTAGGTTATATATTTTCTTATTATACATTTACAATACTTTATTATGTTAATGTTTTACTATTTATTTTTATTATTTTATAATACTTTTAAATTTTTCTTCTCTTGTAATTTGATAGATTTTTCAAACAGTGAAATAAAATCGATTATCAAATTAAGATTTGATGATTGAGATAAATTTCTTGTTGTTGCCGTTGTTTCTTTTTTTTGACTTTGTCTTCTGTCATTTTTTATCTCTTTCTATCTTTTATAACATTTTTAGTTCAAGTTGCATTAACTAAGAAAAAAAAAAACAATAAACATATTTTAGAGCCTGGAGCGATTAATGTTCACTTCAAGAAAAGAAATTAAATAAGCGCGCTGCTGCAATTTTTTTTTTTTTTTTGTGAATCGATTAATGAAATTTTTTTTTATTTCTATTTTTTTTTATTTAATATCTTCTTACTCTCTCTATCTTAATAAGATTATATATTTGATGAATTGATTATAATTTTTATATTATTATTATTAGGTGTTTTATTATGAAATATGATCTTGATTGAATTTGGTTTTTTTTTTAAATTTTAAATTTTTATCATAATTTTGAATCGAAATTTTTTACAACTTTAATAACATGATTTTATAAAGGTATATAAATATATATAAGTATATATATATATATATATATATATATATATATATATGTACCACTTAAATACCTAATTAGGTTGTAAAATGTTGCACATTCTGTTAAAAATGGAATTAATAATTATAATTTTAACAAAAAAAAAAATAATTAAAGTGTTTAAAAATTAGATCACAGATCAAAATTATTAAATTGATAACAATCAATTAAAGTGTTTTAGATGTTTTGTGCAATTTTTAAAATTAGTAAGCCCTACAGCTACTCAAATTCTTTGACAAATTAATAAAAATTTTGAAAATAAATATCTAAAGTGTAAAGTGCCAATATACTTAATTATAAACGTTTTTTTTCTTTGTAATTCAGTACAATTTGTCTGATTTTTAAGTGTAAGTACTTAAATAAGTATTTGTTTATTTTTTATACTGATTTGTAAATATTGGTCAAGATTAAAATTCAAAGAGAAAAGGTATTAAGTATTTTAATTTGACAATAATCAGTAATAGTACGCATTCGGCATTATTAACGCAACTGAATTAAATTTAACTGAGAAAATGCGAAATAGTTCCTACAGGTTTTGGCTAATAATTATTTTCTTAAGTCTTACTTATGTACTCGTATGGTGCTATAACAAATAAATTATGTCTTTGGTAATATTTATGAATATGAATGTTTTAGAAAATATTTCCTGCTATTAGTACAAAGAACGCGAGTATTTAGAGTATGGAAATTTTACAAAGCTATGTAAGTTTTATCTTGTCTCTTAAAAGAGAAATTTTTTTTAAGAAGGATTGGAACGCTCGAAAGCCGCCCACAGACATGCGGTGTTCCTTTGGGTGGTGTGCTACTTTAACGTACCAAAAACACACCCTTTTTGAACCAAACTTTAGGAAGGAGCCTGTAATACAAATGTACAGTTCAGTTAGAAGAATAGGAATATGAAAGGATTGTGGGATTGTGAGGAGGTTATTTAGGTTATTTTGGATTATAGGGGAGGGGGGAAATTTGTAGGGATATTGAGGAGAAAGATGTTAATATTCTTATTAAATTTTATTAAGTCATACACATATAAATTGCCAACTTTAGAAAACACATTGGACGGAATATGGTTCCATAATCTCGATACGCGCTCCTTGTTTCACGTTGGAAAACTTTAAGAGGAGGCATTAATTTTTTTATTTCCTTAGAACAGATGTTTGTCTCCACTAGGTATCTATAAAACGGGATTAGTTACCAGACTGTGCGCCGATGGCTAAGAGGAGTGAGTGTTGAGGTGTTGAGAAAAGTTTGTTTGCACCAAAGATTTTGAACAAATGCAATATAGATTACTGATTTCTAATAATTTTTGCAACAAAAAACACAAACCGATGAAATCATAATTGAATCATAAAATTCCGATAGGATTTATCATAAAAATTGATAAAAAATATATTGCGCATTGGTTCCTGTTTTTAAAATTTATTATAAAAGTTTGCATATAATTAAATATTAGTTAAAAGTTATATATTAGTTGTATAAGATATAACAAAATTTGGTAACATCTTTAATTTCATAATGATTTAGTTAAATTTTTTTTTGATTTGGTTCATAGCAATAGAAATTCCCACAATCTGTTATGATATATGAATTATTAAACACTTGAATAATTTGTAAACTGTCTATAACTTAAAGTATTAGGTACATTGAACTTTAACCTATTGCAAATTAAAATAGTCATTATTATTATAAAAGATAAAAATGCAACCTTCAAAACTGAAAAGTATAGTTATATATATATATATATATACGTGTATACATATTATGAAATTGATAATCAACAGGCTATTCTTTTTTTTTATTCAAAATCTCTAAAGCAATTTATCTTTTGTATAATTTTCAAACTCACCACTACCTTTCAATATTGAAAGTTAAAAATTTATCTGTTTTATTATGTGAAATATGTTTGAATACTCGTATGTTTTTTCAAACATTATTTTGACATATTCAATTTCTTTTATAAATTTATTTTAATAATAAATTATCAATCAACATCTTAACCTAACAAATAAAAAAAAAAAAAATTTAATTTATGAAAGAAAAAAAATAATATGAAATTTGTTAATAAATGATTGAAGTTAATTAGAAAAAAAAAATCAATATTAGGTCATCATAAAATTTTTGCACATTCATACAGCATAAATTTTGTTAAATGGTGCAATAATCTTTCATTTGGATTTAGTTTCATCGTTTTTTTTTAAATTATTTATAATCAAGCATTTAAAAAAAAAACAAAAAATCAAGATTAATTAACCAAAAAATTTAAAACCTATTTTAGGATCAACCTCTAAAATGAAAAAAAGTTGCTTGTAATTATGTTTAAAACTCTTATTGGAAGCAATTATTATACTTAGTTATTGCTTATCATTTTCTTCAACAATTTTTAAAAAGTTCATAAACTACAACACAAATAAAATATTTATAATAACACCTCCATAATTGTAATTCAAGAACAGAATATTTACAAACAAACAGCTGGTTGACGAATAAAGTACCCTAGGTAAAGTCCGTAAAACCTATTGTTTAGTATTTTTAAAGAACAAATAATTAGGATTCAATTTTGGTGATTGCAACAATTGGTGATTGAACATCAAACGATCGCTACCTGTGATAGTGTTGGAACTAGTAATATTTCAAAGGTCTAAATTTCAATCGATACATATTTATTTTAGAATTCAAAATATATTATTTAATTTAAAATGTTATATTAGCATATAAATAAGTTATAAAACTAATAAAATCTGCGAAACTGTGAATTGGATTTGAGGTTATTAAAAGGAGGTAATTAATAAATAAAAGAAAAGTGTGAGAGATAGAACAGAGCATCCAATAAAATTTCCAATCCATCTTAAGAAAACCCCTTCCTAAAATTTTGTAATTAAAGCGTCATGCCACACACGGTTAAAAGCTTTAGCCACAACTTCAGATTCACCGAAATGGGGAAGGCTCACTTTAAGCTTCACACAAATGCAAATGAGAACACCAGTTGAACGACCAGTTTTGAACCTATCATGAAGCAAATCTGTACGATCAGGGTATTACAGAAGCTTTATTTTAACGATTTTTTCCATTACTTTGAAAAGGACCAAGGTTCTAACAATAGGACCGTAGTTAGAGGAATCGCTTTTATTGATTTTTTTTTTGATCTGGAAAAACTTTCGCATCCTTCATTGGGCAAGATGAATACCTAAAGTGAAGGGAAGATCATAAATGTTACGCAGAGGTTTTGAAAGGCTAATTAACGCCTTAAAGTATGCAATCATCGAAATATTTTATTGTAATTTTCAATCAGTTCCATATATGGGCATAACTTTACTTTTTTTGGTTTTAATGATCTAGAAGTTGCAAAGCACTCTTTTACAGTATTTAACACTGAAAATTCAAGGGATAATCCATAATATCCAGATTAAAGTTAAATAAATTAGCTCCTTTTTTTTAGTGTTTTATTTTTCTATTCATTATTTTTTACAATTTAAAAACAAAAACTTAAAAAGAATTCTTGTATGCTAAAATGCAATTTGTACGTGGCTGACCAATATTTCAGCTCTCACATTTTATTTAGAACGATATTAATATATCTCTTTCGATGTTTTAATATTGATATAATTTTATTTTAACATAATATAATTTTAGTTTTAATTGAATATTAATATAACGGAATTTATTGGAAAATTTTATTCAATAAAAACCCATTTTTTTTTTAAATGTTTTATAAAACCTTAAAACTAAACTAACCTAATATTTGCACCTAAACCTACAAAAACCTACGTTAAATTAAAATTTTTCCAAAAGTATGGTTTTTTAATTTCTAATTTATTTTTTGCTGAAATATACTTATATATACTTAAGTAGTTATGCTTAAACAACTCATTATCATTAATATTTATTTATTAAATTTGAAGGTATTTGTTTTATTTTCGCGTGTCTTTTATAGTGGTATAAAATCGGAACGTTTTGATTATTTTCGATATAATTATGTTTGTCCAAAAACACGAATGCTTCAGGAGGCAAAGAACCTGTTACTTGGCAGTTCTTAACACACTCAAAGTTTTCGTACCATGGATGGCAGATTAATGAGTTCTCACATGTTTCACTACTCCTTTGTATATGGTTACGTATGAGACGAATGATAAAATTGTCGATTCTAATTATGTTCGCCTTATCATATATAAATTCATTTGAATAATATGGCATATTAGTGTTAGGTTTTCTATTGTAGTTTGTACAAGCTCTTAAACACGTGCGTTCAAATATTCTTAATTTTTCCATCACAGAATCATTAACATTATACATATTGGGCAGGCATATGTTAATACTGGTCGAATAAAGGTTTTGTAACAGAGCAATTAAACTTTGTTACAAAGTGTTCTGGGAAAGAACAATTTTCCTAAATTAATAAAGGCGTTATTTGCTTTTCTTTTTTGATTTTTAACATGAAAGTTAAAGTTTAATAAATAATTATAGTGAATTCCTAAATACTTGAAGTTCACCGAGTTATTAATTTTTGTTTTGTCTGGAGCTAATATACAAAAATCTCTTCAGCATGATTTAAAATGCTCCTAATATTGTGAAAAAAACTTAAAATTGTTTTATATACTATTATTTTAATTTAACCTTTCAAGATCTTTTTGTTTTTTTTTTTTTTTGAATAATAAATAGAAATAAAAAATTCATTTATTTTTCTTCCATTTTGATTTTTCTTTTTATTAAAAAAAAAAAATTAAATACAAATTTCAATAACATGGATAAAAATAAAAATAAATGTTTTTTGATATAAAATAGTATAGAAACACCATACTGTGTTTACAACACCAAATAAATGGTGACACTATTTTTCATTTAATCACCACAATTTTTCATTAAAAAAAATTCTAAACAAGATAAGTTTGTTTTTTTTTTCTATATTTATATTTTAAAGCGATTTATTAAAGATAGAAACACAATTTGCACAATTCACCTGTACCTACTAACTTAGTTAAAATAAATTTAAAAAAAACAAACAAAAAAATATGCAGAAAATATTTTTTACCCACAAGCGTACACCAAAATATTTAATTCTGTTGAGTTTTATTTTTACTTCACCACCTTTACAACCCGTTATTAAATCACAAAAATCGCAAAAAAAACTTAACCACAAAAAAAATCAGCAAATCTGCAAATAACCGAATTGCAAAAGTAAAAGAAGAAAAAAAAAAAAAAAAATATTTAAAATAGCAACAATTTTAAATGAAAAACCAGTTTTTCCACAGATAAAAAAAATTTTTTTTTTTAAATTTTGACTAGTAAAAAACAACAATAAATAAAAAAAAAACAAAACAAAATTCAATAACCCAACGGCAACACAGAAATGTTATATTTTCTTTTTATTATATACAGTATTACGTAATTTTCTTTTTTTTTTTTTTGTGTTTTTGTTTTTGTTTTTGTTTTTATTTTTTAAATAAAATATCTATTCAAAAACGCATTCTATATAATATCATCGGCGTAAGCGATTCAGCGCTACGATTAAGAAAACAACATCACTACACAAACAACACATACATAAAAAAAACAACGATTCATATTCAATGCAATATTTTCAATGCGTAGTGAACTAGCTAAAAAAAATCAAATACCAATACATTCAAAAATTTTACATATCCCATTGTATAGTCGCAATTCCTATTTGGATTTTTCAGATATAAAATCAGAAGATAATTGTATAGCATACACACACATGTATTTTTGTAGGTAAAAAAATATAAATGTGTTTGAATGTTTAGTGATTTATCAGTTTTTCTATAGAAATGTATATAATAATATGAGTATGTGTAGATGTATACTTAATTTTTAACTATATGGATTTCATTCATATGATATAAACGAATAAAATTTTATTAGTTTTTCTTTTATTTTCTTTATATCATAAAATTGAAATTGGTTTTTTTTTTTTGATTTTCGGATTAAAATAAATACAATTTTGATTAATTTGTTAATACTGTTGTTTTTACTGTTGTTGTATATTATATTTGTCAGTTAATAGTTAGTGTAAACTTTAAAAATGCGTGCACGTCATTTTTTATTTATTTTTTTTTTTTTTTTTTTTATTTTTTTTTTTTATTGGTGTAAATTATGCAAAGTTGCGTGAAGTTATCAATTAGCATATGCTACTGAATTGATAGTTAATATTCTGTACAAAAAAAAAAAAACATAAAATTAATAATAAACTAGATATAGTTTAGATTGATTGGTTGGTTTTCTAGTTAAAATGGACAGGTACCTACATTTTGTATATTTATGGTATTTTTTTTTTTTTTTTAATTTTCAATAAAATCAAATATCACGTACTAAGAAAATGCATATATGTAACTCTTTTTTTCTTAATTTGAAAATAATTTTATATAGGTATACCTACATATGTTTTTTATACATAGGTATATATAACTTGAATGCATGTACTGATTTTATTTGAAAATTAATTTATCATCCCCCTCCACTTTGTACAAAAACTAGATTTTTATATTTTTCGTATTTTTTAACGTGCATTTTTATTCTAGGAACTTTTTTAATGCTTGTGTTCACGATCACGTATCGTTTTATCATTTAATTGAATATTAACTATTTTGAATGCAGTTCTTTAATTTTTAAAATTTCCATTACAATTTTTATGCATTTTCAATAAATTGTTTGTGTTTTTTGGAACTTTTTTTATGATTTATGAAATTTCATAGTTGGGACGTTTTTAAATGTATAACTGTAGCACTAGACCTAAGCTCTAAATCTGTCAAATTACACTTTTTTTTAGAAAAACGCCAAATAATTTTGCGTTAGAATATTTTGCGTAAAACCTGTAAACCCACAGTACAGTATAAGTCAAACTTTTGTGTATATTTGACTACATTATGGAGGCCCTGAACATATAATTCACTCATGAAAATCGGACATCGGACCAACATGTTAAAACAAAATTTAGTCATCAATACTCTAATAGGACTGACACTGCAAAAATATAAGGAAAAAGTAGCTCTACAGTTTTTGGTGCTTCTGCCTAAAAGTAGTTTTACAGTCCAAAAATTTTAATTTATAGTAATAGTAAATATTGTCTGATAATATTATTAATCCTTTGCCGATTTGACATTTGGGCTTTTTATTAAATTATTGTAGTATACACTATATATTTTCATTAGATATGATCCGACCATGGTTTGAACCCGTGACTTTTCAATTGAAAAGCCGCCACTTTACCACTGAGCTATCGGTAAGATTTTTTATCTTCTTATATTTAACTTATACTCCGAAGTCGGTTAATAATTTCTATGTTTGTGGGATAATTTAGTACTTTTGAAAAGCTCAAGTATTGAGCGCAAGTATCTTTTGCGATAGGTTCGATTATCGCAATTGAAACTTTTTTATAAATCTCATCTTAAAATATCAAATTATTATAAACAGCAATAAAAAATCGAATTTCAAATTAAATTTTATTTCTTTGCTTTTTTTTGGTATAATTTTAATTTATTATTTTTCAATTAAACATTTTGAGTACAATTGACCGTAAATAATGATGAATCAATATTCAATAATGACATATTGATGATTAAATATAAAGAAGATGTCGAAATGGCTTGATTTTTGGTTTTTTTTTAATTTTATTCTTTTTGTTTTTTATATTTAATGAAAAGTTTTGAATTCAATCAAAAAAAAAAAAAAAACAAAAACCAAAATTGATTTCCATTTAATCCAAAAAAATTGAATAAAAAAAAAATAGAACTTCGAAACAAACTAATTTGAAATTAAAAATCAAATAAAAGAAAAGCATAAAAAAACCGGGACAACCAACATTGACACAATTTTTGGTACAATTTTCATTTTTTTTTATTTGTTTTTTTTTTTTTTCTGAAAATAGAAAAACATACTGTAAAATATTTTTCTATTATAATTCCAATTGAATATGAAGTATTTTTTTTCATTTTTCTATTTAATATTATTCGTGCACTTCTACAACAATTTTGAGGAATACGAGTAGTACGTATGCTCCCCATTTTATTTATAAAAAAAAAAAACTGAAAAAGAAATTATAAAAAAAAAACAAACCTTAAAAAATGTTTTTTTATTTTTTAGCTTCGAGTAAAAATGTTTGTGAGTGAATACACATGTATGTACATATAAACATATATATTTATAAAAAGTCATACTATTGTACGCATATAACATATCGTAAATACCAAACGGTACCATAGCGACAACTTATGAATATAAATAAAGAAGTCAACGAAAAATTAAAAATAATTAAAGCGAATACTTGAGAACAAGGGTTTTTAAAGATGCACATTTCCAAACTATTGGAATGAAGAAAAAATTGTGAGTAACAGCTTTCAGACTTGCTTTAATATTCATTGCGCATTATGCAAATTCGCTTTTATGACACTCGAATCGAAATGGTTAACTGTTACAATAGTTGAGGCAGAGGAAAGACTTGTTAAAATAAAGCTTCGATTCGGCATATTTGTTTTCTTAGGTGCTAGGTTCCTTCTAGGTGGATATATGAGATACTATAGACATTATCTGTCACATATATCTTTCAAACGCGACCGGAATTGTATTGGATATTAGGTACTCAATAAAAACTTTCTATAGTCGCTTTATATGAATTGAAAAAGTAAATTTCATAACTGTGTTTTGACGTTCGCTAAAATTGGACAGGGTTTACCCATAAGTTATTATGTGTACGAAATTTATTAAAATATGAATTGGATCAACGGACGCATATTAATAATAAGATTTTCAATTTTTTATTAAAAGTTAGTCAGTAATGACTAAAATATCATTTGCATATAACTCTCTTTTTATATTATATTTTCTATTTTTCTGCTCCACCTGAACCTTGCTTTCCCATTACTTGTATTTATAAATATCTATATATATATATAATTCATATATTACTCCTGTTAATATTTTAAAATTAAAAATAAACCACAATATTGGTCCGGATATGTTTCGTCGAATTATAGCGTACCATTCACAGTATAAAACTCCGCAAAAAAAAAAGCGATTTTTTTCATTTCATTAGATGTGAATGGATATTTTTTTATTTTCATTGTTTTTTTTTTTATATTTTTATTCCATCATAATAATTGCATTCCATCAATGGATTGAACTGACACTGGGGGGTTGGTTGGTATACTAATGGGCCCATCCATGCTTTCGATAATAAATTTTTATTGCGGTATAAGTATGTGTTTCATTTTTTTATTTTTTGTTTTTTTTTTTTTTTTGGAGTTTGAGATTTTTTTTTTTTATAAATTTAATGCTTCAATATGAAAATTATAAATGGAAAATTCTTATTTAGGGAAAATTTTTTGACTATATAATTGAAAGCACATATGTTTTAAGCACCACATTTTCTTTTTAACATAGATATTTTATTTCCCCATTATTGTAATGTTTATAAATATGTGCGTTGAGTGTGTGATGAAATAAATTTAAATATTAAAAAATATATTAACATAAGTGAATACCTATGTGCATTTATATACTCTTTATATACTTTGTAAAAGGCGCAGGTTTATTAAAATAAAATAAATTCAAAAATTGTCAATAATGTAAACGTTATTTTAACTTTTACGATATGTGCGCAAATTTTTCAGTTAAACGTTAACGGTATTAAAAAACATTATGCTAGAATAAGAGAAGAACTATTTAGAAAATGATTTGTACAAGAATGTTTTTAATTAACTTATTCTGAAATGCGGGTGTTAAAATCGAATCTTTTTTAAATTTTCTACAAACAGCTACAAAAATAAATTTTAAAAAATCAGTAATAGTTTTAAAAAATGTCAAATCAAATTAAAATTAAATGTTTCACTATTAATAATATTTCAATTTTAAATAACTAGGTACCTACGGGCTTGTCAAGAAATTCCCAAGCCAAAATCCCCAAGACAATATTCCCAAAAACGTAATCTTCGAAATATCATTTCCAAAATCAAAATCTCCAAAGACTGCATAATTTCGAATAAAGAGATTATTTTTTTACATACGCAATTTAGCAAGAAAAGATTTATAGCAGGAGCTACCGTCCAAAAATTGATTGCTCATAATATAAATAATTTGTAAAAGGCGAACATCGCTATACAATAGCATTGTTTTTTCATGTGATTTTGACTTTGGGAAATTTGTCTTTAAAGGGCTTCAGGAATATTTTTTTTTGGGGATTTTAGCCGTATCCCAGTACTAATTAATGCCTAATGTTATTATTAAATGATAATTATACAGCGAGTGTCTATGTCTTAAGTCTATGTTTCCTTTAATTAAACAATTCGATTATGATAAACAATGATTCTTGTAATGCAAGTTCTATCTATAGAATTAATACATAACCTATGTATCCTATGTAAGTAGTTATATAAAATTTAAATTACATTATAGGTTTATATTATATTGTCATTCTTCCTCAAATTATCCATTATATTGTAACCAGCCAGACCTATTTAGCAAAAATGAGTTAAAGAACATTTATAAAAGAAAAACAACAACAAAAATTATATATAAATCCAGTCATCCCATTTTTATATCTCTCTTAAAACAAAGAAGAAAACATTTAATAGTATTTAAATGATTTATCTATAACACTATGTAGGTATGTAATGTATATATTTTAACATCGATATTCGTATTCCATATGAGTAAAATTTATTTCTAAATGTTTGTTCAAATGTTCATCGAATCACGAATACCTGCATGTACACACGGTTAAAAAAAAAAAAAAAACTTTTTCTTTTGATAGCTTTTACATACGAATTTAGGTTTAAAAATATATATATATATATATGTATATATATATTTATATATACATATTTTAAAAAAACCTGAAGATATCAACCAGTTAAAATCTTGTATAAAATAAAACGGTAAAAAGAACGGGCTGAAAAAAAAAAAATAACTTGATTAATCCGTTTGGTGGTTAAGTTGTGAGGCAACAACAACAAAAAACAACAACAAAAGCAACACCAATAATCAAAAAAGAGAAAAAACAGAAAATAAAATTTAAATGTGTGTTAAGAATATTACGTTATATCGATGACGTTATAATTTCATAACTGTATTTTTGTAACATATATATATATATATATATATATATAATAAAAAATAAAATGGGGAATATTCTAAATGTTTTGTATGGTATTTATTATATTTATGTATATATACACGTACATAATAATGTAGACAGATATGTATATTTATTTATTTGTAAAATTGGATTTTAGGTTTCACGATATTTATATTCTAGTTGTTGTTGTTGTTGTCGTTTTTTGTTGCTATTGTTGCCGCTATTTTCTTTTCATTTTATTATGTTGTTATACCTACCATTCAACTAATACTCTTAGATAGGGTAAAATATAATGTTCTGTTATTTTCTAATATTTTTCATTTCTTTTGATTTACATACATACCAACATATTTATTTATTTATAATTGTACCGAATAGAACAGTTAAAGTTTTTTTTTATTAATTTATGGTTTTGGTGGTTGTAAGAATTATAAATTTATCGAAAAAGAGTTTGATAAAAATTATTTAAGTATTTATGAATTATAAATAAAAACTAAACCCAAATTTTTACTCAAATACAACTTTCCTCCGATTAAAATGCTTTGAAAATAAACTTAAAATGTTTTTTTAGTTTTGTAATTTTTATAGGTATGAAGGTACGTAACTTGAATTCCTTTAAATTTCTTCTTAAATAAAACTAATAACGAAAAATTCTTAATAAAAAACACGTAATTAAACACACACACACACATACGTACGTACCTATACCTTAATACAAATTCATAGAAAATGAATGATTACGACTTAAAAAATCAAAAAAAAACCGAACAAAAAAAAAACGCCATGAGAAAAAAATTCAGAAAAAGAACAAAAAAAATAAAATCAGAACTCACGTAACATATCACGCAAGGTGTTCCCATGTCCCGTTATAACTGTAATTTCTTTTTTTTTTTTGTTTTATTGGTTTTTGTATTTTTTATCACTTTTTAATGCATTTTTTACTTTGTTTTGTTTGTGTTTTTTTTTTTTTATTTGAAATGTTGATTTCGATTTTGTTGTTGGATTTTGGATTTTTATGTTTTGTTGTTGTTGCAATTGTTGGTTGTATATGTTTGATTCCTTTTTTCTTTTCAGTTAGTTCCAATTATTTAAAAAAAAAAAAAAACCAAAGAAAACAAAAATAGAATTGAGATTAATTTCTACATGCATGATATTTTCCATTTTATACTCACAAACTTACAGAACGTCTGAATACATATGCAATAATAAACTTTTAACAGATTGTTTTGTTGTCGTTTGAAGTTATCGTTTTAAAGTTGAGTTATGACTTACGTTGGACCTTACGATTCGTAGCTTTATATTTTTTTATTTTGATTTTTTATCTCCTTTTTATTTTCAAGGAAATTCTAAAAGGATCATTGTTGTTATATAAAGGTAAGATAAGATAAAAGAGATTTTTGTGAGAACTTGAAGTTATATAATAGATATTGCCTTTACAAACTTAGTTAGGAATAGACGAATATAATCTTATTAATATAAGTTTTCATATATATATGCATAACTATAAACAATGAAAAAAATTATTCAGTATATACTGAAACACATCACACCTACTCTTAAATATATAACATAAACATATTTAATTATTAATTATTAATTAACAACTATTTTAATTTTAAACGAAAGTAAAAATGTTGAGGTTACTTTTAAAATCAATTATTAGATATTATTAGAAATAACTTATTTAAAAATAAATTTCGATATAGCCTATAGTTAGCCCGTTAGTTTAACTTTTTTTTTTAGCGCTAATTGTTCAACTGTTAGGCTAATAAGCCTGTCTATACGATAGGTACATGTTGGAAGAGAAGGTCATGCTATACTCGTGTTATTAGAATTAATCTTAATGAATTTCACATACAATTTAAACATGAGATAGTACTATGCCTTATAACTTGTAGAAACGTCTTAGATTTTCAATACATAGAATTCTATTTTTGTTTTTTTTTTATATTTGAATATTTTGCATTTGAGGTATATGGTATTCTATATCTGTGAGTTTTATTATTCAATTTAATTATTTGTTTATATTTTGCATTTGTTTATATTGTTATATTAAAGTATTTTTTATTAGAGATATATATTCGTAATTATTAATTATTGATTGAGCCATTAATTTGAACCCAATTGCGAATGGTAGCTATGAGTCGACCCGAAAACTAGAAGTGTTTCACTTTCACTGGACTTCGAACCCGAGTCTTTTGCATTAAAAGTCGGCACTCTAACCACTGTGCAACGCAGACTACAGTCCAAAGAAATAGTTACAACTAAGTGTCCTTATTGTGTCAATACGAAAATTTAAAATTGTGGTAATAGGTACAGGAATTATTTCAATTTTCAAAAGTTGATACATTTCGCATCTAAATTCATGCATCTATACTTTTGAATATTGAATTCTTGAAAACTGAAACGTTGGAAATAGAAAAACCATGTCAAATATTTAGAAACAATATACTTTTCAGGAATTGCAGCTTTAATTATACGCAAAATCAAGTAACAATTGCGCTTTTTAACTCTGCTTTAAAACCTTAATTCGCGAAAACTGGGTATCAAACTTTATCCATTATGCCGCAGCTGTGAAAATCAGAACTCAATGAAAAATAGATCTAAAATATAATATTTAATATAATAAAATGTATGCAATTATCATTAAATGCATCTAATTAATCATTAAACTGACAATAAGCAAGGACACAAAATATTGAAAATATAGAGAAGGTTTTAAGAATTTAGTAACAGAACATAATGAAGTAGTAGATACAGAATTAAGTAGATGTAAGTGCAAGATTAAATAGTAAGGATGTAGTTTAAGTTAGTAATAAATTGGAATTAAAATAAAACACAACTTCTTTTATTAATAAAATACAATTTATATTTTTCTCAATATTTTTTTGAATTTTGTAAAATTAGGGAATTGTTTATAAAAATTGAATTATATTTATTTTTCAAAAATTTAAATTTTAATGGAAATATATCACAAATCAATTCTTAATCGCTTGTTAAATAAGCGTTTTTATAACCCCCACTGTGCATTATTTTTAATTTTTTTCTGCGAACTTAATTTATTGCAAGGAATTGTTTTTTCGAAATAACATATTATTAAGCCAAAACTATCACCCTTACATTGAAATCGCCTAGTCAATGAATTTCATTTATTTTTCATTGTATGCTATAAATTCATCAATTTAATTTTATTTTATTAACTCAGAGTAAGATACGTTTATACGACATACATAAAGATGAGGAAAAACCCTGACATAATATTAAATACATATCTTCTTATTATATACCTTACAGTAAGTTTGTGTTCAAGATTACGCAGTTTTTCAATATACAGATATTTATGTATATAATTTATATATTTAATATATAACCTTATATATAATATATAAAATTAAGTTGTCATTCTCTTTAATTTTCACTAAAAACTACTGGGAAAAACTTCAAGAACAGGAAAAAACTGAAAATGGCATATAGAATAAAAAACAACTATTTTCAAGCAAGAAACAAAATAAAGGAAACAAGGTGGAGTTCCTTTCAGTTTTCTAATCAGTTTCTTTTACTGTTGGTTTACGTTTTATGTCCAAAGAAAGATCGTGCAATCGGTATCTAAAAATACTAATTTCGGACAGATATAAAGTTATTTTAACAGGTCTAAAATTTTTTAATTATAAAAGAGGCCTAATGGAATTATAAGCCATGGGAGTTCAAACACGTCACTTAGAAAAGATCTAGCGCCATGAAGTTTCAAATAGAACACGCTTTTGTTTATTTATACGGCATTCTTTTCATATTTGCAGCGCAATCAATCTGCGACATATTGGTAATCTCTATATAAATGTGCGAGAATCATAAATATTTTTAAATTAATTTTATCGATTTTATGCAAATAATTTAACTTTATTAAATTATAAATTTACCTAAGGGTTGCAAAAGAGGTTTAACAGGAGAAAAAAAAAATTGAATAAATTAAACTTGTTATGAAGGGATTTATTAAATCGATTTAAGACAGATAAAGATCTTTTAAGAAACTTTGCACTTAACTAATCAAGATATTAGACTCCAATATCCATAAAGTACAATTTGGAGTAAAATTATTGAAACTAGTTCTATTCTATTCCGTAAAAGCTCCATTCCTGGCAATAGTTTTTACTAATTCTTATATGTATATATGTGTAATATGTATAAGTATTTATTTACTTATTTATATACATTTTTATTTTTTTTATTTATATTTTATGTGACAATAACAAAAACTAAATAAAACGAAAAGCAACTAAAAGCGACGACATATTGAAGGTTTTTTTTTCGTTTTTTGTATGATTGAAAATTTATTTCCTAATCTGATAGCTGATATCAATTTGCACAACCAAATAAATTTTTTTTCGCTTTTTACTGTATATAAATATATATATTTTAATGTAATTCAGTTTTGTCTCCGCAATTTAACAAACCAGAGATAATAACAACATATCAACAGTTTTTGTAATAATGAAAGATGAGATTTAATGTTGAGTACAAAAAAACATAAAATTACAACAAAATGATTAATGAATAGAAAGAGCATCACACAGCAATTTAATATTAAAGTTGGCAATTTTGTCAGATAGGTATAATATATTGTATAAAAAATATACATATGTATTATATATATATAAATATGTATGTATAATTTTAATATAACTCTAATATAGCCCCAAAATAATTAAATTATCTACATGCTGTACATACATATATTGCTTTTGTTAATTTTTTTTTTTTTTTCAATTAAGCCTTGAGTCTTGCTACTACAATTAATGGCTCTCCTGCACTTTCAATCTATTGTAATTATGGAATCACTTCAATTTTATTTTTTTTTTGTATTTGGGGTTTTTTTTTTTTTTTTTTTGGATATTAATTAATATTGCGGTTAACTATAATTCAGTGTTTTTTTTATAGCATATTTTGGATATAATTGATACATGATGACATCAAAACCTATATTTTACGAATTTTATATGAGAAGACCATATGAATTTAATAATAGGTGTTTTTTGTAGAAGACTCTTGGAAATTACATTAGAGAATTAAATACATACACAAAGGCTATGACCTAAATTTTAAATTGAATTTGATCACTAAGGGGATATAAAAAAAAATAGTTGTTTTTTGTTGTCTTTATACATACCTATACGTACCTATATATTATATATATTTGTAATTCTTTAGTTTAATCCTTTTTTTAAAATCATTTGTTCAAATATTTTTGGAATGACATTTGCAAGTGCAGTGTATTAGTATTACAATTGCATTTACAACACTAAAATAAAATTAAACATTTATTATACCTGAAATTAAATAATAAATAAATTATAAGTTATCGTCATTCTTTTGCAGTATAAATGATGGTTTTAAAACAGTATGGAACTTTTTTGATAATTATTTAAAATTAAGTATGTTTATTTAACATAAGGGTGGATCTGAATTTTTAATGTTTTATTAAGTTTTAAATATATATAAAGTTTCTTGGAAAAAGTATGAGTTTTGTTCCGCATAAATCGTAAGTTTTTAGTTGAGAGGTAAATTACTTGCAAAGTGGTTCTCCTTGTTAATCACTATTTATTAAATACTAATTGTTATTACTAATTACAAAATAAATAAACAGTCTTCCAATCGCACCACGCCTGAAAAGAACGCCCATTCTATATTGATCAGGACAAACTATAAATAAATAAAAAAATGCCCCTTAAAGTATGCATTTCTTTCCCATACAAAACCTTGATCTTTTAGTTCGAAATTGTGAAATTTATAAAATTATTCTATATTAAAAATATTTGCAAATGTTTGCCAACAATTATCAATTTAATATATATTAATATCAATTTAAATTTAATCTATTTTAATTAATAAAATAAGTTCCTTGCAAATCATATTTTAATATTTATAAATAAAATTTAATAATTTTTTTTTTTATACAAATATCATTATAATTAATTATATTATTATAATATTAATATATTTACTTTATCTATTTTCAGGTAATGTATACTCATCAAATCTATTCCAAAAAATTTTCTCAGTGTATTGAAATTAAATACATGTAATATTATCATAAAATTTATTTATCGAAACTACAAATAAAAAAATGTCAGTATAATTTGCCAGTTAAAATCGAAAAAAAAAAAAAAAAATTGTGTAAGTGAATAATAATCATAATAAAATTAATAAATATTTAAAAATTGAAAAAAAATACAAAATTTATACAACAAAAAAACTTAGAAAATAAATATAAAATTAAAAATAAACCATAAAAATATCGAACGTCCATGAACTCACCACACCATTCATTAAACAACATAATATATATTATACAGGTGAATTATTAAAAACTCGTCGTCAACATTAAATATTATGGTAATGAAATTATTTATGTTTTGTGCTTTTTTTCTCTCTCTCTCTCTTTTTTTTTAATTTTTTTTTTTATTTTAATAAAAATGCTTTAACAAAACTTCATTTGATTTCAAAGCATACAAAAATAAATTTTAAAGATCTCCTTTGTTACGTTTATCCAGGTGGTGAGGTGGATTTTTTTATTACGAACTTAATTATTATCGATTATTAGCATAATGATAATCAACAAATGTATCGTTTTTTCTTTTTTGTTTTTGTTTTTTTTTTTTTAAAGCAGGGATGCTACATTTAAGCTTAATGTTAATTATAAAAGCTCTTCTGAATAAAAGTATAAATATTAGAAATGTTGTGATGATCAGTGATGTTGAACAAAAAAAAATGTTAATATATATATATATTTATAAGTATATACAAGTATTGCAAATAACAGGCCAAAAGTATAATAATAAAAAAAAAAAAATTACAACAAACTAATACAATTAAATAAATTTAAACAGATTTAGTAATCAATTTTTATTAAGATATTTTTTAGCAATACTAATTTATAATAAATTTGGAAATTGTTATGTAATTTTTGATATTTTCCCATTTTTTTTTCAATTTTTTCAAAACATATAATCGATTTTTTTTTTTTTTTTTTTTTGTTAACTTATGACTGACTGATCTTTTCTTTATTTTATCTACAGTCATCTGCTTAATAAGTGAATGTACTACAAAATAACAAAAAAAAAATAAAAATAAAAATTTAATAACTATGTGTATGTTAAAATTTTGAATGGTAACATATGGTCAATCAAACTGTATGATTAATTCGATTAATTCATAGACCAAGATGATGGCAAAAATAATTTGTCTTAAACCATCCCTGACAAAATAATTTTATTTCTCTTTTCTAATTATGACAGTTATAAAATACACTTTTTGATTATTGTTGAGCACATTCTTTTTAAATGCAATTTTACACACATTCGATTTCCAAAAAACGATTTGTCGATTTTTTTTTTTTTTTTGGATAACCCTAAAACGAACTTTGTAGCTTACAATACTTGTGAAACCTACCTTAATATCAAATAATTCCTTAACCAGTCATTAGTTTGTTAATAGATTTTAATTAATTAAATTTTAGTGTTTTTTTTTTTCGATATTTTTTCTACTAATGTATTAAAGTTAGTTTAAAATTAAATAATAACTTTGTTGTAGATAACATTTTAAACAATGCAATAAATTAATGATTATATTATTTTAATGTCTTGTTTTATGTAATTTATAATTTAAACGATTATTTTATTTAATTTTGTTTAGTCGAGGTCATTATTTATTTAAATAATCGATTAGAAATCGATTTGTGTATTCAAAAAAAAAAAAATCATATAAATGGTAAATCAATGATAAGTAATGAGTTAAGTAAACGATTAATTTTGATTAAAGACACATTAATTTTGATTAAAGACACAATTGTTCTTATGGTGCTGAATTCTACGTGTCTTTAACTTCAATTTAATAATTGATTTAATTAATAAAATAATTATCAAATCCAAATATTAGGATTTAAATAATTGTTTTTAAATCTATTTATTATGGGTTTAAAAATACACAATTATTATTTTTTTAGGATTTATTATTATTATCTATAATCAAATTTGTATTCCTCTTACATTTAAAGTAAAACAAATGTAATAATTTGTAATAATATATTTTATATAATTTTTGGCACATGAATTAAATTTCTTAATTGATTTAAAATAAAATTTGCCAATTTATACATACATACATACATCTAGAGTAACAATTTGCTTCACTTAACAATTATAATTTTATTAATTGAAAAGTATGAACTGGCCAAAAAAAGCAAATTTTTAAAAGATTTTATTTGTACACCTTATGAGCACTTACTCATATAGTTTCATTACAACTCTTAAGTTAAATATATGATGACTTTGTCATGCTATATGATGAAATTTTTTAATTTTTATAGAGACCATCTTAATCATTGAAAGTAATTCATCAGAAATTAATAATGAAAAGTATAAAAATATCATCAAATATGTAGAAGTGTAACAATAACATAACATATTCCGAAAGAGTAATTATTATCGAAAAAAAAATTGGATGGGTTCGTCCAAATTTAATGATTTTTTTCTTATTTTTATTTGCTCTTTTTACAGTTGTCCCTCTAAAAACAAGTTACCCAAGAAGTGTCGTATCTATAGTTGTTAAATATGTATTTTTAATTTATAAAAAAAAAAACATTCAATAAATTGCCATAAGCATAAGCTGAAGCATCAACGCATAACAATTGATAGTACATGAAGATATAATATAAAGTTGGAAAATATTAATTTTATTCTTATATTGTGTAGTACAGGGTGTTACGAAAATTAATAAACATATTTTTAAATTTGAAGTTAACTAACCTTTGTAAGGTTTTGAATTAAACTATTGATTTTAATGAGTTATATTAATTAAGTATACCTTTTTCTCTATATACATTAATATTGCATTATTAATTATTAGAATTGACTTTTAAATTTATCTTACCAAGTTTAGCTAACTTTAAAATTGCACACATATGCGGAATTAGTGTAGAATGTCTATTTTGTACTACGATGTAGATATAACCACCATAAGTAATTTATTTATAATTATTTAAGTAGCTTCAAATCTGGATACATAACATACACTTTTCATACACGTTATCTGCATAGAGAAACAATAGAGAGTGCATAAGTTTGTAAACATTTGTTCTTAGTTCTTAGTTAGTACTTGACTTTGTATAGCACTACAGTATATCTATAATTTTAAAGTCAGGCTTTCAAACCAATGTTAATGCAATGTAATAATAAATGCTTATATATTTTATTATAAGCTTTAAGAGTCGAGTTTCAGATCATATCAACTTATATTCAGTTTAATTTGCATAGAGGAAATCGGATGGATTAGTAAATCACTATTTTTATAAACTCTATAAATATATTAGATTAATCTTCTTTATTTTCACCGTTTACGACTTTTTACACACTCTGTTTAAATTTTTAATGAATACACTTAAGTATGTATGTATGTTCTTATTTAACATATAACAATTTTATGTTGTACAACAGTAACCATGTTATTGTACAACTTTTTTTTTTTTAATCTTTTGTAACTTTAAGAAAAATAAATTCGGAATTTTCAGTTCATGTACACTGTATAATTATTTGAAATTGATATGTATCAATCCACATCCATACATATGTACAGTTGTACGCATGTATGTTTATGCATATTTATACTTAAGGATATGTAAACATTTAAAATTTATGATTATGTTAATTGTTTATGCGACAATAAACATTAAAATCATATAATATTAAAAAAAAAACAAAAAAAAACATAAAAATTATGATATATGAAAATAATTTAGTTGATGATGATAGTGTATGACAGTTTTATAACAATTATTATTATCATGGTTACTGTCATAGTAATATGAAAATATAAAATTAATGTACCTAATTAATGTTTTTAAAGGAATAATAATTGCAGATATATATATATATATATGTATTGATTGATATAAAATATGTATCGATTTCTAATAAATAGAAAATAAATTTTAATAAGGTTGAACTCATAATAGTGTAAATAATTTAAAAAAATATAATTGGAAACTTTTCCCAAAGGGAGGAAAAACCTTTTCCCAAGGGAGTAGATAACTTCTTTAATAAATATTTCTAAATCATAGGTATTGCAAAATACAAATGGAAGTAATGCATGTATCACACAATTTAATTATATTTTTTTGAGGGAATCTTCCTATTTTCTTAATATTCTTAAAAGTTATCTGAAACCATATTGTAATGAAATAATGAAATTTATTTCCCAATGCAATATACAGAAAATAAAAATCTATTGAAAATTCGTTATAATTTTTGTGAATTACTTTTAAGGTCATTTTAATGTCAAATTGTTAATTTGCTTTGTTTCTGAAATTCTAATAACTTCAATCTTAAATGTCATCTAAGTACATGCCAAATAAAAAAAAAAAACAAAAAAAAAAGTTATATTAAAAATGACTAAAAACACCTAGAAGTGTTATTGCACCTTATATTAATAAACACCTTGACGAGGTATGCGTGCTATAATTATTATTATTGCTATTATTTTAATTATAATTTTTTTTTTCTACATTTTCTAATAACAATCTGCTATTTTATATTTTGTTTTTCAATTTGTTATAAACTTATACAAAATTTATATAATAAAACTTTAGAGCTTAGAAATAGTAAAAAAATTCCATTCACAATAATGATATTCTGTAGTTCTTGGTGTTTGTGAATTGTGATGAAGATTACTGTGGTTGTTGTCGTCATGAAAATTTAAAAATTTTATATTATGGAAGATATAAATAATATATACAAAATATATATATATATATATTATAAATATTTATTATATATCAAAATAAATAATATTTGAATATTTTAAGTTAAATAATAATTTGAATTGAATATAGAATTTTATTCAATTTGAAACAACGTTTAAAATTTTGAAGTTGAAAGGAAATACGCGTTCATCATATGAATTTTGCAGCTTAAATTAATAGAATATAATTATTATATATATTAAATATATTTTTGGGAGTTTGAGTAAAATGTATATGAAATAAATAAAAAATCAGTATAGTTTCCCTTTAATTTCACTAAAATTATTTATTACTACAAATACAAGTATTTTTTCAATGCTAGTACTCGATTAAATCGATATTGACTACTTTATTACACAGTTTAAGGCGTTATAAATTTTAATTTGAACATTTTTACTATATGCATTTAAATCTCTATACTAAATACTGCAATTGATGGTTTTTGCATTTATTTTTTTAAATATTAACTAATTTTTAATAATTAGAAAATATTACAATATTCATGAATTCATTAGAAAATGTAATAGTTGAATAACAGATGACAGTTAAAGTTTCGAATGTTAAAATTTCCTGGGACAATCATTTTAATAACAAAATTTAAATGTGATAAAAATTATAATGATAATAACAATAGTAATAATAATAATAATAATAATAATAATAATTAGAATATAAAATTATTTGAATGGATTTGAAAACTATTACTACTACAAAAAAAATCTATTTTAATGCAACGAATCTGTAAAATAAAATATAATGAAGAAGAATTAAAAAATAATAAAAAAAAAAATAAAAGAATTAGACAGAAGCAAAAACCTCAGAAAGAACCTTTTTTTTTTCTATATATTGTATTTGTTGTTATTGTTACTACTTATTGTAATGCATTGAAATGCAACTTGCATTCTATTCTATATAACATTCAAATATATCTACAACTATACACATATGTCAGTATGTATGTATGTATTGTCATTTTTACATTATAGCGGTTACTGCAAAATTAAAAGTAAAAAAAAAAAAATTTATAAAAAATATTTAAAAAACGAAACAAAAAAATGATAAATAAAACTAATACCATTTTATTGTTGTATTTGTATGTATCTATTATATATATATATATATTGTACACATTAAGTATATTGTTTTTCTTTTCTATTATTATTTTTTATTTTGTATTTTTCTATTTTTTATTTTATTATTATTTTTCACTCTTTTCATAATAATATCGTGCACCCGTCCTTGGTTCGTCTATTCAACTTTGTCCTACTTATTAGTTGGCTATAACTAGTGTGCTGTGCAACATTTTTTTTTCTTGTTTTTGTTTTTTTTTTTTTTTTTTTTTTAGTATTATTTATTTAAAAACGTACTAAACAAATAGAAATAGAAAAAAAAAAAAAAAAAATTAAACGTCGAGAATATTTCATTTATGTGTGCATACATCCACTTTATGTGAATGCATATATTGCATAGATGTTATGTATATATGCATTATTATGTTTATATACATTGTATATATGCAATTCAAATTTTTTATAAAGTAATATTGCGCGTATTTGTGGATACTGTATGTATCCGTTTGTTCAATGTTCGTTCGTATGCAATTTAGACTTTTTTTTTTTTTTTTTGTTTTTTATATTGAATGCAATGTTAAATTTTTTTTTTAACTTTTTGTTTTTTTTTGTTTTTGTTTTTTGTATAAATTGAAAAAAAAAACAAAAAAAAAACATGAAAAAATATAAATAATAAAAAAAAAAAATATATTTGTTAGTCTTTTTTTGCGGAAAATTTCGCGCGCGCTCTGTAAAACGAGCGGTATTACAACAATTTTAATTTTTTCATCGTGTCTGTTATTAAATAAACTTTATTGTTGTATACTTGTATATGTTTATAAAGATTGTTTTTATATTGTAGGCTTGTAGCTTATTGTTTTTAACATTAATTAAATTCTCGATGCGTTTTACCTTATTATGTAATATTTATTTGTAAAAAATGATTAGATAAAAATTTGATCTAATAATTACTGAAATGGTCAAAAAAAAAAACAAAAACAAAAAGTTGTAAAATTTAATTTAAAATTCAAATTGAATAAATTTTATTAATAGAAAACTAAATAAAATTTTTTCAAATAAAATAATCGATTCACAAAAACTAAATACCTAGGGTAGGACCCATCTTTAAAATTATTAAACAACATTTGTGTAATTTTTTGTGATTCATTAAATTCTAAAATGAATAGAAACATTTTTAACATGGGATAGGAAATGTTATCCAAACTGTAGTAAAATTTTATTATTATTTGTGAATTGCAGTTGTCAAAGCACAAACTTCAAGAAAATGTATTCCACACCTGAAACACATTGTTTTTTGTATTCCAGTATTTTCTAAAGAACCTTCAGTTGTTCTTTTATATACAAAGTTTTATTTTGATGAATACAACAACACTTCAAAAATGACAGCATTTTTATAAAAAAAAATCTACAATATATATAGAATCTAGATATGTAGGTATACCTATATTTTAATTTAATTGAAATTCGGTATTTCTATTCCATTGTAACTTTTATTTTTGTTTTTACTGATAAATAGATTTAAAATATACCAACAGAAAAATATGGTTGTGTGTGTGTGTATTTTTATTAATATTATTAATAGTGACCACTTTATTGGTTAATCAAGGTTAGATTATGCGTTTTAATAATATTATGGGTAGAATTTTTGGAGAGGTTGATTCAAATTGAATTTAAAATAAATTTGTAGATATTTTTTTTTTTTATTTTTGTTTTTTTTTTAGAATGCAATTTAGAATAAATGAAGGTTGGTTTGATAGTTTGTAATGTATTTCATTTAGAATTTAATAACAATAAAATAAAAAATAACTTTTAAGTAATAATAAAATAACTTCGGTATATTGTTTTTCGGAAAATTTCACATTTTAATCTAATGAATTTGTAAGTTAAGTTTGAAAGTGTGTTCAAGTACAAATCTGTTAAGAAAAAAAATGTGAAAGGGGAAAATTTTACTAAAGAATGTAATTATCAAAATTAAAAAAAAAAAAATTACTCTACGATATAACACCTAAATGAAGTAACGACTATAAATGTTTTTTTGATTCGCGTTTGCGGCAGCCTAGCCATAATATGACAAATAAAAATATTTACTTATTGAAAAAATTTATTTATTTATTTATATAATTAGTACCAGAACAATAGTAAATATTGCCTGATATTATTATAGTTCTTTGCCTACTTGGCATTTGGGCTTTTTAAATTAAATACTTTCTATTTATTTATAACCACAATATTAATTATTTTGTTTATATTATATATTTGTATATTTAAATTATATTTGGTCACCATTTTTATACTGTTTTTTCATGCCTCGTACAGGAATCGAACCAGCACCAAGTCGGTTAGTAGGCCAAATGCTAGCCACCTAGGCTCCTTGGAAATATTTTGTACACTTTTTTCGCAATATACATACATGTAACCCAACGTAACCATTCACAAGAGACACACAAGCGTCCGAAAAATTACGAAAAACAAATTTTATTCGAGCGTACACTTTCTTTCTCCGTAATAAAATTAAAACGAACTAATGTTCGAAAAATGTGAACTAATATCAAAATAAAATGAATTAATGATACAATAACATGTTTTCGGGTGTTTCAGGATTTCGTCATTAGTTCATTTTTCACGCAGGCGTTAGTTCTTGCAGCCCAAAAATTTTAATTAATTAAATAAAATTTAGTACTGTTTTAATCATTGATATTATTGATACAGTTATAAAATGCTGATTTAAACAAAATAATGTCGGAGGTGTACAATCTCAACGAATACTTTAAATTCATACGCTACAAAAACATTCAGGGTTAAATTTAAAGGTTAAATAAATGCATTCGTAAATTTTTAGTGAAAAAATTTCTTCACCTTTGTCATATGAAACAAAGTTTCAAAAAGAACTAAGATACAGCGAAGAGAACTTAAAGATGCAGGGGTTTCTTTAAAATTTGCATACTAGTAGTAGTTATTTTTCATAAATAGAACTTGAAATTCATCAGTTTTGTATCATAACTTTTTATCAACTAACTATCTATCAACTAAAAATAAAGTCAAATGGTTAGAAAGGTGCACAAAGTAGAAGTACTTAGCACATTTTAGTCAGAATTTAAACTAAATTATTAATTACTTACTATAACATTATATTAATTTCTTACTATCTTTCTTAGAAAATTCTATTCAAATAAAATATTGACATACTTGAAGATATAACAATATCTAAAAATTATTTATATATACATACTTTAAAACTGGTAATTCTCGAATATTTTTTATTTGATTAAAAAAAAAAAAAAGCAACAAATAAAAAACAAATTATCAGAAAAGTGCATTTACTGAATGACCAACTCTGGAAAACCAAACAACACTTGTACGTGACCTCAATTTTACTAAATATTTTTTCTTATTTTTGTTTTTTTTTTCATTTTTTTCTTTTACGAAAACGATAACATCTATAGCTATTTCTATTGCACGTATAACACGATAATTAATTCTAAAATACATTTAAAAATTAACCACCATGCAAATAAAACAAAAATATAATTAATTTTTAAAAAACTTTAAAATAAAAACTTAAAAAAATTATAACTTAATATTATTTAACTATGATATCATCGTTAATTGCATATTGAAAAAATTTTATAATATCGGTTTTATATTTTATTATTTGATTTGAAGAAGTTCGGTGGACACACAAGAGTCATTTTGGTGGCAACTTAATTAATTCACCTACCTATTAAACAACATGCAAAACAAAACTTCTCTTATACTTAACACGAAACTGACATTTATATTTTGCTAATTATGATTACAAAATCATGAATGACTAGAACATTAAGAACTTGCAAATTGTGAATAGGTAGCAGCACCTAACAACAACACAAAAAAAATGGTATATGTAATTTAAAATTATGTAATTGACTGATAGTTGTAAGATGTGTTTGTTTAGAGGCTGTTTAGAGATAATTATCATATAAGAGCCCATAGGTATATTCATCCACTACACTTAATAGTTGCAATCATTTTAAGATTCTTAGTTTAATATCAATCTACATAACAAGAATATCAAATAGTTCGTAAATGATTTTCCAATCAATAATGACTATAGTAAATATTCGTATTTTATATGTATATGATTTTTATTATGATTTTTTTGTTTTTAATTTGAAAGGAGAGTCTCAATTTTAAAAATTTTAAAATTTATGCCTTAAAGACTCTATAACTAAAGTATAGAATATTTTTGAGATTAAAATATATATAAAGAGTAAATAGAAAATTTTGTGATATTTTTACTTTCTACTTACATTAGAACATAAACAAACTTTTAAATAATTTTGAAAAATTATACAACACAAACGTCTTTACAGCTAAAGATAAAACATATATTGAAAAATAATATAACCAACATTACTTAATTCCAACTATAGATAAATCATAATTTCAAAAATGGTAACTCCTTTTCTGTACACATTTGACACCAGTACGAACATAGCCGCAGGAAAAAATAAACCACAGCTGATAAAATTCCACACTTGATACACATACAACCAAAAATTCAAACAAATGTCAACTATTTTTTGCAAATATATTAATTTTGCTAGATTTTAATTTATTTAATAAAGATTTAATTTAATTTCAATTTAAAAAAAAACTAAAGAACAATAGGTTTTGAAAATGGATGTTATTTTTTTGGAACTAAATTTTTTGACAATTGTGTGTCAGATTATTTAACATTGTAGTTTTTTGACCAACTATTCCTATAATTAGTTGTCATTTTTGGTCTTTTAATGAGTTTAACTAAAGTAAAGAAGTATCCTCCACATTAATCCTGAAATGCTTTAAGTGAACCAGTTAGAATTCTAGCGTTTTCAAAAATCCGAATATCTTTTTACAGTATACGATCTATTTACAGGTGGGCAAATGGCATTTAATTTAGCAACTTACAAAACTTATCACCAATTTTTAGAACAAATAAATTAGTTTAGTTAGTTTAAATTTCTTCAAAAGTTTTTTCAAAACTAATTACACTTCGCCAGTTTTTCGACATATTTCTAATACATACCTGAAAGCTAATTGATGGATGCAACGAATACACGAATTAACGGAACTTAGTATAAATTTGTGATGGACTTTTTTTAAGATTACAGAACCTGGAATTGTTAGTGGGGAACAAATGGTGCAGCTTTCTTCTTCATATAAAAGAATGTAACTATAAGTATGTTTGGTTGTAACTATATAGACAGACAATTTTAAAAATGTCAAAATCAAAAATCAAATTGAATTTATTAATTAAATAATTTCTAAATCACCATATTAATAATAGTTTACAATTTGGATCTATTCCAAAAAAAATAAAGTATCTTTTGCAACTCAATCGAAAAATTGTATTTCTAATTAATTGCCAAGTATACCATATAAAATTACAAAAAAACTGTTAAAGCAATTTACAAGTGAAAAAGAACAGAATAAAGATTTCATTGCACCAACAATATACATATATATACAAAGTATAACAAAATATCAATTTTACCAATTATTGTGCCAACATTTGTTGTTGTTTGTTGGAACTTAAGATTGCGAAAACTAAAAATTAGATAAGTTTCAAATTATATTTTGTAATATTTTATTTCAACTAGTGTTCGAACATTTGCTTTTCCAAAATAAAATTACAATTAAAGAATTGTGCAAAAATTTTTTTTTTTTTTTATTCTTTGATTTGAAAAAAAAAAAAGGTTTTTCTTTCTACTTAAAAAAAAAAATTGCGATGCTGATGAGCTGTTTGCGCAATATATTCACTAAGATATAAAGGTATATATATACAAAAAATGATGATGGAGATATTGATGAAAGAATAATATTTTTTATGATGGATTAAGAAACATTAACAACAACTACAATATTAATAAATTGTAACCACTGCAACATTTTGATTAAGAATAAAAGAGCAATCATAAATTTGCTTTTTATACCCGTATAAACATAGTTCAACTAAATACTAAATTTGGGTATACTAAATTTGCCATTACGTTTGGGATGCTGTAAAGGAGGTCCGGGGTAGATACGGAGTTAAGTGTATTTATCGGATCAGAATTGAAAAGTTAATCGATTTAACTTTTTTAACCAAAGTTGTAAGAAAATTTGGTAAATTAGTGTTTTGACCAAATAAGTTAACTTCAATGGCCAAAGTTTGCACAAATTATTGTTGGGCTAATCAAGAGGTTCAAATACTGGTTTACAAATTGTATTATCTTTTATACATAACTCAGAGTCTAATAAGTTATACATTTAAAATTGTGCCAAAAGCATTTTACCGGATATAATTTTTATATTTGGTTCATGACGGTATCCTACAGTTGGCAGTGTATTCTACAATCTTCTCTTTGTTTTAAAATAACAAAATGACCATAAAATAAATGCAATGAAAATCAAAAAACAATAATTGTATTTAATTTGTTAAACATTGATCCAATCTAATGCCATTTTAATGCCAATTTAACGCTAATAATGAAGAAAACTTTTTTTTTAAGTTCAAATTTAAATACAAAAATAAAACAAAATCAAAATAAAAAATATTAATTAAATTTGGATAAAGCAACAATTTTATTTTTGTTTGAAACCTAGATTTACATTAAAAAGAATCTTTTCTTTCAATTTTACAAGTTGTATCTAAAAACAAATTAATCATTAATCTTAGTTTATTGTCTTTAATTTTATTCAATGTAACTTAAAATTCTCTTTAGTTATTTTTTATTTTTACATTGAAGACTTCTTAATCAAAATGGTCAAAGAAAATGATTTAGATGAGACCCAAATTTGCTTTACAAGTATCTATACATAAAAAATTTATCTTAAAAATTAAATTAAAAATAATTTTATACAAATTTAAATTAATTATTTGCACTGACTACTAAATAATTAAAAAAATAACAATTATGGATGTAAATTTAAAGTTAACTTTGTAAATTGTACATATATGTAATTAATTTCAGTAGATATATCTATAGATAAGTAGATATATAATTAGAAAAAGACGGTCATGGAGAAACAAGTTTACAAGATTACATCAAAATTGTTATTTTAAAATTCATAGGTACAAATGAATATATGTTTCAAAATATTGTTTATTTTTATTAGAAACTTCTTGTAGTTTTAAAAACCTTACATTCATGAAAATTTAAAAAAAAAATTAAAAAATGCAAAGAAGGGAGGGGGATAGATGTAGACTCAAAGGTATGGATCGGATCAGAATTGATAACAAAATAGATCTAGCTAATCTAGCTAGGATTCTGCTATTGAATACCAGCCAGTTTGCTCCACGGGTTCAAGTAGCTGACATGCAACATCTTTTTTTATATGAGCATTACCCTGTACCTAATAAAGCTGGATTTCTGAAATTTTTTAAATAGATGTTAACTTTAATGGCTAACGTCTGAATAAAATATAGTTGGTGTAATGAAAGGGGTTTGAGTCCCTTTCAAGAGGCCTTTCAACTTATATTTTCATTTATACATAACTGAAAGTATAATAAGTTGTTTATTTGAAATTTTGCAAATATAATCCAATGTCTATATTCCGATCATACGGGTATCCCAGAGTTTAAACCGTCTACTCTACTACACTTTTCTTCGTTTTTCTTAGAATTTAATTTAAATTTTTTAAACAAAGTATAAATTTACAAAAAATTAAGAAAAAATTTATATTGAATAAAAATACAAAACCATATTCCATTTGAAATAAAAATTAGATCACGATGTCATAATTTTGTAAATTTTCATTTCATATCGCATTTATTTCATTTTTCTTCTCAAATTTTACCACATTAATCACAGTTTCCTTTGCGAAACATTTGCGTATTCTTATTAATACATAACCACAAAACTACAAATTCATAATTTAAAGAAAACAAGTAATGAGAAAAACTAAGGGTTTTTAAAAAAGTACGCTTTCAATATTAAACAATGTTCTATAATTAATAAGTTTTGGGTTATATTTTCGTTTTTGAGGAAACTAATGCATTTGTAATTCCTAAAGATCCTCATTCAAAATATCAAACTTCTAGGAATTAATATTGTGACTTGCACCAAATTTGAAATGTTTGTTAGAATTTTATTTCGTGAAAATTTGTAAAACAAGTGAGGGGAAAAAACCAAGGGTTTTTAAAAAGCACATTTTTAAAATTATATACGGTTTCTTACTGAGTATTTTATCATGTATTATTATAAAAATATATATTATAATAATATTATAATTTTGTTATTTCATTAATAATTAATTATATGACTAATAGTGAATTACTTAGAATATAACCCCAATGCAATCAAGAAAACCTGTTAATAAGTGCAAAATATAATGTTGGAGCTTCAATGTTAACGTTTAATTTTGGAAAAACTTACAATGGTGAATAAGTTATTATTTTATAAGAACATAAAAGTTTTAATTTTGAAGACCTAGTAGCCCTTCAATTGGGAAGGTTCCCAAATTTTTGCTTAGCAAACTTATGATGGATCTGCCCACCCCCTCCTGTCCTCACCCTTCCATTTTTTTCGGTTCTAGGAAATCAATTTTGAACTCCAACAAAATTTGGAATTTTACCTAGAATATTATTATCAAACCAAAAGTGGTTAAGACAAAGAACAATTTCTTCAATTTAAAGAGACCCTTTCAAATTTAAGAAAAACCTTTAACGTATGTTGAAATATGATGCTGCAGCTATAAATTTTGCATATTTGTAAAAAAAAATTTGAACAGGTGTTAAAGTTACAGGTGGTTGAAAATAGCAAAATTTTCGAGCCCTTATAGCTCCTAAACAGGGGGCGTGACAAAAAAATTTTGTTAACCGACTCCTACTAATTTTAGAGGACCTAACTTCTCCCAAAATTTCAAGACCCTAGGTTGAACCGTTTAGAAGATATATGGGGCCAAAAATTTTGCAAAAGTTGAGTTTAGCTTAATGGTAAATTTTAACACCGTATGGTAACCCTTTACATTTTAGTCTTATATTTTTGTGAAGCTTATAAAACCAGCTATCTTTTGCCGTTTTCAGATTGAAAATACACTTAACAAAACTCATGTTATAATAATTTAAAAATAGGGCTTTTTCCAACTTTGAAGGGCTGTAGCTCCGTAACGGGTGGGGCTACAGAAAAAAATTCTTCTACGAAATTATTTTTTTTGTAATATCTACCCGTGGTTAAAATTTCTTTACTCTATTTCAAACGGTGTAAAAGTTTTTGTAAACATACGGACGGACGGACAAAGTCAAAATTAAGAAAAACCTTTGACACTTATTGAAACCTTCGTTTTGGAGCTTTCAATTTTGTATACAAATAAAAAAAAATTGTAACTGGTATTCAAGTTATAGGTGTTTAATAGCTAAATTTTTAGCAAAATTTCAATTTTCGACCCCTTACAGCTCCTAAAGAAGGGGCGTGACAAAAAAATTTTGTTAACTGACTCTTACTTATTTCTAAGGATCTAACTTCTCCCAAAATTTCAGGATTTCAGTTTCTAGATTTAGCCGTTCCGAAGTTATGAGGGACCAAAAATTTTGTAAAATTTAGTTTTGAATAACGGTAAATTTTAGTACCGTATGGTAACCCTATACAATTGGTTTTTAAAAATTTGTAAAGCTTATGAGAACAGCTGTCTGTTACCGTTTTCAGGTTGGAAATATACCTTGTAGAACTCTAATTATAACTGTTTAAATATGGGGCTTTTTTCGACTTTGTGGGGCTGTAGCTCCGTAACGGGGGGGGGGCTACAAAAAAAAGTTTTAACCTTAAATTATTTTTATTGCAAAACCTACCCATTTCTGATATTTTTTAGTCAATCGTAGGTAAAAAGGGACGGACGGACAGAGTGAAGCTATATAGGCACATTTTTACAAAATTTTTTGAAAATGTGCTAAAAATAGAAGAAACTTTAAGTTAGTACATTAACTTGTGTAATAAGATTCAATATTATAGCAATTAACAACACTACAATATAATAGCTTATAACAGGCGGGAAGAGCCTCGTTACAAGTAGGTCTACAAAAAAGTAGTTCCATAAATTTCATTGATTTTTTTATACGGCGCAGAAAACCAGACAAATAGACAGAAAAATCTATATAGGTGTATTTTTTTTAAATTATTTTGAAAATATGAAAAATTATAAGATTACAAGAAATTCGCTTAATTTGACGTTTGGATCGCTATTGTTTTGTCGCTTATTTTTTGTGATTTACATAAAAAAGTCATTCACAATAGTTTTTTTCCTCGTCATAACTTTTAAGGAAAATATTTTTGCAAATTTGTCAAATTCAAAGACTATTTTAAGCTTTAACACATTTTTAACATTTCTTTAAACACAATGCATTAAAATATATGTATGTATGTGTAGATATATAATAATGTACTTATGTAAATATGTGTATAGTATACATTCAAAGAATTGTAATAAACAAATGTATATTTTATTCTTTAAAGGGAACACACAAAAAAACCTAAAAACTAAACAATAAAACATTTTTCATTTTATATTTTGATAAAAAATATCTTCTCCATATTTTCTAAGTTTTATTTTTTCTAATTTTGATACTTTATCTTTTTTTTTATAATTTTTTATGCTTCCTGCTCTTGATGGCATTTTATTGTTGTATTTTTACATTGTTAATGTATTTAATAATAACTGCAATAGCAGCAGCTGTTACGACAACCGCAATTACAAGAACAACAGTAAATAAAATCAAATGTATGATTTAGCATCAGCTGCAAAAATAAAATAAAATAAACTTTTAGCTATAGACAAAAGTGCTTTACTGTAACTCATTTTAAATGGACGTTGTATTGTAATACGTTCCTTTCAGGAGTTCAGGTCGGGTCACTGTATTGTCATTGTCATCTAAGAAATAAAAGACAAAGTAAAAACGTTAACCGGGAAAAACTGACAATATTTTGAATATTTTTATTTTATTTAGATGTATTTAAAAAATACCATTAACTTTTCTTTGTCTTGGAAAATAACGGAACTTTCTTTTTCTGAAGGCATCGAGGAAAATTGCAGTCTAACGTAGAAGTACGAATATTTTAAAAAACGGAAACGCAATTCATATTGTGGTTTAGGCTATAAACTGGTTCTAAACTTAAACCTAGGGTGAAGTTAGTTTTAAAACGGTTGAAGTGTTGGAATACTGTAAATTAGTATTTCTGTAGAATAGTATCTTTCTGTTAAATTTTATTGAAACGGATCATTCACAGATACAGATATGTCTAATAACTTAAAAATTAGTATATTTTCAAACAGAGTTGTATCTAAATAAAATCTAAAATTTTTATAAATGTTGTTAAGATAGACAGGTAGGATTCTTTAAGATCTGGTTTAGGATTTTAGGTCAAATGGGGAAGGTAAGGGACATTAGCACCTTAAAAAACAACATTTGTCTAATAGATCTAAAATATCTCATAATATACATAATAATAAAATACATTTGCATACGGTACAATTAAAATTTCTTTATTTATAAACAGCCCTTATCTTGTACAATGGGATAAGGGAATGAAGCTTGTCTTTCCTTTCCAAGCGTAGCAGATTATACTAACTATTAATTTTATTAGTAATTTTGATTATATATCATATCTTTTATATTTTACTATATTTGGTCACCATGGGGATTTGTAAAGAAAAATTATTTTCCCATAATTGTTTTTCAATTAAAAATTCATGACCCGTACGGAAATTGAACTCGAACCTTCTTGGTTAAAATGTCAAATGCTTACCCACTAACTTACTGAGGCCTAACAATTAAAATATACGCAAATAATTAAAAGTTTTTTTTTTAATTTTAAAATAAGAAATTTAAAACAAAAAAATAAAAAAAAATCGTTTGTGACCAAGGGTGCCGCAAACACTACGAAGATATTAAAATGTGTGCCTTTTGTATGTTTACATATATAGAAATTTTATTTTATCTGAAAATTCTTAGTCATATACGAGAAAAGATTTGCTTTAACAAAATAAAAAGAAAAATCAGGACAAAAAAGAAAAATTTGAAAAAAAAATATTTGGCAAAAATTTTGAATTTAGAAAGGGAAATTTTTTAAAATCAACAAAAATTCAATTTCATGAAATTGAAAGTTTTTATTTTTGGGTTTTTTTGTTTTCCTACTATAAGTTTTAGAAAAGTCAAATATAGAAAAGAGCCATTTAAATTAGTCAACAATGGCAATTATAACTTTTTTTTGGCAACATAATAAACACATTGATTTTTTATTTTTTTTTATTTTAGTTTTTATTGTTATAAAAGTTTTTTAAAACTCTTTGTTTTTTACCTGGCTGTAAAATTAGTTTAAAAATCTTCCCAAACATTTAATGCCGCTTTAAAAAATTTTTTTTATTAATTTATTAAATTTTTAATAATAACGGAAATATGATGATAGAAGAGTCAAGAGAGTTAGTTGCAAAGGAGATTGAAAACGTGTTTTTTAATTTCTTTTTAAAAATTTGCCAATTGTAAGATGGATCACTACCACCAATATCAAGAACATTAAATTGAAGCAAATTGAAACATTCCTTATTTCAGCAGTTCTCACTTTAAATGAGTTACCATAACTTCTCTTAAAGCAGTTATTTCCACAGCGTAACTATGAGGTTTTCTGGACTATAAGATCGTTACATAGACATAAGACGCAATTTTTATTTGGTTAGAGTAACCTAATGAAGTTTGGTCAATATGTTCATTGGATAGTAAAAATAGACCTTTTAGAGTAAAATAAGAATAACAACGTTTACAAAAACGCAAAATGTTTTCCAGAATTATTATCCTACTTCTCTTTCAAATCGCGTAGTTCGGACATCTTGAATACTATCTTAAATTCTAAAAATCAAAGGTTAAAATCTTAAATACTACATACAACTCGATTTGACGACTTTTGTTTTGGAAATTTACAAATCAGCATTTCAATTTTTGATAGCAAATTCTTAAACGATTTTTAAAATTTGAACTTTAACCTTTAACACCTGATTGTTTAAAATTAAGTAGCAACTATTATTAGTATTGCTTTTAATATAATAGTATAGTTTAATAGTTTCATAATAATAGTATAAATTAAGATTTCATATTAAGGGGAATTTATTTTATAAAATAATAGGAAAAAATGCACCGGTTATCAATCGGGCAAACTCCAAAAACAAGTTATAAAAGAAAAATAATTGAAAAATTTAATATCTGCGGTAACCGATTGATTGATAAACAAGTGTTAAAAATAAGAAAAAATTATTAAAATTGACATGTGCTATTTTAATCGATTTTCATTATACAAATATTTTCAGAATATTTCAAAAAGTTTCAAAAACAACTGAAAACAATTTTAACTTAAAAATTCAATAGAAGCTGTTAAAATGCTTTTGTAAGAATTTGTATCTTGTGTTACTTTTTTTATTCAGTTGCATTTGTTTTTAATTTTCTTGGAGGCTAATTACTAGTTTTTTTTTATTTACTTTATTTTACATAACTGGTAACCTGATAGACAGATTTGGGTAGGCAATACTGCTGTTACTGCTACTAAAATACAAATACAAGTTACACTAATTGAAATTAATTTTTTTTTTTTACTTTAACTCATGGTCAGTTTTTAAAATAAATGAAGAGCTTGTCTAGAAAAAATAAAAAAAAAAAAAATTTCAAAATGAAATATTGATATGTTGACACTTTTATTGCTATATTTTCGTGTTAGTACATGAAAATATTCATTTTTAAATACTATTCGTTATAAAATTTTTTTAATTCTAGTACAAGTTAGACAGAAAATTTAATAAGTATAATTGGGAAAACAGACTGCCTTAAAGTATGCAATATCTGTCATTTTATTATTTTGTTAGTATTTGATTGGGGTTCGATTCCCACACATATGGCAACTAAAAAAGGTGATATTCTTTACAATTCCCCTTTATGATCAAAATATAATAATATGATATTATTATAAATTCGACAAAATATTCACAATTAAAAATGACATATAAGTTTAGAACAGGAAATTTGATTGTACTTCTGCAATTTTTATGAACTTATGACAGGAACCCAAATTAACAACATGTTATGTAAATAAAGTTTTTAAATAAATACATGATTAAAAATTTAATTAGAAGATATTATGTATTAGGTATAAAAAATAATAAAAGGTGCATTATAAAAAAAATTAAAATCTGTATAGGTTATATAGGTATACCTATAAATTAAATATTTGCTATCTATATTTGTACCTGTAAATGCTTTATACAATTTCTATCAAGTATAAACTAGATCTAGAAATGTTATTACAATACTGTTCATAATATTTTAATAATTTTTCAATTTTAATTCGTTTTTTAATTACGTATTATTTATTTAATTTTATTTATTTTTATTGCATTGATTTATTCGTATTAATTTAAAAATAAATAAATTTAATTATTTAAAAAATAAAAAAAACAAAAATAATAACAATAATATTATTTATATACATATATAGTTATTTGATGCTAAAAAAAAAAATAATGCTATTTTTATGCTATTTCATTTCAAATATTTTATACTACAAACGCATATTAAATACTTACATTTAAATAAAAATATACATAAATATTAATAAAGTCATTTATATAATAGCGGTATTTACCGTACAAAATAAAAAACCAAACAATCTTATAATAAACAAAAAGAATTAAACTATTAGAATTCATACAGCAACAAAAAAACATAAACAAAATACTATCAGATACATAACAGTATTAAATAAAAAATAATATATAAAAAACAACTACTTATATATTTACTCGTATAATGTATGTAGATACGAGCGAACGATTCTTTCGTTCACTAAGAACACAATATTTTAATCATTTTTGTTTTATTAAAAAAAGAATTAGCGTGTTCACAGTTCTTTTTTTTCTATTAATATTTATATATATAAATAATAATATAACTGTATATAGAAACTTTTTTTCAAACAAGCAAACAAACAAACAAACATTCATCCAATAATATATCTATAGAATTTATTTCTGAGAGAACAAAAAAAAAAAAAAATTAAAAGAAAAACATCAAAATATTTAATATGTTGCTAACTATTTTTATAATACGATTTTTTTCTATTAAAAAACATATTATTTTTCTATATACAAAGCATTTTTATATCTATATATATTTATATCTACATATACATATGCATATACAAACATCCATTTATAAAATATTCATATGTTCACATAACTTTAATTTTATATTATTATTATTATTTGTTTTTTATTTTATTTTTTTTTATTTTTTATTTTTATTGGTAGAAAATATAGAATAGACCCACAGACATGGTTCGGTATTCATTCGGTATCGTTATTAAAGCTTCGTAAGTGGGTCAACGCGATGGTGGGTCATTGCACTGCACTTTTACCACCATTTATATATTTTTTCTTGATTTGTTTTCTTTACTGTATGCATACAGATACATTTATTATTTTTTCATTAATTCTTTTTTAACTTACACAAATAAAACAATTGGAATATTTATATATGTATATATATATATATTATAATTTTGTACAATATAAAATGCAATCTCTATTATTCTTTTCAAAATTATTTACTATTGGGTAATCATATGGGTTCTATAATATAAATGCGAGAAACCAAAACATTACAAAATACAATTTACAATATACTCTTAAAAAAAAAAAACTCTATTTTTATCTATTTCAATTCTCTTTTTTAATTGTTTTATTCTTTGCATTTTTGTAACTTTGTATTCTGTTTTGTATATGTATATTGTATATTGTACACATTTTAATACAATACACAAATGTATTTATTTAATTTTTATTTTATTATATATTTTAAAAACTTTATAAATTTTAAATAAATAAATTGCATTCATATACATACATATGCAAGAGAATACAATTGTAAAAATAAAAAAAAAATTCAATTGTATTTGCAACAAAAAGCTTTTATTTTCTCTTTTTTTTCAATTGAATTCTCTTAAAAATGATTTGAAGTATCATCGGCATCGGCTAGCGATTGATTATAGAAACAATGTTGCAATGCAATGCTTTCCACTCTCTATTCATAATTTTGTATTTAACAATTTATTAATTATTTCTTTAAAGAGTACTGAAAAACTTTGAACAATAGTCAATACTCAATTGGCTCTTGAAAAAATTACATATACGGGAATATAGAATGCAATGCAATAGACAATATCCATAGTAATATTTCTCTTAAATGGTTTTTATTTATGATTTTTTTTACTAGTTAAAGGTGATTAGAACATTTTATTTTATATGAAATGTAAGTACAGCTCTACTCGGTCAGTTCTCAGTCAGTCAGTCTTCCACTCAACCCGTTTCTATTTTCATTTATGTTATGTTGAAGTGTTAAGAATTCAAAGAGAAAGAGAATAATAATTAGAGAGAAGAGGAGAGGAATCAAAAACATTTTTGACAAAACAATTTGAAACGTTAGAATGTTGAGAAACATTATTAGATAAACATTTGATTAGAAACAATAAAATAACACAACATGTAGCTAAAAATATTGAAATTTTAAAGATTGTATTTCAGTGATTGGGAATTTTTCAACAATTTAACTTGTATCTATATAGGAAATTTTTTTTTGAATTCATTTTATTTTTGGAAATATTTATTCAAATTAAAATTTTTAATTTATTAAATATTTTTCTAAACATTTATGACTCTTTAAGAAATGAATTAATATCCTATGCATAATTGAAACACGTATAATGCGTGTCTTAACAATGTCTCAATTTTAAAACCACTTAATTAATACCGAAATATGAATCATAACAAACCATAACTGAAAATGCAGATGCGATTTTCTGGTTAATTTCACTTTTTTTTTCAAAAATAAACAATCAAAGTCATAATTCTTTATATGGTTAGTGTTTTAAAGTGCATATTGCGATTTTTTTCAAAATTTTGAACTTGAAGGGTGTCACTATATGTTTCTTTTTTCAAGTATAGGTTTGAATGTTTGTACTTTTTAAAGAGTTTTCGCTTTAAGTTTTCCGCACCCAAAAATTGTTTATATACAAACTTAATATTTTTTTTTCTAGAATTACAAAAGAAAACTCTCGAGAGGTAAAAACGGTATAAGTCATAATGAGAAAGTGTAAATAATGCGTTTAGTTCAATAAAAAATGCATTGTACCCATTATAATAAAGACATTGTTGTAGCGCCACACCTTTACAACATCAGTTACAATTCAAATCATTCTTATTACTGACTGTGGTGATATCTTCAATATTTTTGAATTTAAATTATATGCATGTGTATTTTCACATATTGTAAGAAAAAAATTTAAGTATTATGGCCATCCTTTTTTGTTTGCCGCATTATTTTCAATTTTTGTTGTCAAATTTTATGACAAAAACGCGAAAACATTTTTATTTTTTTTATTGTTGTTATTGGGAGTTTTTATTTTTCCTTTTTTTTTTTTGAGATTTTGGGTGCGAAATGCATTTTAATTTTACATAAATGATGGGAATTTATGATATTTACTTCTTGGTTGAATTGTTTAACAGTAGAACAGGTTGATAATGACTTAAAGGGCGTTTTAAAAATTTTGGGATGGTAGTCATGATACTTGTAAAATTTTATTAAAATTTTGTTACTTATTAATTTTTGGCATAAGTGTTTATTATTTAATAAGTAAAAGTACAGAGTATTAAGCGTTAAGTAATTTCATAGAAAAAAAACTTGAAAAAATTAATTAAAACAATTTCTTTAAGTTAATTTAAACGGCGAGAAGTGGATTTTGTTTTAAACAATGAAAATTTTTGTATTGATTTCAATATTTGATTTAATAATTAACTTTTTTAAATGGACAAAATAATTCTTATTTTTATTTCTATGCACGTTTTAATTTTCTTTTGAAAGCAAATCATTAAAAAAATCAAAAAATAAAAGAACAATATCAAAAATTATTTTAATAAAATCGAACTATGAAAAGTTAAATTCAAAAAAAAAAAAATATTAAGTATAACAAAACATTCGGTAGAGAAAGAGAACTGTGGTGCGACACATTCATCAGCTGACTTTTTTTAAATTTTTTTTTTATTTGTAACTTTTTTTTAATGAATTTGTACACACTTTCACTCTCAAAATCAAAAAAAAAAAAAATTTAATTAAAAAAAAAGTTTAATTTTTAAAAAGTATTTAGCGAAAACGTTATATGCATCACGCAGAATAAACCCTAAAAAGTTTTTTAAAGTTTATTGTTTAGGATGGAGTGAATATATTTGAAATTGTTTTTTATTTTTACTGTTGTGAATTTGTTTAAAAAGTCAAAAATTTTAATTAGAGATAAACTAAAACAGAATATAATTCTCAATTAAACAAAGTAGAGTATAGAGTAGACTATGGCAATTTATTAGAGTCTAAGTTTTGTATAAAAGGAAATATAAGTTGGATGGCACTTCACTAACTATTTATAGTGCAGACGTTAGCCATTAAAATTAACAAATTTTGACAGAATTTAATATACTTAGATTTATTATAAACTAATTTATGATCATCTTTAAACCGAAATTGTAGTAGCTATTCGAGTTTTTTTGAATTATCGTTCGCAAAGACGGAGAGGGTGTCATACATAGCTTAAATCTATTTATTTTTTAATTCTGATATGATCCATACCTCTGAGTTTATATCTACCCAATTCTTGACAGCATTACAAACGTCATGGTAAATTTAGTATATCCTTTGATACTATACGTTCACACGGGTATAAAATGTAATACCGTAAAATCTTTTAGATAAAAAGCCCGTAAATTAAAGCGGTTCTTAAAAAAGTCAAAAAAATACATAAAACGGATATTGTTAAATTTCACTTTGTTTGAAAATTTAAAAAAATTCACTCTATCCAAATTTTTTATTTTTTATTTCATTTTATACGCGTACAAAATAAAAAAATTATTCGATCAAAATCAAAATGTAAAACAATTGCGTAATCAAAGTGAAACACAATATGATTTTTTTTCATTTCAGTTTATTGTTGTAAAAAAAATTTTTAATAAAAAATAAAAATTATTAAGCTTATTGTTGAGTTATTTTTTATTTTCAAATAATTTTTTTTGAAAATCACTCAAAAAAAAAACTCTCGAAAATTGGTAAAGGCATTTATAGTTAAAAAAAAAGTATATAATAAGTTTAAATTGAAAATTAAGATATTTAATCATAAGAAAGTTTATATTAGAATTTTGAACTGTAATTTATTTGCTTTAAAGGATGTTAAGTTTTAAAACGTTTTGTAAGACTAAATCCAATGAATGTAAAGTTAATTTGTTCATTAGCTTTTAAATAAACAAGTGAGGGAAAAAACCAAGGGTTTTTAAAAAGCACATTTTCAAAATTATATACGGTTTCTTACTGAGTATTTTATCATTTATTTTTATAAAAATATATATTATGATAATATTATAATTTTGTTATTTCATTAATAATTAATTATATGACTAATAGTGAAATACTTAGAATACAACCCCAATGCATTCAAGAAAACATGTTAATAAGTGCAAAATATAATGTTGGAGCTTCAATGTTAACGTTTAATTTTGGAAAAACTTGCACTGGTGAATAAGTTACTGTTTTATAAGAACATAAAAGTTTTAATTTTGAAGACCTAGAAGCCCTTCAATGGGGAAGGTTCCCAAATTTTTGCTTATCAAACTTATGATGGATCTGCTCACCTCCCTCCTGTGTTCACCCTTCCATTTTTTTCCGGTTCTAGGAAATCAATTTGGAACTCCAAAAAAATTTGGAATTTTACCTAGTTTATTATTATCTAACCAAAAATGGTTAATACTAAGAAACAATTTCTTCAATTTAAAGAGACCCTTTCAAATTTAAGAAAAACCTTTAACGTATGTTAAAATATAATGCTGCAGCTGTAAATTTTGCATATTTGTAAAAAAAAATTTGAACAGGTGTTAAAGTTACAGGTGGTTGAAAATAGGAAAATTTCAATTTTCGAGCGCTTATAGCTCCTAAACAGGGGGCGTGACAAAAAAATTTTGTTAACCGACTCCTATTAATTTTGGAGGACCTAACTGCTCCCAAAATATCAAGAGCCTAGGTTGAACCGTTTAGAAGATATATGGGGCCAAAAATTTTGCAAAAGTTGAGTTTAGCTTAATGGTAAATTTTAGTACCGTATGGTAACCCTATACATTTTAGTCTTATATTTTTGTGAAGCTTATAAAACCAGCTATCTAAACCAGCCGTTTTCAGATTGAAAATACACTTAACAAAACTCTTGTTATAATAATTTAAAAATAGGGTTTTTTCCAACTTTGGGGGGCTGTAGCTCCGTAACGGGTGGGGCTACAGAAAAAAATTCTTCCACGAAATTAATTTTTTTGTAATATCTACCCGTGGTTAAAATTTCTTTACTCTATTTCAAACTGTGTAAAAGTTTTTGTAAACATACGGACGGACGGACAAAGTCAAAATTAAGAAAAACCTTTGACACTAATTGAAACTTTCGTTTTTGAGCTTTCAATTTTGTATACAAATAAAAAAAAATTTTGACAGGTATTCAAGTTATAGGTGTTTAAGAGCTAAATTTTTAGCAAAATTTCAATTTTCGACCCCTTACAGCTCCTAAAGAGGGGGCGTGACAAAAAAATTTTGTTAACTGACTTTTACTTATTTCTAAGGATCTAACTTCTCCCAAAATTTCAAATTTCTAGATTTAGCCGTTCCGAAGTTATGAGGGACCAAAAATTTTGTAAAACTTAGTTTTGAATAACGGTAAATTTTAGTACCGTATGGTAGCCCTATACAATTGGCTTTTAAAACCTTGTAAAGCTTATAAAAGCAGCTGTCTGTTACCGTTTTACAGCTGTCAGGTTGGAGATATACCTTATAGAACTCTAATTATAACTGTTTAAATATGGGGCTTTTTTCAACTTTGTGGGGCTGTAGCTCCGTAACGGGGGGGGCTACAAAAAAAAGTTTTAACATTAAATTATTTTTATTGCAATACCTATCCATTCCTGATATTTTTTTGTCAATCGTAGGTAAAAAGGGACGGACGGACGGACGGACAGAGTGAAGCTATATAGGCACATTTTTACAAAATTTTTTGAAAATGTGCTAAAAATTGTTAAAAAACCCATAAATTAATTTTTTTTTTCCTTGTCTCATAATTTTAGAGACCCGTTTTCATTAAATCGAATATAAGAATATAAAAACTTAAAAAAAAAATTAACTTCTAGTTCAACTATGTCCGTCTGTCTATCAGTTTGTAAATCCGGGTAGGGTGTGTTTAAAAAACATCTACATTTTTTTAAATAAAACAATAAGATTTTAACTGCAAACTCAATGTATCTGGAATACACGATCAAATTTTTTTAAAAGTCTCTCTTGATTTTTTTTGCCTTTATACATTTAATTTCTGAAAAAGGTTCTAGGGACTTGTTATTAATCATGTTCTTTACGCAAAACTTATTATCCAACATTATTTGATTCTGTTGATATTTGAATGTGATTTTCCAAAATATAACTGATGGTTTTCATTACTTATTTTCTTAATTGTGTCATCATCTTATACAAAACTTCAATCCAATACTTGATTGGTTCTGTATATTTTCTTGAAAGTATATTTCTGGAAGTTTTAATGTCAATGTTTATTTTAATTTCTAATTTTTATACATTTTTTTAATTAATTTCATTAAATTTTATTTAACTACAAACATATAGGTATAAAATTTTCCAATGACTTTCAAATTAATTACTTTCAAAATAATTTACAAACGTCTTCATTTACGTTCAAAACTTCCCCTTTTTTTCTATCATTACAAACCAGTCGAAAGCTTGTCTCCTTTATCATATTCCACAAAACTTGATCCTTTTCATAGTTGTCTTTTTTTTCCTTTTCAAATAAAAAAATTAAAAAATCGCTGCAAAAAAATTCCGCTAACAAACAAAACAATTTTCCATTGAGAATTCAGCTTACTGTAAAAAAAAAAAATCATTTGTAATATGCATTTTACTGTTATGTAACAAGCATACTTACGATAAAATAAACAAAAGCACCAAACAATTAGGATTCGATGCGTCGTGATTTGGCAGATACGAGTATATTAAATTATATTGCCATATTGATTGCATTTCGAATGAATCGAGGGACACAATTATTACAAATATCAATTTTTTTTTATTTTTCTGCTTTTTTAAAGGGGTGACGGCGGGATGAAACGAATCAGTAAGTGATTGAAGAGTATAGACAATATGTACACTAGTACTGAATAGATACCGAAAAAGAGCTTTTAGAACAAAAACAAAAAAAGTAATAATATTATGTTACTTCTGTTTGCCATTTTTTTTTTTTTATTTTTATTTTCGCATTTTTTTTCATGAATATTTAATTAACCCGCGTTCAGTAATTTAAGTGCTAAATACTCGTAGTTTTTTTTCAGCTGCAAAAGTGGAAAAATAAACAACAAAAAAAAATGCAAAAAAAAAAACAAAACTATTTAAAAACCACTTTTTTATTTAAAAGAGGTAAAACGCGAGTTAGATGCACCAGCACCCCGATGAAATTAGCTATAGGTACTTAATTCGAACAAAAAATTGAAGTTGTGAAACAATAGGGACTAGGGAGATGAAGATAGTTGCAATTAGTAGTTGGGTTGTTAAACTCAAATGTTTAAGATTCATTTATATATACATGTACATAAACATACCAATCATATAATTGCAAAGGTCTCTAACAAATTTAAAAATGTTGTAGAGCTTTTATCAAAAAAAAAATTGTATACAGATATATATATATATATATATATTTATATATATATATGACTGTGATATTATTGCATATAAATTGCATTGTGGTAGGTTATGCTGCTACTAATGCTAGATTACTACAAAAAAAAAATAAAACTATTTATAAATGCATATGCGATTCAGGTGATTGCAGTCAATATTTATGGTGCGTTACGAAAGCTGTTATCATTGAAGAGTTCATTGACTATTTTACAAAAAAAAAAAATAAAAATAAAATAAAAAAAAGAGACAAGAATATTATAATTAAATATATATATATATATGTATACATTCTATTTCTCTTTCTCTCTATTTATATTTAACTTTTTTTTTTGCTTTTTGATTTTTATCTATTTAACTTTTAAAATATACTACTAACATAATTACCTGCAGAAGTATTTTATGTTTTATTTATTTATTAGGTATTCAGTTTGTTTTTGTTTTTATTTTTTTTTATTTAAGTTTCTAATAATAAGTTTTATATTTATTTTTTTTTTTTAATTTGAAATTTTGTTTGACATTTTTTTGTTATTTTTTTTTGTAAATATTAAAAGGTTAACGATGCGGTTTATTATTAGCGCTATACATTGTTGAATTGTAATCGATGCATTTATTGCACAGGTGAATTATTTGTCAATATAATAATATAATTGACAAACTGAAGGTTTTTTAAGGTTAATTGTTTTTGAAAAATTAAGTATTAAAAAAAAAAAAATAAACTCAAACTGAAAATAATGGAAACTATCAATTGTTTTAAATGCAAATCAATTAAAAAACTAAATAACATTAATTATTAAATAATAATATGCTTCAGATTTATTAATGAATTTCTAATTTTTATTAATTTTAGGTTTTTTGACTTTTAATTACGAAACATCCATGCATATAAAGATTGTATCTTTAGTATGTAGTTAAACGTACGAATTTATAAATAAAATTACATAATCACATAGTCACATAAACTCTTAATTCTTAAAATTGATAAATGTTTTGAAATTAATTAATTTGAAATTAAAAGAATGAACAAAGAATAATTAAAAGAAAAAGTTAATGTTAACAATTAATTTTAATTTAGTAATAATTGTTGGGAACGTCTCAAAATCACAAATTACAAGATCCCGAAATCCTAAAATTACAAAATCCTAAATCACAAAATCCCAATTTCAAAATGCCAAAATTAGCAATTCTCAGAATTTTAGAGTTTCAAAAACAAAAAAATTAAAATTAAATTATAATTAAAAAATTATTAGGAGGGATTTTATAGTTGATTACAAAATCAGGATTAAATACTTTTTGTAAAATATATGCACATGAATTAGGATGGATTGTTTGAGTATACACAGAAAATTGTTTTTTTTTTTTTTAATTTTTTTAATCCTCTTGTAGTTTGAGACTTTATTCACAAGAAATACCTCCCCCTGTAGTCAAAAAAAAACAAATAAATGGCTGAGAAGTAAGAGTGGTAAAGGATTTACCTATATAAGTTAAACACTTTCAGAATTATTTCAAATCCTTTTAATTAAAAAAAATTATTTTAATAGATGGAAAATAAAAATTAACGTACTGAAAACACAAGCATGTTATTTCAGTAAAAAACGAAGGCCTGATTTACTAACAACTCAAAATTTAATACTGGATAACGTTGAAATTTCCTGGGAAGAATCCTTAAAGTACTTGGGCCTAATATTGGATAAAAAATTATTATTTAAAACTCACATAGATTTCGTAATTAAAAAATGCAACATCGTCATATATCCCTTAATAAACCGAAAAGCACTTTTGTTGAAAGACAACAAAATACTGCTATTCAAATCAGTTTTCCAAAGTTTGCTACTTTATGGCACCGAAATTTGGGGCTCATGTGCTAAAACACATTTAGAACAACTACAAATTAAACAAAATAAAATTTTAAAATTATTGTTAGACAAACCATTCTTTTTTTCTACTGCAAGACTTCATGATATTGGAAATGTCAAAACAATAGAAGATATAATCAATGTTAGGAAGAACTCATTCATTATTAGGAGCAACGATTCTGAAAATCCGTTAATAAAAAATTTGTATAATTAGTCATTTTGTTATACTCAAAATTTTGGGATAATTATCCCTCTCCCGATCCCTTTTGTTATTTGTTATTCTTTAGATATAAGTCATAGTATTTAAGTTTTTTAAATTTTAATTATAAGTTAATATAGGTCAAAAGAGGTTTTCTGTTCCTTTCCTCTTAATAAATTTGAATTAAAAATAACAATGTATCAAATAAACTTTATAAGTCATAATTTAAGAATGTAAGTCTGGAACATGAAATAAATAAAAATAAAAAAATATTTCAAATCCTATGAATTGGGAAACACAAATGCTCTGGTAATTTAATCTACATAACAACAATTTATAAAAGAGTACCTACATTTAAGTTTTCTATTTTAAAAGGGATATACAACATGTAAATGATTGAGCTGGTAATTAAGTTACCTATCATGTTTCTTACATACAAAAATTGAACCACAAAAAATAAATTTTTTATTTTTATGCTTTTATTATCATTTTTCAAAATTACGGAAAAATTTTAAAAAATTACCTAGATAGACCGACTCTTGCATATTTATTCCAGTTTTTAAACATATTTAAGCTTCTTTATAAATAGTTTTTCATTAATATACACAAACCTATTAATTAGATTCTGACTAATATTCTATTACGAGTATTAGAATTATATTCGCCTATTAATATGCAATATTTATTATAACATAGAAAATTTATAAAGAGGCCTCGAATACTTAAAAAACATTTGTTTTCTCTTTATTCAAAAGGTTATATTTAAAACCACGAATATGTTCCCCTTATTGTATCAGTTTAATAGACGAGCTACATATAAGTGCATCGAATATAACTCTCATATCGTAGAGACAAATGTATTTAAATATGACATGCTTATCCCAGAAAGTGATAAAAAAAAATTCAATTTGGTGGCTAAATGAATAATCACAACAAAAAGATAATAAATCTAACATTACCATAGGTTTAGGGTAAGTTTTATGTATGGTTTTAAGGGTAAATCAAATTAGCCTTAAGTTTTAAGCAAAATAAAAATTAAGTAATTTTTGGTTTTATTAAATTTTTTTTAAATATAATATAATTAAATAAATTTTCCATTTGAAAATTAAAAAAAGATGATAAAAGTAAGATATTTTAGTTTAAAATTAGTTTTGTAAGGCTTTTTTCTAATATAAAATAAAATTTAATGAAATAAGAATACAAAGTTAAAAAAAAAAAAAATTCGGTGGCGTAGGTACTGTTTAAGAGTCGGGTGTATCAACCGAGAGTGGTTTAGAAGTCATAAAATATTTAATTGATATTTATTAATATTTAATTAATATTTACAAATCAGCTTGGTAAACAAATATACTTATATAGTTTAATAATTGTATCGAACCTATAATGGCATTAGTAGCCGATAGTGTTAGTTATATTCCAAAATCTAATTAAATTTGCAATTAATGTACAATTAAAAAATAAAGTTATTAATTTATAAATATATATTTAATAGAAGTACATATTCAAATAATTTGAAGCTTTTTATGACTAAGATTATGATTTAATTCAATTCGATTTTGTGTGAAATGTTTTATAAATTTTTTTAAAATTTTAAATACCAGCAATTTAAATTAATTTAATTAAATAATTTAGAATTGCTGCCAAAATTACTTAATTATGTTTAATTCTAAAAATAAAACTTAATATATATCCCATAATTAATTAACATTTTCATATTATATGTTTATTTAATACAATGTACCTACAAATTATTATTTTGCTTTCGTCACTCGTACATTGCCTTTCTCAAACCACAAAAACCAACAAAAAATAAAACATAAATTAAACAAAATTTATTACATTTTTTTTTTTAATCAACTGCTGTTATTCTTACCTTACATAAAAATACAATAACAAAAGCAAAAAAAAAAAAGAATAAAAACAAAACAACAAATTTAAAAACGGCCAACGAACGGCCTAGTAAATTAATAAATTGATATTAAAAACGCAGGACAATGGCCTTTAGACATTCTCGAAACAACGCGGTCGATGGTCTTCGATTTTATGTCGTCATAAATTCACATCACAATTATTTTATCATCATCATTACTTTTTATCATCAATATCATAACCAAATTTTTGGGAGAGGAGACGAACACCTAAATAAATATTTTTGAGTATAAAATATATACAGTTAAAAATTTTTTGGTATAAAGTAAGGGTTTATTTAAAAACAAGGGCTTTAGAATGAGATCATTTTAAAAATGTGTGTAAAATCGTAACCTTTTAGAATTAAAGACCAAAAAAATTACTCTTTGTAATTGAAATTATAATTAATTTACGTGGAATTTCCAAATATCTGTATAAAATATAGAAATTCACTTAAACCTTAACGAAAGTGTCATAGTTCTAAGTGATAAATCAGGAAATTATTTTTTAAAGTCACTTATTATTTATTTAATATTATTTTAAAAGATAATTAAAATAAAGCTTTTACAAATCATTTTTTCCTGGAGAAGATGCTTTAAAGGCTAAAATCAAGTATTTTTATACCAAACAGACGAACAGATTTATATTAATAAGCTATTACTTTTATTTTCAAAAAACCGATAACAATATTGTTGTCTCTTGTTTTCTTATTTAAATATAAATCATAATAAGTCACATGAAGCACCTTTTCATAAACACAAAAAAAAAAAAAAACAAAAAAATGTGTAAAGGTGCTTCAACTAATTAAATGAGTCTGCTATAGAAACACATATAGACAGAGTAAAAGAAGAATATAATATGTATACATATATTTAGAATATTATACAATATAAAAATAAGTAGTATAATAAGAATAATATGAAAGTTTATTTGAAAGCTTTTAAGCATACAACAACAAAAATAATAAAAAAAAAATATATATTCCTTATGTGTCTCACTAAACTCCATGCTCGAATCTCTTTTTTTTTGTCTTTTATAAACTATTACGTTATGTGAGAATCAAGTAAAAATTGAGTGTTACAAGTTTTAATTCCTTTTGTTACCAATTTCATAAGATCTTATAATATTATGTATAGAGTATTAGAGTAGAGTGACCATTACTACATATTATGATTTTTACAATTTCTAACATTTGAATTGGAGGACAAATAATAAAAATTAAAATTAAAAACAAATAAAAAGAGTTTGTACTAGTTTAATCATAGTAAAAACTCAAATTTATTCCATTTTTAAGTAGTCATATTAATCAGTAATAATAATTATTAAAAAAAAAATTACTTATTAATTTTCACGAAAAAAAAAAAAAAATAAACAGAACATAATAAGTAAGGAATTTTTTATTTTTTATTTATTCATTAGTCGTCATAATTCATCATCTGAGGTCAATGGATTCTCTTACCAAAACGCTCTCAATTATTTTATACTCTGTTCTGTTCTGAATTTTTACTCAGTTGTATTTTTTCTTGTTTTTTATTTTTTTTTTTTGAAATTTTGAATGATTGTGTAATTTTTCGTGCTTTTACTTATTTTTATATTTTTTTTTTATTGAATTAAAAAGGAGTGAATGAAAAGGAAACAATAAAGAATAAAAATATAAAAAAAAAAACAAAAAAAAACAATAACAAAAAATTAAATGCAAAACTATTTTTGGGGATGAAAATATTAAAGGGTGGATAACCTCATTTATTTACTTTTTTATTGTTATCGTTGTTGTTTTTGTTGTTATTGTAATTGTTTTAGTTTCCTTTTTAATTTGTTGTTGTTGTTTTTTGTTTTTGTTCTTGTCTTTTTCATATTTTATTAGTTTCGTGATAATTTCTAAGATTGAAAGTGAAAGTTTTTTTTTTTTGTTTGTATTCTCTTATTTTTTATTTCATTTTACTCTCTTTTTAATTCTATAATATATACATACTCGTATGTACATATATATATATATATATATTTTAAGTTACGGAAAAATATTTCATATAATAATTATATACATACATACATAATATATATTCTAAGTTATGAAAATAAAAAAAAAAAGTTTATTCAACTCCATTTGAAATGTTTAATCATTGTATGACACATCAGATTTGACAAGGCTATTGGCCTTTTTTGGGGAATGGGTTGAAGGAAAACTTATTTTTTTATTTTTTGATGATGCTTTGTACTTTTGTTTTTTTTTTTTTGGGGGGAATTAATTTTAAATAGCCAAATACCGGCTTTTATTGTTATCGTTTTGTTAATATTAAAGTGTTTGATTGAATATAAGAAAGAGATAGAAATATATATGAGGAAATTACATTATATTTATTAGTAACTTCTAATGTTTATCGTAAAAAAAAGAATAATAATTACGTAAGGAATTTTAATATGAATGTCCTTTATTATGTATATATAAATATATATTTAACTGTATATAATACCACATTTTTTGGTTATTCAACAATTAAAGAAAGAGAAAGAACCTCATTTTGTAGGATATTTTAGGTGATTGTCCTGTTGATTATAAGTTAATAACCTATATAAATATATAATTGATATTATTATGTTTTATTTTTTTTTTTTTTTGTTGGGCCTAAATTTGTTTTTTAGTTTATTAACACGGTAGTAATTTGTACTTATTTTTATATTTGTTTAGTTACTTTCCATTTTAGTTTATTTTACTGTTACAAAAACTTAGTTATAAATTATTAGGAAATCAAAAATATTTTAAATTTCTAAATATATGTAATTAATTGATGTATGTACTTAAAATGGTTCAAAGACTTGTTAAGAACATGAAATTAAACGAAAAAATAAATTGATTATTTATTTCAAAAAAGGCAATTTATGAAGAATATATAGTTTAAAAGTGAATAAACTCACATATAATAAATTACTCAATAAATATACTAAAAACCACTATATATAATTAATAATATACTTTAATAAAAAAAATTAAATTTACTTTCTAATGTTGTTATACGATTAAAAAATTATGAAATTTTCAATTCACCTTCAAATAATTTTTCGCCCATTTTAAAAATTGCAAATAATCAAATAGACAAACAAACATTATTATCTTGATATTCACCTTAAATCAAATTAAAAAAATTACAATCATAATACTTTCATCAAAAAAAAACTATCCAAAAAATTACTAAGTACAACGCAACTCAAAATTAAAAAATAAAAAACTGCTGCTTATCACCCAAATTAATTTCTTTATGAGTTTTCTGTACCGCCCTACACACAATTTTTAAATGAACCTTAGACAGCAATAATTGCAAAAAGACGATCAAATATTTTTTAAGTGTGTACCCATTTTTATACCAAATATTGTCTAAATTTTTTTTTTTAATTTGGGAACTCAATTTTGTAAAACAAATTAATAAAAAAGATTTTTCGGTACAAATGTAAGACTGCTCGATTGCAATATTTCAAAATATTAATTTATTTTCTGCATCGCCCATTTTTTTAAAGTTGGTAATTGTTTATTACATGATCTCTTAATAAAACCAACAATTGATTTTAAAAAATTACTTAATGTCATATATAAGTACGATTTTTTCAGCAAAAATTAAATATATAATATACATAGTATGTCACAACCCTTAATGTTAAAAATAAAAAACAAAAAATTATAATTCCTTATTACAGATCTGACTAATGGCGTAGTGGTAAAGACGCCGCCTTTCATGTGGAAGGTTTCGGGTTCAAACCCCGGTCAGATCATACCCAATAAAAAAATATCGTAAAATTGTAAAATTATATCGTAATATAAAATAAGATTTAATAAAAATATATAAATAATTCTTGTGTAAGATTATAGATGGCGCACAATGTTAACATTTGTGCATTCATATTTCATAACCTTATACAATAGCTACAGCCGAGTAATGAACGGCTTAATGAATATTATGATTAAAGAAACTGAAGCCTAGTTTAAAATAAAAACTTGGTGAATGCCTTATACTCCTTAAAGGAGTGGAAAAGGAATAAAAAAAAATACAGATTATATTCCTTCAGATTCTTTTAGTAAAACTTAATGCAGCTGATATTGTGAAAAACTTTTTATTTAACTAGTAGCTACACATAACTTTAAATATTTACATCATCCCTTTCCTCATTATGATTAAAAAATTTTTTTATAATCAGCCATCTAAAAATAAAATACAATTTAAAAAAAAATAAATGACCTTCACCAATTAATTTCCATAATGTATGGAAACCTTTTTTTTCCAAATAATATAAAGTTCCGCAGAATAAATTTTTAAATTAAAATACTATTATATTGTCCCTAATCGATGACTCTTTAAAATTAATTACTAAGTTTTTTTTTTATCTAATCAAGCTTAAATTTTAAATGTTACCTAAGTAGTTTTTGTTTGTTGTTTTTTTTTTTAAACTTTTTCACCACATTATTTATAATACTACTGCTCTATGGTGAAATAAAATTTATTTAATTTTAATTCATATGAATTTCGTTACCAACTAATGGTAAGTTGGTAATTAATTAAAAAATATATATATATAAATATACAAACATTTAAATAAATTTTATAATTATATTAATTTATACGAATATGTACATATATATATATATATATATATATATATATATATATATATAAATATAAATGCATATTTAAAATTGAAAAAAAAAAAAAACAGTTCTCATGAATTAATTTTGAATTTTAAATTTTTATTTTGAAATTTATAATTTTTCGAATACAAAAACAATACAATACAAAAAAACACAACACAGTTGAAATAACAAATGCAACATATTTACCTTTTTTTTATTAGTTTTTTTTTTTTTTTGTTTTTGTAAAACATAAAAAAAATTCGTCTTCATTGTTATGAATGACCTTCGTATAAATTTTATTAACTACTTAATAGATATTTATGTTTATGTCATCTCTTTTCCTCTTAATGTATCACTCATTTGATCGTACATATACGGACGCCGCAATCTAATCAAATCGGCCGATTTTGCAGAATGTAGTGATACTTTGATTCAAAAGCAGTTAAAAAATTTTGTATTTTTAATAAATTGTGGTCTACTAATGTTGTTTGACCTAATTAAAGTACAGTGGTTTTGTATCATCAAATTATGCCAGCATTCTTTTTTTTTTGTATTAAACACTTTTTAAAAAGTTTGTTATGTAATAAATATAATAATAAAATATTGACAACGAATAATATTTAACTATTTTTAGATACTTTTGAAGATGCTAAAGTCCAAAAAAAAAAGAAAAAAAATACAAAATAAAATGATTGAACATTGGATATTTGATTTTTTTTTTATAACTATTTTTAAGTAAGTAATTAAAAATCAATGAATAATATAATCATGTTTTTTAAATGAATTTATAAGTTGAAGTTAAAGTGATGGTTAAATTGATAATTTTTTTTGTGCTTTGGAATTTAATGATAACATAATTACTATGCAGGTTTTAAATACTCAATAGTCATCAACCAAATTTTTTTTTTTTGTAAGATTCGTCCTTCAACTCAAAATATGAACTTTTAAAAAATACAATTTTGAAAACACATAACTATTTATTATATGTAAATTAAATTAATTTGATTAAAGAGTAACATGCAATATGAATCTTTTTGTATATATGATGTTTTTATTTTAATATATATAAATACAGGATAATGTCCAAAAATCCCAAATCTAAGATGAGTTCTATTTTATACAAATATATATATATATATATTTAAAAAAAAATATAAAAATTACGATAATCAAAAAAAGTGAAATTAAAATATACTCAAAAATAATTCCATTATTTCCAAAAATTTTTTTACAATTAAATATTTCTAATAAGATCTCTATAGTAATTTATTCAAAACATCGTGTCGCACGCACAATCAATTCAAAAAAATAATTAAGAATTATATTAAAAAGGTCAGTCACTTCTTAATAACAAAAGAAAAAAAAGGACCCAAATTTTAAGGGCCTTTTTTAATTAGAAAGCTGAAAAGGGTACATTTTTTGATGTCATTGATCTTCTTTTTAAATCCAAACATAAAAACGCTTAATTGAGATTTTTTATTTTTAAAATCTGTTTTTGTGATTATTTTAATTAACTTTTGTAACCATAGATTTTGTATCTTAAGATTTTTGCTATTTAAATCAAAATTTGGATTTTAATAGCAAAATAAATTCGATCCGAGTTGAAGGCATTTTAATTTTTTTAGGTGGTATAAAGTTACATTCTAATTTATATATAATGATTTTTAATTTATATTTAATAATTAATGAGTAAAATCTAAAGTTGCAAATTATAATATATGTAGATCACTTTTGTCAGAATTGTAACATCAAATAAAAGTATGTTCCAAATTTTAGCGTTTCTTACAATGAATAAACAATTTACATTAATCGGTACTTAAAGATAATAAAATTTCAACAGAAGCCCTTTGTGCTTGCTTTGCTTCCTTAGCAGCGTGTCGTATGCCTGTATTTAATTTGCCTGTAGTGTCATTTGCCTGTGTTTTGTAGAATTATTTTCACTTTCGTTAATTTTAGCTAAGGCCAAATTAATTTAATTGATAATTCCATGCATTACTCCCATATATCATAAACATTGCCTAGATAAATCTTTTCATAATTTTATGGATAATTAGGAGATATTTTAGAGTTGGATTCAAGAGCAGGGTTATACTTCTTTTACATAATATTTATATGCATCTACATGTGAGATTCTGAGTTAGTAGAGATTTTAGAGGTGGTAATAAAATCAGGGTTTCAATAATTAGTTTAGCGGGGTTTGGAGGTTCTTTATTATTGAAAATATATATTAATATAAAAAATTATCTAGGAGGAATTTTATCGTTGGTTAAAAAATCTGGATTATATTTAGAATATTTATATATAAATAAATAATACATATGTATATGTTAGATTCTGAATTAAAAGGTGAAATAATTCTGCAAAATACAGGCAAATGAAAATACAGGCAAATGAAGATACAGACAAATGAAATATAGGCAAATGAATTACAGTCAAAAGAAATACAGGCTTGTGATAGTAACCCGCTTCCTTTCATACTTTGTGGAAATTATTTGAGAGGAGACATTATCATCAATTCAATAGAAAAAGTATCATTCCTCATAAGGCATGTAAAAAAAGAGCAGTGCTCCAAATTTAGAATAAAAGAAATCTGAACGGTGGGGTTGCCAATTTTACGTAAGGTACGATTTTGTATTTTGTAACTGTACGTAAAGCGCGATTTTGAATTTTGTCAAAGTAACGTAATGAAGTTTGGGTTAAATATGTGATAAATACTAACCATCTTAAGTCAAGTATAAGCTTTAAAAACATAACATATTAAGAGCACAGCTTAACTGAAATGAAGCTCAAAAATAGACATCAAATAATTATATATACTCTCTATTTGAATACATGCATTTTAATTTAAACATCCTTTCTTAAATAGAAAAACTCACAGAACATATTATCACAAATAATACATTTTTCATATATGGACTCATCTTTCCAACTTAAAACTCTAAATGTACCCAAATATACACAATACATGAGGGCGATAACCATTGAATTTTTGTAAAATATAAAACTTAAAATTAAAAGACATAAAAGAAGATTGATACTAAATTAACTCAGAGCAATATGTATATGATCAATGATCATTGATCACTTTCTTACGAATGATTGATTTGCAATGATTTGTTCCTGCTTAACATTTTCCTTTCTTTTATTATCAAAAAAAAATTTATTATTAAAAAATTATATAAAAATAAATATTTATTACGTTATTTCATCGTTTTTTAATAAAATTATGTTTACTTTTGATTTATTTTAAGTTTTTATTTAGTTTTTATTTATTTTATACGCAAAAATATATTTAAAAAAAAAACCCAAAAATAAAAATTGATGATTATCCCAAAAGTTATTTTTAAAAACACCCGCGCAAATTGAGTTGTGAGGTGTTTTTTTTTTAAGTGACATCTGTTATTCATTAACTGGATAATTTGTTTTGAAAGTTGGTTGACTTTAACATTTCATTAAGAATTTTCACTTTTCATTTAAGTTCTTATGTATGAACAAAATATATTATATACTATGTATATAAATAAAGACCTTTTTCCCTTCATGGTGGTTAACAGAATCTCATCGATTCTTTTAACTTGGTAACTGAATTTGACAGATTTTCTAAATTTTTTACTCCCTTACGTAAAATCAATTTTAAAATATCAGTTATTTATGAGAGCAATTAAGCAACAAATCCAAATGTGGAAAATAAAATCAATAATAATGAAAACCATATGATTAACGTACAGTTTCATTCACTCCATAAAAAATTAAAATTTACAAAAAATTCAAAAGACAAAAAAATTATCAAAAATAAATTCGTATTCTGTAAACAAATACATACGCATATTTACAGGGGTTGGATGACCCGAGTTGATGGCATCGTTCGCTTGCTGCTTATAAAGATAAAATTCAACAAAATTCTTATAAACCCAGGTCAGAACTTTCTTCAAAAAGTTTTAAATGAAAAAAAAAAAAGAAAAAAAGGAATGAAAAATTTATCAAGAAAACAAAAATAAAAAATTTATTCGCGTTTTTTTTTTTATTAACAGTAAATACGTGAAGTTATTAACCTTTTCTGTAGTCTTTAAAATTTTTATATTATTGTTTATTTTCAATTCTGATAATTTTTATATTTCAATTTTTTTTGGAAATTTTTAAAAAAAAATTTCAAAGAGAGAAAATAAGAATATAAATTGACAAAAATTTAAGGACATGATATTTATAGTGTTTTTTAAACGCGTTTCTGTTCTTTCTTTTTATTGTATGTTATTTAATTTGTATGTAAAATTTAACATACATGTAATTTTTAGTAACATTAACATTTCTGTTGTACATATATTAATTTATAACATAACTTACAAATAGTACTGAAGATGGAAATTTTGTTAAATTATTTTAAAATTTGAATTTCATTATTTTGCCTTTCTTCCTTGGGTATCATATTGCTCTTGCTGATAGGATATAATCTCCAAATATTATTAGCAGTAAATGTTCTACCAGTGGTTGATAACAGTACCCCAGAATGAATTCAAGAACATATGTCTTATTTAATATTAGGGAGGACTATCCGACCAAATATGATACATCAAGTTTAAGGAAAAAACCGATTAACTGGATAAAATTTATGAAAGTTGACACTTCGCAGCTTTTCTTTTGATGAGGTTTTAAACTCTGATTTTAAATTTAACTCTAAAATCTCTTCTAAATTCAAGTTGAGAATATAACATATAAAATTTTGGAAATATCCTAGAAAAGGAAGTATTCTGATTTATTTTTTTTATGTTTTTTTTAAGCGTTAACTGTTCAACTTTGCTTATTGGCCTGTGTATATGTTAACCATAGGTACATGTTGGAACAGGGGTTCTTATTATATTCGACTTATTAGTATTGATCTTAATGATTTCCACATACAATTTAAAAATGAGATTGTACTTTCACTGAGATTCGAACTGAATTTAACTTTCACTGAGGTTCGAACCCGGACCTTTCGCATGAAAGATCGACACTCTAACCACTGTGTCACCCAGCCGATTTCGAACTTTAAAACCGGCCCTTTCATACATATATGATTTGGGATCTTTTAAGATTATAATTAAGTGCATAGAAAATGTCCCACCGATTGTCTGTCTCCAAAATATAATTCCCAAATTCAGTCTGAGCATAATTAAGCAATAGAATTGAGTGTTTTATTCGTAGTTTAATGAAAAAAAAGTTTACTCTCATTGTTCGGAATATTAAAACTCTTAAAACAAATTTTACAATTAATTAAAATATAATAATTTATTTAAAAAAGCTAAGTAAAATGGTTTTTCAATTCCATCATTATCAACCACCTTAAAAAATACAAAATTTTTGGAACCTTTTATTTAATTTACATTTCTTAAAAAATTATACTGTTATTTTAACTCTTATTTCATTTTATATTTCATTTATCTTCATCAATTTTATTACCGTCATCATCATTACCATCATCTCTATCATAATCATAACTGTCATTATAATCATATAATCATCATCCTTTTATTGTTATTTTCCTTTGAAATTATTATATATTAATAAAATTTTTTTTTTGTTTTTTTTTTTTTACAAATCTTTTGTTTTGGTTTTTCATTTAATTTTTTGTCTCTTTTATTCATTCAATTTTATACCGATTTCTATAAAACATTACAACATAAAGATACAACAAAACAAAAAGAAATCGCAAGTCCTAACAATTCATAAAAGAACAACAACAAAAATAGTGAGGCAACAACAACAACAATAAAATCGGAAAATAGAGAGTTCTTTCAACTTTTAGAATAGCAAAAAAAAAAAAACAAAATTAAAAATAATAAAAAATTGTAAAAAATTGCGAAAGCTTACGACATTGTTAATAACTTTAGATGCAAAATAAAGAAATAAACACAGATCACATATACATATATAAATATAAAGTTTGTATTTATTTAACTATGTATATATGTATATATATATGTATCAATGGAAATTTGTTTTATTGTAAATTAACTGAGTTAAATCAGTTTTGTAGTTACGAAATTAAAATTACTTTAGAAAGAGAAGACACTATTTTGAAATTATTCTTATTTTAAGCTGAATGATTTTTAGGTTGCTTTGAAATTGATTTTTGTGAAACCTAAATTCAATTAAAATTAAAAATTATTTAATTAGCTTAAGCTTCTATTTACTTTCAAAAATTAAAAAAATGTTCCTAATGAACTCCAGTTTCAGGAAAAAAATTCCTAAAACTGGAGTACATATTATTAATATTTTTTGTCATCCACCTCAACATCATCATTGAAAAATTAAAAAGAAAAACATATTTATGTTCGTTAAATATTTAATCACTTAAAATATATATATAAACAATTGTTTAATTTTAACATCTGTGTGTTTCTAATTCTCTACCGCATAGTGTTTTATATTTATTTTTTAAAATAAATTTAATAAAAACTTAACATTAATTTTTATTTCATTTTGAATGTAGGTTGGTAACCTTTAAAATAAAAATTAAACATCATTTAAATATTAAGCTTTTGAAAACTAGGTCTTTATTGTTGCGCACGCAAGATTGTGAAACTCAAATACAATATAAGATGCGTGTAAACTGCTACAATTAAGGCTGTTAGAATTGAATATTGCCTTAGCTATTCTGGAACATATAACCTTTCAATTAAAAGATAATAATCACTTAATAATACGACAGATTGCGCCACAGGATAAATTTCAATGAAAATTATGTGTAATATTAAAAACGTCTAAAAGTATGCAATATTTCTTCTTTAATTTAATACAAATACATATTAATATGGGCCTCGGTGGTATTGTGGTTAGTACATAGCGTATCATACAAGGGAGTGCAGGTTCGATTACCGCTCAGATCGTTAGTTTTTGTCAAGGAAAATTAGTATAGAAAAAGTAAATTTCATTATAATTCTCCTAAGAATAAAATACTCGTATAATAATAAATAGTATCGGCATTATCTAATGACATTATACTAACCTAGTGCAATATCATTTATGATATGCAATATTTATATAAGTAAGTTAAATTTGGTGTATAAGCATGTGTGAGCCCATGACTTTTTTAACCAAGGGAGTGGGAGTTCGAATTCCCCATTTTTCAAAAATAAATAATATTGCTTATAGTTCAATTATATTATCGAACTAATAATTGTGGTATTAGATGTGTTGAAAAATCCTATAAATTAAACAATAAATAATTAAATAAAACTTAAAAAATACACTTCCAATGACAGTGACCAACTTTACCTATTTTTATGTTTCATATTTTTTAAGTTTGTAAATCTGATGTAAAGTAAATTTAATTCCGTATCTAAAACTAAATTTAAAACTGCCAGAACCAAGTTTATCTCAATAAAATTCTTCTTAAAAGCACATTTAACATTCTATTTTAAAAAATTTGTCTCAATATCATAATTAAATTTAATCAAATATTAATTCATGACTCATTTTTCAATTTATACAAAAAACATAAAAAAAGTTAAAATATTTATTTAAGGAAAAATAAAAAATTTCAATACTCGATTTTAATACCCCATTATTAAGTTTAATGTTAGACGAATGAACTTTAATGAACTTTTTGAAAAATAAAAATAATAATAATAAAAAAATAATAATAGAAATGGGTATATTGAATCTAAAGTAAATTATCTTAACTAATAATCTATGATTGTTACTAACAAATAAAAGTAATAAGCAAATTATTTTCTGTCTAAGATATTAAATAAACGTCACGTTCACATGTTCTGCAAAAAAAAAAGTTGACAAAGAAAAACAAAAAATAAAAAAATAAAAAATATTTTCACATACATTGAACTTGTTGTTTTGGGGTTTAATGTCTACATAACACTTGTATCAATCTATGTTGTATATTTTTAAATGGCACCCAAATAGTATAAGGGAAAAAACAACAACAACACAAAAAATATGATAGGCCGTGCACTCACTTTTATCGGTCGAACTGATAACGAAAAATACACCGCGTGTATACGCACCAAACAATAAATTTAAAACCAAACAATAATAATAATAAGAAAAAAAAAAACTGATACTGATAACAAATTCCGTTTAAAAGCGGTTTATGATTTTTTTTTACTTTATCTTTTAATTATTTTTCTTATTATTTTGTTCTTTTTTTTTTTAGTTTTATTTAAATATCACGCATATTTTATTTTAATTTGAGTTTTAAATGCTTTTTTTACCGCTAAATAATTTGTTGTTGTTTTACCGCTAAATAATTAAATATAACTGTTCATTGACAATTAATGAACAGTTATATTTAATTGCATATGCATCACTTTTAATGTTATACCTATGCATAGTTAAAAATTTGTGAACTTACACATATAACATATATTATAAATATATATAGGTATATATATTTAAAAAATTTAAGGAGTGTTTTTTTTTATGACATTTTAAAACTGTCATCTGTCATTTAGGAATCACTGGTAAAATTAAAAATTTAAAATCCCTTTCCTTTCTGTTTCTATTTCATTTTTAATTGTTGCTTGGATTTAAGAACTGTAAATAAATGACAGATAAGTGAATGAAGTTGAATAGTTTTAGAAATAAATGTAATAATTATTTAATCTATTATTGAACATGACAGTGCTAGTACTCGATGAAGAAGTCTGCATGTCATAGACGAAATACTGGTATTTGTAATAATCAAAAGGAAACGACTCGTTTTTTATTTATTTTCATGTTTTAAATTTTAATAGTTTTCAGTTATGTTATAATATATAATATAATAAATTTGATTGTGTAATTAAATAAAAATGTAGTTCAATTACTTTAAAAAATTTATTATTGACAATTTTGATTCTCATTGATTAGGTATATACATGTACTTTGTACTTTGTGTTGTGCGTTTGTACAATCTTTAAAAATAAAATTGTTTTATCTTATTGGTAAAATTGAATATTGGCATAGCAAAGATTTCTTATAAATGCAAAGTATTTTAAACTGCTTTCCACATACCGATATAATTTTATTGATTAACAAATTGGTAAACAATTAAATTTTTACTTAAACTTTATTTCTGTTACATAGATATTAAGATATTAATTATCATTGTAAATAAAACCGATTTGGTTGTATGGTAAACATCTGTAGGAAAGAACTAAGCAAATCCTTATACCTATAAAAAATATTTAAATACTTTAAAATAAAAATTTACGAAACATTTTTAATGCTTCTTAATATGTGCGAACTTAATCACATAGAGACCTAAAAGTTCCCCTAGGGCTTGAAAAATAAAAAAAAATTTACAATGAAAGATTAGGTTATCTTAGAAGTCAAAACCAGTCCACTCTTATATTCTGATGAAATACGCACATCGCTAGAACTAACATATGAATACAGGCCTTCAAGTTTCCTGAATCTGATTTCCATACAAGAATTTTTCTTTGGAAATTAAAAAGAAACGGTTTCATATACATAATACATATATAATATATAATTATATTTAAAATATGCGTTTATTAAGAGAATTAAAATTGGTAAATTTAGAAAAAACTTACATAGAATATATTTTTACCTTTTGTTCGCGCAAGATTTTGAAGCAAAACATTTGCGTTGATTTGAGGAAAACATTTGAGGAACCCGCTTTAATTGCGGTAGCGCTACAAAAGATTATTCTTCAAATTTTTCTAATATAGGATTAGAACTTAAATATAATGCCTCCTTAGTTTTTTTTTCATTTTAAATTATTATAAAAAACAATCAAACCATACATTAACCTTATGATAAAATTAATTCTGAAAACTACATATGTATTTGTGCATATTATATATACTGTACATTAATATTTTAATAATAGTTTAAGTTAAGCTTTTATAACACTATCTTCTATAGTTTATTTTTATTAAAGACAAAAAGAATTATAGAATAGTAAAAACTATCTTAAATAAAATAAAACTTATTTATTTTTATTCTATTCTAAAAAAAAAAAAAAAAACACTTCATAATATCTATAACACTCCTATTCACCCACTCCTTATTATATTCTTTTTAAATACCTACCTATATATAGAATTTGTTTGTTTTTTAAAATATTGTTTTTTCTTGTTTCTTAAATAGAATCCTTCAAAATAAAAACATACATATATATACATAAGTATGTATCAAGGAATTATAGATAATATATATATATATATATATATATATTTATACATATATATAAGTAGGTATACGTTAGTATCAAGAAATTATAGAAAAACTGAAACGCAACAAAATAAATTAAAATGAAAACTATATGATAATAATAATAATAAATCCTTCAGAAATTCACATAGTTGCTAAAAATTCTATTCAGGAACACAAAAAAGAATAATAAAAACAAAAGATTTTCCTTTTTTTTTTAGTTAATTTTTTTCTAGTTTTTTCATTTCCTTCTATTTCTTTTTTTCCTACTACCTATACCCATTTTATACCCTTTACCCCTGTTCAATTTTTCCCTTACATATACCCACAACTTATTATATTAGTTCTAATAAAAAAGTTCGAAAGAAAAAGAAAAACAAAAGACAGAAAACCTATGACGACGACGTCATCTCTTAAAGTACATATTTAATAATAAAAAAAAAAACTCTATCTCTACAGAATGAATAAAAACCAAAAAACAGCAACAACGACAACTTTTCATGAAAACATGCAATAATTATGTATAAAAATTTCTATAAATATATACCTATAAGTATATTATATAAACATTTTTTAGCATAACATTATATCGCATAATTATTATTATATATCTACAGTTACCTATATGTTATCTTGTTGTTTTAAAGTTTTCTGTATCTCATAGTTACAGATAATTTTTTTTTTTTTTTTTTTAATCAATCTGTTGTATAAATCTATATGTATATACAAATGTATAGTAAATGTATATAAACAATAAGTATATTAAATACAGCATTGTAAAGAATTAAATAAAAAAAAAAAACATAAAAAAAAATAAAACAAAAAAAAAAAACAAAATAAATAACATCAAACTGATGATACACAACAGAACTCAAAATATGTGCCAATGGCCTCAACGACCGGCAAAATTATACATAATAATAAACATATAGATATAATAATAACACATAATACAGCACAGTACAACACAATACAATATCTGATGCGGTCTTTTATGTACCTATACAATATACTTATTATTATATATACATATATGTATGTATATAATATTTAACTTAGGTTTTTAATACATAAATGAATATCATATATATTTTTTTATATGTTACAAAATTTGAAATAAAATAAAGAAAAAAAAGCATCGTTTTTCTCTCATTTGTTTAATTTCTTTTTTTTATATACATATAGGTATGTCTCTTCTCTCTAACAATATGGCTTACTCAATCACACACATACTTCTTTATATATACACAACTACTACACTAAATATTCATTTTAATATATTTATTCATTATTTTATACATTTCACCTCCTTCTGCGCTCTGTTTTTAATTTAAATAATTCGCCCTTTGCTCTTAGCTTATATACAATGTATATAGAAAATTCCACAAAATCCAAAACAGAACCAGTACTACTAAAAGAGAAAAAAAAAAAAAGAAGAAAAACCAAAAAAAAAAGAAGCAAAAAAAAAAATTAAGAAAAAAGCCCAACGACCTCCTAACGAACAGTACCAGCATGCCATGCCATTATTTTTTATTTGTTTCTTGTTTTTTTTTTTTTGGTTTTCCTTCATAGCATGAGTTTGTATCAGAACAAAATTTGTCCCCAGCCCCCCAAAATATGCCTGTTCATTTTTTTTTTTACTATATTTGTGTTTAAAAAAAAAAAACTAAATGAACTGTCAGTGGGTATGTCGCGGTTGTTGGGCTATATTTTTTATTTGCTTATTTTGTTTGTTTTTTAATATATAAGAGGAAAAATATTTCATTCAACAGCGGAATCAAAAGGAATTTTTTTTCTTTTGTATTTGTTTTATGTTTTTTTCTTTTTTTTTTACTATTTTCTGCAGAACGTTGAAATGTGAGCACACTGTGGCTTTTCTCTAAATCTCAATTTAATTTGTTTAAAAAAAAATATAGAAGGATTCTGTAGCAGTTGATTTGGTTCGTTAACTGAACACAACTCTATTGTCTCTTTTTTTAAGTTCCATACTCTTGGATATTTAAAAAATAAATTCTCTCTTGTAATTTGTAGTGGTAATTGGTAAACTGATATATAAGTGGTATTATATATGTTAGAAAGAAAGAACGAATGGATTATTATTTTAATTTATGCCATTTTACTCTCTTGTTTTGCAATTATTAAGTGCCTATATATAATGTAAAAGAAAGTTTCTTAATGTAAATGCAAAGAGATGAAGAGTTGAAATTAAAATGTTTTTAGGTACTCTATAGTTTTTAATTTTTTAGTTTTCCACAAAAATATTGAAAGGAAATCTTTGAAATTTTTAAAAAAATCAATTTATGAAAAAATTTAATTTTTTTATTTTTATAACTTTATATAGCTGTAGAACAAATTAATTTTATTAAATTGAATTTTAACCAAACTATTTTTAATTGTTTTAATTAATATTTCATTAAATTTTTTATTTTAATTTAGAATTTTTACTTAGATATTTAACATTTATGTAATGAAGAGATTCTTTTCTATGAAATTTGTTGATAAAATATTTATTAAACTATTTTACCTATATACATTCCTTCCTTACATAAACTGTTTTTCAAACTATATTTAAAAGCTTTATATTTATCAAAGATATTTTTTAAATATTTATAACATATAAGTGCATATGTAAAATATATAACAAAAATCCATTAAACTCCCAAAAGAACGTCGCACTTTATTTTTTTTAAATACAACCGAAAAAAAAAAAAATAAAAGTATGACAAAAACTTTTTACTGTTTTGTTTGCCTATACAAAAATTAAATCGATTCCTCTTTAGTATATAGGAAGACATAATATTTTGGTTCATGAATTTAATAATATATGAGCTTATATACTATTTTATATATTTCAATTTATATTTTATTTGGTTATTGCTAATTTATGTAGACTGATCCTTTTATGAGAGCAACTTGTATAAAGCCAAATATATATGTATATACGTATAACTATTATGTAAAGAAGAGACAAGCAAGGGAATGAATATGCGGATAAAATATAAATCAAAATATAAAATGAAAAGCTTATTTTGTTAATATAAAGGACTATTTAATACAAGTTTAAATGTTTGCGTTTACATGTATATGTGTGTAAATGGTTGTTAATAAAGAAGATTCTACGAAAAAGGCGATAAATGAATCTAAAAATTTTATTTTCAGATATTGCGTCGTCTATTCAAAGATTCAATTTGAAAGTATTTTGTTTAATTTTCTTTTAGAAAATAGCCTAAGCCTATTATTTTAAAAGAAAATAACTTCGGTTGAAGAACTGAGTAGGTACTCTTATATCCAAAAAGTTTCAAATTCTACCTACTTATCGTTTAAGTACACGTTTTTTTTTTTCATTTAATATATTTGTTTTTTTTATTAGTACAGTGTGAAACAGAAAAATTGAATTAACTAATAAAGTGAATACTATAAGTATTGATTATTTTCTAAATAACTATAAAAAACTGAAGTTGAAGTTGATTTTTAAAATATATTTACCAAATAAGAATTAATCAAAAACTAACTGATTTAACTCATGAAAAAATTTAATTTTTGATTATTTTTACCTTTACTTTAACAACAAGGTGAGTTATTAAATTTATTTAAAAATATATACTTTTTAGATCTATAATATCTATTCTTCAAAATACATTTGAACTTTTTTTGTTTGAAAGTGATAAAATTATTCTGAAAATAATGATTGTTACATAGTTTGTATTATTAATTACCACTTTAAATTACAGTTAATAATACTTAATCTACTAGCTGCTACTTCCTATTAAATTAAACTAAATAATTATAATAATATAATATAATTGTAATATAATTTTACAAAATATTTTGCTACAAGCGAAAGCTTTTAAGCAAAACTACTTAGGTATTCGGTTAATTTCCTTTCTAATCAAAAAGTCATCGAAAATTTGACTCCAAACTCTTGAAGGTTGAAGGTTGAAAGGTTGAAACTCTTGAAGATTCCAAAAGACACTAAAGGTGGTGACGGGAGAATCAATTCAACTTGGTTGATTTTGACATTTTTCAATTCCACTCAAAAATTTCCCGGTGTCGGCTAAGTCAATTGAATTAGTTTCAATTAATTGAATCAAGTTGTTTCAATTTTTATTTTTTGACAAAAGAAATGTCAGTATTATAAAAATAATTTAAACGAAAACTTTTTTTTAGTTTTTAGACGGTTTATTTAGTGCTGCATTATATTTACTACTAATAATTTTTGCAATGATTTTTTTGTGGTTGCTTCCATTAGATTGATTAATTTTTCTAATTGTTTCCTGTTGCTGAAACATTTTTTTCTGAAAATAATAAATAAAAATTTTCATATTTATATAAATTATTTATCTTTATTTACCTTTCTAAATTACTCATTTTAATTTTTCTTTAAATTTTTAAACACAAACAACGCCAATAACAGAATAAATTTAAGAGAATAGATTTAAACATAAACAACGCCAATGCCATAATGTAATTTCAAACACAAAAATGTATTTGAATTTCAAAGTCGACTCAGACGACTTTAAACAACACAAATTGATTTTCCCGACACCGATAGTTGACTCAAATCGACTTAAGTTGAAAGTCAAAAAAAAATTGATTCTCTCGACACCACCTTAAATTTACAATTGATGAAAAAATCTTTTAAAGTAATTAAATTTAAGTACAAATGTTAATTATTATTACACTTATTCTTTCATTCAAATTATAATATATAATTAATGAATAATATAATAATATAAAATATTATTAATTTTTTTCAAAATATTTATTCAAATATCTTACATGAAAATATAAAAATATTTCTGACACAAATTTTTTGTCATTGAGTGTACCTTTTTTTGCTTTATTTTAAAAGTAACCGTTGTATAGGGCAATAGACTCCAAAAATTTTCATATCTTATGTATGCATATATTATTATCATTATATTTTCTATACATACCTATCTATCTATACAGCTTATGTATTTTCATATTTACATAGATATATTATTTATAATACTTGAATATAAATGAATTTTTGAATAACAGCTGTTAGTTGCTGTTAGCTTTCAATTTGCCTACATATCTAATACATAAAAAATAAATCAAATCAAATAATGTTAAAGCTTGTAAGTTTTATCATTGTATTTAAATATAAATGATGTGTGTATATAAAATAAAATAATATATTATAATAAAATAATCATATATTAACCTATACATATATATGTATATCTATATATATTTAACTAGGGTTTAATTGTTCTTAAAAAGTTTCATAATAACAGTTTTTTTTTTTTTTATTATGTTATTGTGTAAGTGATGCGGCGGTTTGTTAACCCAATGTTTTATGCTTTTAAGCTATATTCATTGTATTGTGTAAGTTTGTATGTATATATGTATATAAAAAACCAAAAAAAAAAAACACTAAAAGAGAGAAAAATTCTTAAATATATTTTGTTCTCAGGAAAATCACATACTTTGCTTGCTCCCCATTTTAATACGATTTCAGTACTTTAAATGCCAAATGGTAATAAATAAAAATAGAGAAGAGAAAATAACTAGCAAAATATATGAGAGAATGAGAATTTAAAAATTATGAACAGAGCAAATAAGAACAGATAAAGAACCCCAAAATGGAAAATGAACACGAAAACGAACATTTTTCCAATAAAATGAAGCAAAAATGAGGAAAGAACTTTTTTTTTACTTTAGTGTTTTATAATAGTTCACAATAATTTTTATTCTTTTATATAACAGTAGGAATTTACACTATCTCACAAATACATTCAAAAAAAAAAAAAAAAAACCAAATAAAACCATTATTCCAATACAATTATATAAAACTTAAGATTATATAAAAAATATTCGAATATTTTGTATATTCAACTTGAGTATTTTCCATATTATTATAAAAGATGATGAAAAAAAAACACAGAAATAAAGAAAATAAAAAAACTAAAAAAAAAAAAATAAAGTGCTTAAAAGTTATAAAACTGGTAAAAAAAAAAATTCTCTAAAAAGTCTGATCTGAGTTCTATACACCACTACTTGCCTCTTACTCGGTCGTTCGTTCACATTACACTTTTTTTCTTGTTGGATGGCAAAGCCGTTTTTTAAGTTTATTTTTTTCGAATTTCTTCTTTACTTGTTTTGTTATTTTTTTAAAATTTTAATCGGTTTTTAGTGTGTGATATTTTCGTATGCTTTCAATTTTTTGAAAAAAAAAGAAAAAAAAAAAATTCTAAAAAATATAAAAAGTTCAAAAATTAAAATCAGAATTTTTTTTTTACAAAAGAAAATTTGTTTTGAACAAATAAAATTAACAAAAAAAAAATACTTAAAAAATGTTAAAAAAATTACAAAATTAAAAAAAAATCAATACAGTATTAAAAATGATATTTAATTAAATGCTTATTTAAAAAAATAATAACGGTGTTATGTATTGAAAATATATAAAAAAAAAAATAAAATCTATTTTGGAATTTGTTTACAAATATAAAAATTGCATAAAAAATTCAGTGTTTGGTTTCTGATCAAAAAAAATAATTATTAAAAAAATAACAGTTATAAAAAAAAAAAAACACAATTATTCAACAAAATACGGATACACAAATATAATAAAATAACTTTTATTATATTCAGGAATTAAATGGAATCGTAAAATTATGTTCTAAAAAAAAAATACAGGATAGAAAATCAAAAAAAAAAAAAAAAATAAAATTTCGGATATCGTGCGTCTTGACGGGAGTTTATTTTAATTTTCATATTTTTTTTTATTTAAGAAAACGTTTTTCTATATTTTCATTTAAATAATTTTTAATCTAATATTGTACATACATACATACATTTATATTACATACATATACACATATTAAAATAAAAATTATATATACATATATATATTATGATTTATTTATATAGAACGGAAAAAAACCATACTTACATATATTAATTCGCAAAAGTTAAATTGTTATTAATAATATCAAAAAAAAGTAATAATAATAATAAAAATAACGGTAATAGCGTGACAAAATCCCGTTAAAGGATTATCAAAATAAACATAAAAAAGGATATAATAAAAAAAAAACCAAAAGAAAATATACAACAAACAAACATTCACATATAACTTATTTAAAAAAAAAAAAAATTTTATTCGCGTTTTTTGGATTATATGAAAAATACAAAACTTTTGGATTTATTTTCGACTTTAATTTCCACATTTGCATTTACGCTTCTTCTTCATAACTTATACAGAAAAGAAATGAAAAGTTATTCAAATTCACAAAATATACAAAAAAAATAATAATAAAATAAAATAAAACTAATAAGATATAAATATTAAAATAAAACAATATCAAAAACCAAAAAAAATTACTGAATGTGAACGCTCCTTTCAAAATTACAAAAAAAAAACAAACAAAATACAAAAATTATATTATAAAATACGCTTTGAATCAATATCCCTTAAAAATAAACCAATATTCGATTTTCGGATTTCAAAATTTTTGAAAAAAAACGCCATGGTTTCAACTTTAAATTGAATTTTTGAATATTGTAGTAAATAAAATAAATTAAATTTTAATTTAAAATATTCTACCAACATTTTTATTCCTGGATGTTTAATTTTGCTTTTTTTTACTTAAAAATGTTTTTTTAAAAAAAAAAAATATTCCCAAAAATTGTGATTAGTGAAAATTTTTTACAAAAAAGAATAAGGAATGAAATTAAAATAAAAATATTTGAAATTAATATTTGCCTTAGTGATTGTTTGCAAAAAGTGCACTTATAATACTGTGAAAAAAATAAATGGAAAGAAAAATTTACTCCCAATTAAATAAAAAAAAAAAAATTTAAAATCCAAATCCGAATAATTTCAATTTTAAATTGAAACTTTTTCTAATTTTCCTCCAAAAAATAATTAAAAGAAAATATACAAAAAAATATTGTGATTATTATTTATTTTAAAAAAATAAATAGTATAATTTATTGAAAATATATTATTAAGACTCAAATAAAGTTATGCTAAAAGCAAAATATTATATCTATTAAATACGATTTTGAAAAAATTTCCATTCAAAAAAAATTTACAATTATTTAATGAAAATTATACGAAATTGAAAATTTTGGTTATTGCTTGAATAAGTTAATTGATGACAAGAGTAAGAAACTTGTACAAATCAAATATAACAATTATCTAAGTTTGAATCAACTTTTTTGTAGGAAATTAAGTTAAAATTTTGACCAAATATATAGTTGAGAACAAAAGTTAGTATTTAATTGTATAATTAATGTAATTATTATTAATAAGAATTCGAATTGAAATATGTTAAAAATTTGAAATGCTCAGATACAAATGGAATAATTTAAAAACATTTTATTTTTAGAAGTTTAAAACCTATTGTTCACGTGGGATTAAAATTATATGTTGTTTTAATAAATGGAACTTTAATTTTGAAAATTAATTTTAATATTTCGAAATGGAGTATTGTTTCAATTGATGATTTGGATTATCAAATTCTAATGTTGGATCTTACTGTTACTTAACAAATTAAAAACGGGAGCACCACATAGGCTCGATTTAGTAAAACCTTTTTCAATCTCGATTTAGTAAAATCTCAAATCTCTTTTAAAAACTTGATAATACAAGATCTCGTTTAGAAAATCTCGATTATAAAAAATCTCGTTTTTAAAAAATCTTGCGTAGCGCATAATAGAAAATCCGGTTTTAAAATCTCGTTTTTAAGGATTTTAGAGTTGGATACAAAATCAGAACTATCAGCTTTCTCCAGAGTATAAAAAAGGACACTTTTTTAAACGAGATTTGAAAAAAAGAGATTTTCTAAAACGAGGTTTTCTGTAACCAGATTTTATGAAAACAAGTTTTTGTAAAAACGCCTATTTGCTAAAGGAAGATTTCGACCCCAACCCATTGAAAATATTTGCAATTGATTTTCAGTCAATATAGCTGTTTGATATGGCATAAGTTCTAAAGTATACCTAGAACTAATATTTTGTAAATTTTGTTGAAAAATTTTTAATTGGTGTGATAAATCATATATATTATTCGGCTTATTCGGTACAAAATTGTCCGTCACGGCCTGAATTATTTATTCGAAAATAAAAATAGTAATTTGAGTGCGAAAGTCATTCGAATTTTGAACTCTTCGAGATAATAGTAATAAATAATTTGCAAATATCCCATTGTTTTTTTGATTTTTTTTTAAAAAAAGTCTGCAAATTTTAAAATTTGACTATCTGTCACGTGACGTTATAAATGGATAACAATCAATGGATTTCTTTCAGAAATTAAAATGTTAAGAAAATCATTTATAACATAAATTGTAAATTAGAATTGCAATATTAGAATTAGATTAAGTATTATGTATTTCTTTTTAATAGAATCTTAATTTATCATAAATTAGAATGGCTCTTTATTTAAATTTTTGTAATTATAAAACAACGATCGTTTTATTTCCCAAACAAGTCTCTTAGTACATTCAAAAATTTTGGATTTATAACTCTTTTAAAATATTATAGTTTTTTGTTAAAAAATCTCATTAATTTTTATTTTGTAATTAATTTAAAAAAAAAAATATTACATATGTACATATATTTATATATATAGAGCAAGAATTTGTACTTACAAAACATAATTTAAAACCTAAAAATATAAAAAAAAATTAAAAATTATAATTTTAATTTTAGTGACATATCACTTGCTTCTTTTTCACTTCATTGATTGAAACAATTTTCATTTCATTTTTCGAACCAACACTATTTTAAATAAACCCTTAAAAAAAAAAATCACATCCTTAAGAAAAAAAAAAAAAAAAAATTTTCTTCTTTTTTTCACTAATTAAATATGAAAAAAACGCAAATAAAAAAATTTTTAAATTTAATCATAAATTAATTTCATTATAATAAAAAAAATATGTATATATATCTTATTAAAGAGAAAGAGAAGGCAACAAATCCTTATCCTTTTCAAATTGCATATATCACATATAAAAATATACATATATATTTATATATATATTCCAATTTCCAACCCATGTAAATTAATTTATCCATCATCACATCATCATTTATTTTTTTATTCATTCATTCATTCATTTTCCACCCTTTTTTCAAATGAAAAATTTAAAAAAGAAAATCTATACAAAAATGTCATCATCGTCCCTCATCAACATCAGAATAATCATAATCATTATCATTATTATTATTAATATTAATATCAACATCATCAACATAACTATGCTGTGACATAAAGCCTCACATTCGTGCATCTTGCAGTAAAATAAAAAAAAAAAAATTAATTTTTTGTGTATAAAATAACTTATGTCATAATTGCTTGCATCTTCTCTCGTGTATTCGTTTATAGGGGCGGCTAAATTGCAATAGCAGAGGGATGAAAATATTGTGCTTATTTTTTTTTTAATTTTAATTTATTATTTTTTTTTTTTTTTTTTTAAAAAGCCTACGAGCTTCAAACAAAAAAAAAATAAAAATAAAATTAAAAAGGAAAATGTATAATACATCTGCTTTATTTTTAATACCAACACATTCACATAAAAAAAAAATAATCATCTATAGAATATAAAAAAAACTATATAGTTTTTTTTTTTTGGTATTATTTGTTAGTATATATCCATCACCACCCGCTAGACAGTTATGTATCAAACAAGAACAACAAGAACAACAACATATAAAACAGAGAAAGAAAATATATTTATTTTTTCATTAGGAAACTACAAAATGAAAAAAAAAAAACATGCCATGGTACGGAAAACTATGCCTAAAGAGAGGAAAAGAAAAATATATAATGTATTGAAAAGGTATCTACTGCTGCTGGGTGGTAGAAAGAAAAACTATAATTTTAAGGTTTCCGAATGTTTTAATTTTTAATTTTTTGAGTATTCCGTTTTTATATTAAAAGCCATATATTTTGGTGAGGTAACTAGAAACTTAAAGATTTTACTTAGTAAATTGTGTTCCCAATTCAAAATTATATATATATATATATATATATATATATATATGTACATATTCTATGATATTATAAAAATCTTCTGAATTTTGTATATGAAAATTGGTAATTTTAGCACATAAACCTAAAAAATTTATGATGAAATGCTCAGGAGCTACAAAACCCTAGAACAAAGTCAAAATATATTTTGATATTTAACTATTTAGTTGGAGTATTTAATACTCTATCATAGTAATTGCGAATTAATTTTATAATAATATTGTTAAATCTTATGATTTTTGATTGCTTGTACAAATTTTGAAGTAAAAATGTACTGGAAATCTGTATTTATTGCTACAAACTCTACAAACATGCATAATTCTTTTAACCTTCGGATTTTTTTCACATTAGGTTTGCACTGAATGTTGTAACCAATGGGTATTTATCAAATTATTCTTCAAATTTATATTGCATACTTTAAGGAAGGTATGCATTAAATTCAGTTTTATAACACATTAGTTTAGTATTTGTAATTACTTTAATTCCATGGGCATTACATTTTATTAAAAAAATTTTTGATTGATTTTTATAACTCACATGAGATCATAACATGTCAGAATGTATGTTTAATTAGTAGTTTTTGTCTATCTAATGTTGTGGCAATATAATACTACAGTATTACGTAACTTGTTCGAAACAAATTAGTTACTCCAAATATAAGAAATGGTTTATTTAAAGTGAATAACCATTTATTCTTACTACGAATAATATCTTTTTAAAAGGCAACATCTGGTCACTCTAAAAAAAAATTTCTTTTTTTTGTTTCACTTAAGCATATAAACAGTGACGACATCATGAGGAAAGAAAAACATTACATTTTGAAAAATACATTATAAAAGGAAAATAGTATATGAAACAAGAAAAACGTTTTTCTCTTCTATGTATAACGGTTCTATCACAATTTTCACATAATATTAAATGAACATAAAAATAAAAAAAGTTCTTTTTTTTTTTCAATTTATGAGTATATATATACATAACATAAATATATATGTTCATTCGTATGTTTACATATATATATACATTTATATTTATATATACAACAGTCAGGCAGACAGAGAAATGAGAACTTTTTTTATTAGTTTTTTCTTGTGTTGTTTTGCCTGTTTTCTTTTTGTTCTATTATTTTTCTTGTTTTTTTTTTTACTATTTTTTTTTAATTTTTTTTTTTTATTCTTGTTGTTGTTGTTATTGTTATTGCTTTAGACATATTTCTCTAATTTTTTTTTTGTATTTTAGTTTGAAAAACTGATATTTTGCGAGCATAGTTTTTCATTATATATATATATATATTTTTTTTTTATTTATTTATTTGGTTGTATATATATATATATATGTGTGTATATATAAATGGGATGAAAAAAAAAGTGTCAATGAACTTTATTTGCGACTGTCGTAATTTTTCTTTCATTCTTTCTTCCTATTTAGTTTTGTGTTATTTATTTCTTCTTTTTTTTTTTTTTGCATTTATTTTGGTTGTTTGTTGTTGTTGTTGTGTTTTCGCCTTATCCTCTTTACCTCCCCCAATTTATTCTATATAGCTCCAACATATTATATTATAACTGTGTATTTTGAATTGAATATGTTATAGACAAAAGAGTTATAACTTATAATATACCTACCTATAGTTGAATTTAAAAAAAAAAAAATCTATTTGTTTTCTAATTCTTTAGATTTTTTTTTGATATTTTTTAGTTGTTTTTTTTTTTTTTAATTTTAATTTTGTGTTGATCATAAATTGTATATTTTTTCATTTTAATTTCAAATTTCAATTGGAAAAAAATATTATAATATAGGTAGGTACCTATATGAATTCCAAATTTAAAGTTTGTATAGATTTGTGCGTTTGTGTACAATTTCAATCTCAAATCAATTTAATTAAAATCCAATAAATTAAAAATAACATAAGTTTGAAAATCCTCTATGGTCCCTATTCCATTTACATTTAGGTGAGTTACGTTTTGTGCAGTTGAATAAGGAATTTGATTCTTAAGATTGTTGAATCTAACAATGGGTTCAGTTTAATTCTCTTGATAAATGTAACTTAGTTTTCGTAAGAATATTATAAGTCTTTATACCGAAATCTATTTATCTTCTAAATATCGCAAGAATCCTTTGACATTTGATTTCTGTAATAATTTTCAAATATGGGTTTTACAGTTATAATGTCATAATAAGGAAATCATAATTTTTATATTTGTTTAGATATTAAAAAAAAAACATGTATTTCCCTTCATTATGAAAAAACCTGTGTAAAAAATCATTTACAGTTAAAGGTAACAATTACAAATGAAAATTTAAGTTTAGAAAGACATTAAAGTTTTCCGGTCACTAAGAAATTAATTATGATTTTTTTTTTAATTTCTTTGTTTCATTTTTTTATTTTGAGTTTTTCCTGTCCATTTATACAGGTACTGTAGTCTGTAACCATTGTATATTCTTTTATTTGTGATTTGTTGTTGTTTAAAGGTACGACAGGTTACGAATGAACAAAAAATACAATTTTCCTTTTTAAACAAAGAATATCATTTTATTTTTCCGTATATTTTTCCAATGTTTTCTTATTTTTTAAATTAAAATTTTAAACTATGAAAACTGGCTTAAAAAATTTGTTATGTTCAGTATTCTCTATACATTTTGCATTTATAGTTTTAGGGGTTATTTTAAATATAAAAATCTATACAAAAATTATATTTCAAATATTAACGTATATTTTTTCAAATTTTAATTACTTTCTAAATACATGACATCTTTTAATTTATTTTTGATAATCCCTTAACCTTACCGACCGTATCATTCATTAAAATGTGGGTCAATAAATTTTAATATTCTAAAAATTATTAACCTAAACTTTCACTTGAAAATTTTACACAATCTTAAGTATATAATAAATTTATTTTGTTTTTTGCACATTTAAACAATAAATTTAAAATTGTTTTTTTAATTATTTCCTCAAAATTTTGAAATAAAAAACTGTCAAGAATAAGCATTTCAAATTTTTAACATACGATATTAATTTTGAATTTTTTTTACAAATATGTTTATTTTGACTTACAGCATTCTCAATTTAAAGTGCATTTAATTAAAAGGAACATAACTTATAGCGAAGAAAATTAAAATTGCTTTACTCTAAAAAAAAAAAAAAACGTTTATAGAATACAAGCATATAATATTATTTTAATATATATATAAACAGTAATTAAATATTTATATATATATATATATTATTTTAACAGTAATTATATAATTAAAATAAAATTAAAACAGTGCTTTAAATATTTATTACATATACAAAAAAATATATATATATATACATTATACATATAGATAAAATTTCAAATAGTGTTTGTAATAATGTTTTCATACTTTGAAAATGGATAATAATAACGAGTTCTCAGAATTTCTAATGAATCCAAATTGGACCAATAACAGTAATAATAACAATAGCAGTAACAATAATAGTAATAATATTAGTAACAATAATAATACTAATTGTAGTAGTAGTAATAATAATAATAATAACAATAATAATATTTGTAATGGAAATTTATTAAATGGAATAAAAATAGAACCAGCATCATCTGGTTGTGAAGATACAAATAATGCTATGAATTATTCTTCAATTAACACCAACAATAATAATAATTGCAATAATCATAGTCAATCCTCAAATTCTTCACAACATTATCAATTAAATCAACATCAACATAATATAAATTCTTTATCAAATTCTCAATTAGAACAACAGCAACAACAACATCTTCAAATGACACGACAACAATCTTCAATATCATCATCATCATCTTCATCAGTTTCAGCCGCGTCTTCAATTGCCCTTAAAAGAAATTTTAATAATTGTTCACCATTAATGGAACAACAAAATGCGGTTGCAGCAGCTGCAGCATCCTTACGTTCAATATTTGAATCAAATAATAATACAATAAACAATTTAGCTAGACATCAACAACCAAATCAACAATCGTCAACATCTTCGGCGACATCTTCACCTTATAATCGAAGCATATCAACAGATTGTAATCGTATCACATCTTCATCATCATCTGTTCCTGCTGGTGCAGCAACAACATCATCAATATTACATAATACATTACAACAACCAAATTTACATCATCAATTATCACAACGTAATAATCATAATCATCATAATCATCATCAAACATTAGATTTGAAAAGTTTACGTCAATGTGGACTATCTGTATCACCGGGAAATTGCAGTGGACCTTTAACTAATTCTTTAAATCCTGTTAATAATACATCATTGTCAGGATCTTCAATATCAAGTAGTTCGTTACGTTTACCATTGGATACAACAATATCAAGAAGTACAATTGGTACAAATTTAACAGCTCAACAACATCAACAGCATTTACAACAACAACAACAACACCAAAGTTCTTTTTCGTTACAACAGTCACAACATCCACAACATTTTCAAAATCATCACCATCATCATCATCATCATGGACATCACAGACATACTTCACATTTAAATTCAGGTCATGGACAACAAAATCATCAATTATTGTCACCTACTGGATCTGTATCTGGTTCTGGAACAGTTTTTAGTACTTCAAATTTAATCAATTGTTCTGGTTATGGGACCAATCACGGTGGTTTAAGTAATGGAAATGGTTGCATGAATAATGCTAATGGTGGTCCAAGAAGTTTAAGTTCTTTAACATTATCAGATTCTGTTGATAGTACAACACCACCACCAATAATTCAAAGTTCAAATGCAATTTTAAGTGCTATTGAAAATGAGAAAAAGACTGCTAATTCCATAAGAGGTAAAATTTGTTTTTTTATTATTTTCTTTTCTTTTCTTTTGAATTTTTTTTTTTACATTACATCTAAGCGCTACTTCTTCGCTCGCTAAGGTCGTTTTTTATAAATAAGAAAAAAATTGCAATTAAACAATTTTGTTCAGTACTGTTGAAAATGTATGGATGTGTTTGCAATTCATAAAATAAAAAATATGGTACAAAAAGTCAATAATCTTTCATTTAAAAAAAAAAAAAAGAACGAAGAACACAACAAAAATTAAAATTCAACAAAAGAATAAAAATTAAGTTGAACTGACCAACATTAAGATACGTTAAATAAATTAAGTAAATTATGAGTAATTATAAAATCAAATATTAAAACCTATTTCATAGTTTTGCGAATGCATGCATTATTCAATTATAATAATAATGAATGCAAAAATTCTGAATATACATAATGCTTGTATTAATAACACAAAAAAAAACAAATTTTAGAATACCTACAAAAAATCAACTTTATGATACCAACTTTTTTTTTTTAAATTAACATAAAAAATAAGCAACAAATTATTAAGTTGAAACATGTTGTTAATACTAATGTAAACGTTATCTTTAGAACGCCGTTCAGAATTAATTTCGTCATTAACGAAGATGTTTAAATTTCTCATTTAATTCTCTCTTTACGTTTTTTTTTTTGTTTTTGTTTTTTTTTTTTAATTCTACAAACTCATATTAATTTTTTTACAACCACCTATACAACTAAATATTTTCAATAATTATTGACCGTTGCATGGAAAAAAAATAAATTAAAAATTGCGCGCGCATTTCAATTATCATTTGGACAACATTTTAATTACCAATAAATGTTGCAAGCAACTTGCCGGCATCACACTGTAAACCCTGATGAAATAATAAAAACAATTAGAGCTAAAGTTTTATCATAAAATTGTAATAAAGGGTATTTTAAAAAAAAACTATTTACAATACTGATGAAAAATACGGGAATAGGTGATTATTAAAAAAGTTGTAAATTCAAAAATTTATTTGTGAAAAAAAGGTGGTCCATTAAAACTTGAAAAGGCCTTTTTAAAAAAAAAATAACACTTTTAAGTAAGCGTTTAGCTTATTAACCGAGGAGGCGCAAACTTTCTCGTACAGGCCATGAAATATTTAATTTCAAAATAATTTTTAACTTTATGACGAAATTTTAATGGTAAAAAGTTAATAATTATATAACAAAAACATATACATCTGGCAAGCTTAAAAAGGAAAGGTATACACATTGTACGGGGTAGATGGCTGTTTATATAAATAAATAAAAATAATTACTTATTTCTTAAATATTTTCGCAAATTTTTTAATTTTAAGTATTAATAATATAATTTTATTTAATATTTTTTACTTAAATATTTATTCTATATCTGCTTTAAATCGATTTAAAACGATTATTTAAAAAAAAAAATTGACCCAAATACTTTTGCTTTTTGTTTTTTTTTTTTTATATTAGCGATAATCAATTAATTACGATTAATTTTCAATTTATTTCTTATCAAATATAGATATTGTTTCAAATAGTTGTACTTATGAAGCGTAGATCAACTGCGAGTACCTACTAAAAATTTTTGTACCACCCTAATAATTATTGTGTTGTCTTTCGTTTCAATTATTTTGTTGTCAATATTTTTGTTTAAAAATGTCATTGACCGAATTTTATTATGTAATATATTAATTTATTATTTAAGGGGATGAATAAAGCACATTGTCAGAGTGGGTGTTATTCATTTTACCATAGGTATTTACATTTTGTTTGATAAAAACCAAAATAGTAACAAACAAAACTTGAAATTTAAAGATATTTAAAAAATTGCAAAGAACATTGATGAAAATAAATCTGTGAGCTTTGGTAGTAAAAAAAAGAATTTACTAAGGTTTCTTTTGATAATGGAGCTCAAGACTTAGTAATTAATTAATTTATGTAATATCTATTTTTATACAATCTTTGATACCTGTAAATCATTTGTATAAAAGTTCAATATTTTCTACATGCTATCTATCAGATATTAAGAGACAGTTAAAAAGAAAGAGACAGTTAAATGTATCAAAACCCAATGAAAAAAAGAAAAAATCAAATTGTGTTGTCCAGTTTTTGTTGAATTCTTGTTATTCAATTTTGTTTATTCCAAAACTCTTATTCTTAATTCTTTGGATGGGTTCTTTTCATTTGAACTTTTAGTTTAATTGCATTGCATCATGTACAACATTGCTGCATACAAAGAAAATGAAAAAAAAAACTTTTACAAAAATAAATTTGCATATTGCAAAAAAAAAAAAAAAAACAAAATTAAAATATTGTTATTTTTTTTTTTTTTTGGAAATTGAAAAGTCATTGACTTGAGTTTCGTTACAATTTTGTTGCTGTTGCAGTTTTTTTGTTTTGTAGCAAGTCAGTACTTAATTTTTTTTTTTGGAGAAAAGTCACGTTTTTTAGCATATGTGTAAAATTTATTGAAAAAATGAAATTTCTTTGATTTTCGGTTTTCTTTATATGTGTTATTCAATATTACAACAATTACAATTTGTAATTAGGTACATTACAAATTATTTAAAACGATAAAGAAGTCGGTATATGATATGAAGTAATTTTACTATATTGAATAAAAAAAATATATTTTTTGTTGCTTTTCTGATATTTCACACCTTGTGGTTTTTGATATTGAAAAAATTTCAAATTTCTGAAATCAATATTAAGCGTTTTTTCTTGTATATTGTAGTACATTCTACTGTTCAGAATATTTAAAGGTAACACTTTTTGTAATACACGTGTTATTTTAAATACACCTAAAAAATTTTATTTTATTTCTAAGTGATTAATAATTTTTCAATTTTTTAAATTAATTTGTCGCCAATTTTTATTTTATTTTTAATTTTTGCAACATATTTAAAATTTACTAGTGTAATTAGGTTGGTACAAATCTTATAACAATGACTCAAAACTTATTAAATTAGGTATTAAAAGTTTAAATTTCAATATTGCAACAATATTATTACATATATTTATGAAATTTGAACTAGAATTTTATATTTAAAAATTCGTTAATAGTTTGAAATAAATTTTGACTTAGTCAGATATTTTTTTTTAAATTGTAGTTTTTGTATATTTTAGTACTAATTCATTTTTTTTTTGTTATTTATTAAATTACATTGACCTTTGATTACATTCATATTAACTATTAGGTAAATTTGTTTAAAATAGTTCGTGCGATAAATATGACCTTAACATAATATGTAAAAGTAATAAATGCCGAAAATTGAACTTTGAAATTATAATTAGGTATTAGTAAGTATTACATATTACTAATATGCATTAAATTTGATATCTAGTTTTTTTTTTTGTATTATACATATAAGTATCAGATGGAAGTTGATTCTTAAATAAATTTATAATTGTTTACTCTTTTTAACATGAATTTTGTCTTATTTCGAATACAAGCAGTCCTAAATTTTCAAATTTGGATCCAGTATATTTGAAAAAACGGTATTTGCCAACTTTATAATAGAATCATATAATAAAAACCACCCTAAAACATAGCCCCCAAAAATTTTGGTTGCAATAATTTGGGACTTATCTTAATTGTTTTTTCCTTTTTAACTATCAAGGTATTAGAGAATTTGAAGAGGAAGTTTTTCAATTCATATCTGTTAAACTTTTCGATCCCAAGATACGAGGGCATTTTTAAAAATAAATACCAAATTGATTTGAAAAACGACTAATCGATTACTGGTTACTAAAACTTAAAACCATCTTCAGATTGATAAAAAAATTATTTTATTAAAATTATTTTATAATCCGTAACACACCCTGTTTTTAGTTTTTTTAGTCAAATTTATTTATTCATATATGACAAAACTAATGTTAAATTTTTTTTGTAAATTATTTCAATTGCTAATCAATTTCAATTCAATAGAAGAAAAAAAAAACCCAAAATTAAAAAATCAAAATAACAAAATTCATATTCAAAATTGTATTTCTCATTTTCAAAATAATTCGAAATTACCAAAATACAATATAATATACAAAAAATATACAATGTGAAAAATTCAATTTAAAAAAAAAACAATAAAAAATTAACAAAAATTTTTATTTTTTTTCTATTCAGAAATTTATACAACAACAACAACAAATAAATCACAATCAAACAAAAAACTTATATACAAATCATTTATTCTTATCAGAAAGAATTCAAATCAAAATACATGACAGAAAAAAAGCGCACACAACGTTTATAATCATATATAATATAAGTACATATACATATATGTATACAAATAAATGAGAGAAAAAAAAAACACACAAAAAAAAAATTAAATTATATCAGAAATAAATTATTTTGAAATTGAAGTGGGTGAAATAAATTTTTCTACCATAATCATTCAGTCATTGACCTGAAGCGTGCCAAAATCTGTAAATTAATTTTGGTTTTTTTTTTTATTTTTTAATAAATATTTCATAGGTACTATATATTATATACTTAACTACATTTAAAAATTTTAATTTACTCAAAATTAAAAAAAATGCAAATATATCAATTAAAAATTTTAAAAAGGAATTTTCCGTAGTTACCTACTTATGTCAGAAGGGTTTTTGTTTTTCTATCAGCGAAATTTTACATTAAAATTGATTTTGATGTCATGATTGGATTTAGAAGTTACTTTTTTATCCTTCTAATCTTTTTTTTATTGATTCTTTTTCTAATAACGGTAAATGGGTTTTCCAAAAATCAGAAATAAATAACATTTTTCACTTTTTAATTTTATTTTGATTCAATGTTATTTATTTTAATATTTCATGCTATAAATTATTTACCTCTCTTTCTAACTCTGACACTAAATATAACTGTGACACTTTAAAAATATACAATTGTTTTAATTATTATTGTTTAAGAACCTTTTTAGAATAAAATAGGTATTTAAGTTATATATATATATATACCGTTGTATACATATAAATATATAGATAGTTACATTAGGTATACAATATAAAACAAAGAAATTTAAGAAGTTAAAGTAAAAAAACCAAATAAGTTTCATTCTTTCTTAACTTTTTTTGTTTAGTTATTTTCCTTCTCTTTCAGTTGTTGTTGTTGTTGTTATGAAGAGAAATTATTTCATTTGCAATACATTGACCCCAAATATAATTTTACTTATTTAATACCTACATGATATTTTGGCAATCCTAAAAAAAAGCTCTATAGTAATAATATGTACTATTAATAATAACAAAAAAATAAAAAAACAAATAATATGTATTAGACCTTTTCTATTGTTATGAGAAAATTTCAAACCAAATGAAACCAATACATAATAAACTTATTTTATAAGTATAGTAAAATTTTATTCGCAATTAAAAATAAAAAATATTGAATAATAACGCAAATAAGGCATACATACGCACGCACGGTATTCTACTGTTCTACTACAAGCTTCTACTTAATTTTTACAGTGTGTTTCTTTTACATATCAATCAGTACTCAGTAGACACTTTATAAGTTTTTTTTTTTTAAAAAATATGAAAAGGTAGGTAATTATGAAAGTAAGGAATGGAAATATACGAAAATTTTAATGAAAACCATCAATACACGCATAAAATATATTGTAAAGTTATAGACCGTTTTTTATATTTTGTGTAGTAATAAAAAGTAAAGAAATTATTAATATTGTGATAAGAATAAAAGCAGTTCGTAGAACTTAAAGGTTTCATTGGCTTTTTAAAAGGTAAATTATAATCGATTAAGTGCGTAACTTATGTAATTGTAAATATACTTATTGATAAGTATTTTGTTTATGAATAATTAATTAATTGTAATTGCAATTTTTTAACTTATATTTTTTTATCTGTAACTAATATTTAAATTAAAATTAAAAACTTTTAACAAAAAAACATTGTAGAAAATTTAAAATGAAACTTATATCTACATTTATATTTAAAGATGTTATTGGAAGTACTTAATACTTATAGAGCTATTCTTAAGAAACATATATTAGGATTATTTAATCGCCTTGTTAATTAAAAAAACATAAAATGAAGTTGGTGCCTACATACATATATGTGTTAATATATTGTTGCCGATTTGAAAATCAAAGTTTCTAAAAATAAAAATATTTGAATGTCCTGGGAAGCACAGTCGAAAGTGTTAACCTTTGATTAGCGTGATTCAGCAAATAGCACGACGCCGTGGGTTCAAAATAATATAAAATAACCACCAATAATAATTATACATCTATTATAAACGATAAATTAATGTAAAAATATAAATAAATAAAAAATAAATGTCAACATTTTAATTTAATTACAAAACTCACAGATACAGAAATAACTTTTACAAATTGAATTCAAACTATATTTAATATATATATTGGAATAGTGAAATTCATTAATATCTATTCTAATTATAAGAACACAAGATGTCCATCTTTGTCCATTATTTTGCACCTATAATATATGACAGACTAACAGTTGAACACTCTTAGAACAAACAGAGAAAAAAAACATAATTAAAACAAAATGAGCTTTTAAAGTTTTAAAGCACATGTTCGATGCAAAACAAATTTTAAATATTGAGTACAAAGAACTATATTGAAAATTTAGTAATTGTATACATACCAACATAGTAGGTACATATATGTATATTTTTTTACTTTCTATATAGGTACCTACACTAAATTATTTTATATAAAATAATATTATGTACTTTGTCTGCTTTAAATAGAAAAAGATTCTAAAAATTTGTTTATTTATTAATTTATTATTTAAATACCAAATATTTTCAAAAAAAAAAATTACCAAAGAAAATTTATTTTTAGCACTAGTAATAAAATAAAATTATTCTATAATTTATTATTATTTGATATGTTTTTATTTCAATAAATTTTTTTTTCTAACTTAGAAATATGTATGTTGATTTGTATATACTATGTAATTAAAAATAAATTCCCATACCATAAATATCCAAGGCCTTTTCCATCTATTATCAAAAAAGATCACTAAACCAACAATCAAACAACCAAACAAAAAAAAAAAGCTCAAATACAACAACAAAATAAAAAATCATTTGTAGAAATTAATAAAAAGCCAACAAACTTGATACAAATGGGAATTTCGATTTTCAGAAGAAGTGTTTAGTGTATTTTATTTATTCTTTTTTTTCTTTTTTTTTACTTTCAATAGAAATTCAGTTAGAAAAAATTATTTTACTAACATACATATTAAGTATATATATATATATATATTATAAATAATACATACTAACATGTAGTACATGCGTGTATGAACAACAAAAAATTAAAATAAGTCATTGACATTAAAACATTATGTTTCGTTGTTGTTTTTATCACTCTTTTTATACTAAATATCTCTAAAATTTATCTGAATGAACCTAGAAAAAAAAAACAATCATGAAAAAAAGGGAAATTAATTATTTTGATAAAAAAATCAAAACAAGAAATAAAAACAATCATTTAAGTCCTGGGAAATGATATCCTATAAGTTTTGCAAAAAATTGGAAATATTGAATTAATTTAAGAATATTTAATTAGATTTTATTATGGGATCATTAAGCCCAAGACAAAATTCTGACAGATGAAATTTTTGGTTTAAATATATATATATATACAGGATGGCGCAAAACGACCGATATTGTTTTAATGTTTAATAGCTTTTTTATTTAATGGTTAATTATTATTATTATTATTATTATTATTTTTTTTGGTAATCCAGTATATCAATGGGGAATATTTTTAGCTTAAGTAGAAAAATTATATCCCGCAAGTGGTAACCATTTTCGGCTTCGCACATTCGTGTTCTTTCCAGTACATTTTCCATAACTTTTCGTAATTTTTGATGGCTGTTCTGTTGTGTACTGTTCCATTTCCAATTCCCCAAGTTTTCTTCACCAAATTCTGAAATAAAAATAAAAAATATAAATAAATTTAAAAAGGATTTAGGAAGGATTTTATATTTGGTATCAAAGTCAATCTTTCAATATTTGCCGGGTGACTTCGGCGGATATTTTAAGTGCATGTTTTTGTCTAAAAATGTAACTAGGTAATTTTTTTGTAAAACTTCATGTTAATCATCTTTTACAAGATATTTGTACTATATGCTTAATTCTACATTAGTACTTGAGTTTTTTATATGTAATATTTTGTTTTTTTGGAGATGTTGTATTTGGAGATTTTGGATTTGGGGATTTCGGTTTTAGGCATTATGTCTTAAATATTGATTTAAATTCCTGCTTTTATGTAATCAAACAGCTCTAATAGTTATACTTTCAAGGGATCGGCACAAAATCTCGAAAATCCCCAAAAACAAAATCTGCACATACAAAATCCTTAAAGTTAGAAATTTTTAAAATTGAATTTCTTTATATTAAGAATGTCAAAATTTGGAAAATAACTATTTTGCATAGATAAATGTCAAATTTAAATACAAACATCTAATTAAAATTTAAAAGAGAAGTCAATCAACATTTAGCATTTTTGAGAAAATAAAACATTTCCCCTTTTCCGGAATATTTAATTATCTGTGTAGGTGAGATCCTGTATTCGGAGAGATTTTAGAGTGGAACTGAAAATTAGGATTTCTCTTTCTTCCAGAATATTAAATAAGGAAGCATTTTATTAACATTTTTGCTGACATATATTTTTATGTCAAATATAGTTAGTATTTAAGATTTAAATACAAAATCCGGGTTCCAATAATTTGTTTAACGGGAATTATTTTAAATGCTTTGTCAGAAAATATTTTTTTTTTTTATTCCTTTTCCACTCCTTTAAGGAGTATAGGACATTCACCAAGTTCAAAACTAGGCTTCAGTTTCTTTAATCATAATATTCACTAAGCCGTTAATTACTCGGCTGCAGCTATTGTATAAGTTTATGAAATATGAATGCACAAATGTTAACTTTGTGCGCCATCTATAATTTTACACAAGACTTATATATTTTTATTAAATCTTATTTTATATTACGATATAAATTATTAAGATACAATTATACAATTTTGCCATATTTTTTTATTGGATATGATCCGACCGGGGTTTGAACCCGAGACCTTCCACATGAAAGGCGGCGTCCTTACCACTACGCCATTGGTCAGAATATTACTGACTTATTATTTGGTTCCATTTTCAGGTGGGGGTTTGTTGAGTTTTTATTATATCTTAAAATTCAAAATTTGTGTTTTTGGAATTTTGGAAATTTCGTTTTTGGGACTTTTAGTTTTGGGGATTTTGTCTTAATATGCCAAATGAAAATAGTATTATTTATTAATTGTAATAAATTATTGTTTTTTATATAAATGATCTATTAAATAGTTAAGAATACTTTGCTTTAAATAAATTTGTAATAGTTTGAATGAAATTTCATTCTGAATTTTCATTAATTCTTAAATGGGTGGTTTAAAAGAAAATTATCAATAAGCTCATTTATGACTCAATTTTCAGATTTCCGAATAAATCCCCAATCTTATTAAAAAGTACTTGTGTTTAGTATTTTGTTTTTAGTAATTTCTTTTTTAGTACCAAAACTTATTAGTTGTATTTTAATTCACATACTTATGTTATATGTATATATATATATATATATATATATATATATGCATTAAATTCAGTAAAAGTAATTGAATAAAATAATTTTTCAAAACTATTCAAAGAACATTGACTATATAGCGATTAATATTACTGTCATTTTATAACTATTGTTAGGAACTGTTTTTTATTATTGTTGTTTTTTTTTTCTTTAGTTTCAAAATTGAAAAGTTCTGACAAAAAGGTGAAAGCTCTTTAACTCTTGACTTAGTAATAAGTTTTTATTTTTATTTTTATTATGACTAAACGTTTTCCGTTTCATTGTTGTTATTATTGTTTTTCTAGAAACATTTTTGTTTTTTTTTTTTTTTGTAATTTCGGTGAAAAGCACACTCACAAAAATCGCGTCTACAATTTAAAAAAAAAAAAAAAAAACAAGTAATAAAAAAATTTTTTAGGCATTTAGTGGTTTTTTTTTCTACAATGTGAGAGTATTTAACGATAAGCTTTTTCTCATTTTTGTTTTTGTGGGTTATAAAATGTATACAATGTATGTAGGTAGGTACTTAAATATAGATATAAATTATACATACGTGTACATACATGCATAAAAAGAATAAATATTTATCATATTGTAGGGACCTACCGTAATATTATCGCTGCTTAATAATTTATTTCTGTCTGTTTTTTTTTGTTTGTTTGTTTGTTTTCGTGTATTTTGGGGGGTTAATAACCTTTTTTTTTTTTTAAATTTTAGTCATTTATTTATACCTAACGTATACATGTTTGTATATACATACATATGTTATATTAATACATATTATGTACATAAAAAAAAAAAATATTTAAAATTAAATAAAATCGCGTAATTAGTAAAAATATTTATATTTGCTTATTAATTTTTAATATTTACAAAATTGCGATTAATATTTTTAAGTTTCCAATAGTTTAAATTGATTCTTCTCTTCTTTTTACTTTTTTTTTTTTCTTTTTTTTTGTGGTAATTTTTAAAAATAATATATTTTAATGATGACTTCATATTTATTTTCAAATTTTTGTATGTATTTTTGGTCTTATTAATTGTTGTCAACCATGTAAAAAATTACTTATTAATTGAAAGGTATGTTTATTACAATGTAGATACCTACCTATACGAAATTCTTTTAACTTTCATCTACAGCAATTAATACTAATTCTGATAATAATAGGTTATAAAATGTATTTAAATTATAAAAAACTGATATTATTTAGATAGGAACCTTTTTAATATTATATTACAAGGTATGTCTACAAAATTTATTATAAAATATTAGGTTCCTATAAATGATTTATAAAAATAAAATTTTAGCCCATACAAGGGGACTCAATTTCAAAACAATAAATAAGAAAAGGCATCTAATTATAAAAAAAAGATTCAATATAAAAATAATAGTAAAATAATAATTCAAACTAAATCTACATAATTTTTTGTTTTAAAGAAAAAAATAAAATCAACAAATTAGTAAGAAATCAAACTAATAATTATAGAAGATTCTTAAAAATTATGCAATAAATAAATTAAAGATACAAATTAAACAAAATACAAGAATAATAACTGTAAAAAGCGTTGCAGGGTCAGGTCAGAACTCCCATACAATTTCAAGCTACAAATTTATATACCTTTATAGCTATCTAACTTTAAATTAAATTTATTTCAAAATGTTAAAAAACATTTGCCTGCATTCGCTTTAAACCAATGAGATAAGCATAAGACATAAAATTTGTATGATGCGATAAGTATCACGGTTATAAAATTATGATTAATAACATTCTCATATTTGTAAACAATATTCAAATATTCATATATTGTAATTATTATAACATATGTATATATATACAAAATATATGCATATTACATTTGTTAAGATATACATTCATTTAATATATATATATATATATATAGTAAGTTATAAAGTATGATAGTTTTTATTTTAAAAATTACAATTCTCAATTATAGAAATTCCCTTAAGAAATCCACCATTGGAGATTGCATATAAAAAAAAAAAAATAAGAAATAAAAATAATTATAAATATAAAAAATAATGAAAAAGCCATTCTTATTCTACTATTCATATTGGTTTGTGTCTACAATAGATGAACACATTCATTTATAACATAAACTGAATATATAGCCATATATAAAATGCATTTCTGTTTATACATATTTTTAATTTTTTTCTTCTGATGCGATTATTATATAAATAATATATATATATATACATATATATATTATTTTATACTAAAGATATATATATATAAATTATAGAGATACACATATATTTGGCATGCAATAAGAATAATAAAGTTATGTAAGTACTGTTAGAACAGCATATTTATAAAATTATATTCAAACTATGTACAAATATATATGTACCTAAAGATATGCTATTTGTACATACGAACATTTATATTTATATATGTACATTTAATTTGGTATGTAACATAAAAAAAATATATAAAAAGAATAGAAACACAATAACAATGTATTTATATATAGAGAAACATTGCACATATCGCTAAAAGCACACAAATAATATGAAAAACATGCATGACATGCATCCTCTTTTTTTGCCTCTGCATCCCTGCTAAAAACAATTCTTTTCCCATTGCATATTTTGTTATATTTATATCTATCTATATTCTATTTATATATCTTTCTCTTTTATTCATTCTTCTTCAACTGCATTATGTTTTCTATCAGTATTTTTTTTTTCCATTTGTTTTATCTCGCATGCAACATTTTTTTTTTCTTATTATTTTTTTTTAGCACTCACTCTGCTGGGGTTCGATGGGTTTTTTTTTTGTTTTTATTTTTTTTTATTGTATTCATTTTTTTTTTTTAAGTTGTACGCGAACATATTCAGCGCTAGAAAAGTGTGTCAAGAGTGCATTCACTCAATAGAACAGAATTCACATTATTTATTTTTTGTTGTTCGGTTTTTTTTTATTGTATTTTTTGTTATTCCGAAAGTTTTTTTTCTACTTCTTGTGTTTTATGTGTTTTAGCTTTTTTTTTTTATTAAAAAATTGTTCTGGGAAGGAACCAGTCGTCGTAAAAAAAGAAGAAAAATAAAATTTATTTTTTTTGTTAGAAACAAAAAAAAAAAAAATGTAGTAAAAAATACAATCAAGTAATAATATCAATAATAATAAAATATAAGTTGGGAAAAAAAGAGATAGATATAAATGAAGAAGAAGATAAACTGATTTTTAAGAGGAAACTTTGATTCTAAATGTTATGGACAAATTATCTATGATGCAATAACAAAATCAGTAGTTAAAAATAAAAATTAAACATTAGATAAATTAAATTTAAAATATATAATACTCAATATTGTATATAAACATATATTGTACATAAAAGAGTTTCAAGTTGTGTGATTAATGCGTTCGAAGAAATTATCGAACGAAGCGCTGAAATATTTCACATATCTATATTAAGCGTCACTCGTCAGTCGTCGCTTTCATTGAAATTCATACGAAAAAGATTTTTTTTCGATTTTGTTGCAGCAAAGACAATTATATAAAAATTTAACAAAAGTGTTGATTTATTGATTGTATAATTTCTTAAGAATAAATTTAGTTACAATTTGTTTTAAATATTTCAAAAAAAAAAATCAATTTTATGATTTTCCGAATTGATAGTTTTTTTTGTGAACGGGTTGACACGTACCTAATTGTCATTATTAAATCAAATTGTTTCAATGAGAGATGTTCCATTTCCTAACGTTTCAATTTGTCATTGAAAAAATTGGCAAGCAATTCCTGAATTCTAATATTTCATTATGATTTTGTATTTCAATCAGTTTACACTTAAATTGGTATAATAAATAGCATATAATTACTTGACACGAATTTACATACCAAAATCCACCTTCAGTTCCTTTTAGATGATATAAAGATTACTTATATAGTATTATTAAAATTATTCTAAATCGTTATTTGAGTTTAAAACTAATGAGTAATGACAGTCAATGAGAACTTCCGGTTTATGTACAGCATGTTTTTTCGAAATAATATTAAAGTTTTATTAATTTTTATTTACCTAAGGTTTTGTTATTTTGTAGAAATTATATTATTTATTTATTATTATTTTTTTTAATTATAAGTTAATTAATAGTTTGTAATATTTAAAAATACAATTTTTCATTAAAAACATTAATATAATTTAGTTTTTTAACTTTAATAAATTTATAGGATTATGATACCCTATTATAAAACTGTTAAAGAAAAAAACATATCAGGTAAAATTGAAATAGATATTGTTCTCTATTTGCAAATTCAATATTAAAATAAAAACTCTTAAAATCCTCTACAAAATTTGAACATGACAAAAACAAATATTTAAAAAACCAAATAACAAAATCAATATACAAATACCAAATATAGAATTAACAAATTAAGTTAAAAAAATAAAAATTAAAACAAAATACGGAAATGAACTTTATTCTAATTCTTATCGTTCAACCCCATCTCCACAACCATACAATAATACAAATATATGTACACAATAACTATACAAACACAAATGGAACGAAACTAAATAAAAAAAAAAAAAATAAAAACAAAAATAAAACTTTGATAAGAGCTAAAACAGAATTAAAACTTTCACTCATATGTCTTGCTTATTAAGAGGCGCTTAAATTCAAGTTATAAATAGATTTTAATTTTTTATCAAAATATTATTGAATAAAAATAATACATATTAATAAATAAAGAAAAATATATAAATTAGTTAAATAAAAATTAGGGGCCTTTGTGGTGTAGTAGGTAAGCATTGACTTATTAACCAAGGGAGTTCGAGTTCGATTAAAAGATAAAATATATGAGTAAAATATAAAATATATGATATAAACAAAATAAATAATACGTATTATTTATAAAATTAATAAATAGTATAAATCTGCCACACCTTAAAAGGAAGGGCTTGCTTCACTCCCTTTTCCCATTAATGTACCGGACTGTTTATAAATAAATAAATGAATTAAATAAAATTCATATGTCGTTTGTTAAAAATTTTATAATTCTTTAAATTATATAAATTATTAATTAAACAATTAATACAAAAAATTGCATGCATAAAGTTTTTAAAAATAACTATATCTTTTACACACCACATTAAATCAGTTTTATCTGATCGATAGCTCAGTGGTAAAGTGGCGGCTTTTCAATCGAAAAGTCTCTCTAAAATAATTTAATAAGAAGTCCAAATGCCAAATAGGCAAAGGATTAATATTATCAGGTAATATTTACTATTGTCTAGTACTACAAATAAATAAATAATTAAATTAAGTCAGTAGGGTAACTTGTCGAATACTTATGCTCCAGACGAATGAAAAACAAAAAATACTACAAAAATTTAAATATTGTATACTTGTATTGTTAACGTTAGTAAGGAAAGTTTTATAGGTTAAATTCTTATCGCGTAAGGCCTTATAAAGTGTTATAAAAATACGCAAAGTTAAAAAACATTAAATTAGAAACCTTCAAAAATAAAATTTTCTTCAATCTTCAAAGTTAAATTCTAGTTCTAATGAAATCTAAACGAACTACCATATTTTCTAATTTGGGCCCAGGAAACTTCTTAAGACCTTACGCACAAATTTCTCTATTCAGCTAAATCATTCCATAAAAATACATTTTACAATGTACATTATGTTATACTTAAAAATGTTACCAATCGCACACTTAAAGTGCTGACAGTAAAGGTAATCTTTAAACCTAAATTATCTAATAAATTTTACATTAATGTTATCATAAATAGTACTTTTAACTTCAATAACATAAAAATCCTAAGCATAAAACTTAAATACCTATAATTATTAAAACAAACTTAAAAATACTTTTCTATTTATTCTAATCTCAGCCTCAAGTCGTCGCATCACTGTCGTACTGTCGTGTTGTATTGTAGGTATTTTAAATTTCATTTCTTTTTTTTGTTCTTTTTTTCATTTTGCTGTTTTCGACTCACTATCAAAAGTGGGTCACTTGAGTTCAATAATTGAGCTGTGTTTGCATTCTAAATCAAGAAAAAAAAAATTAAAAGTATATCACAAAAAAACTAACAAATAAAAGAAAATGAAATACAAACAGCAAAATAATATGAAATAAAACACAGAAAGAAAAAAAAGAGACAAAAAATAAGGAAAAAAATGCAATGCAGAAAACTTCAATAGACTTTCAATTTCAATATAAAATTTTATTTTTAGAACTTCAGAGCTACAAAACATCTGTTAAATTTTTTCATATTAATAAAATAATGTATGTATGTTTGTAAAAACTTTTATATAAATAATATAGTGCATAAAAAACTATTTATTCATACATATACATAGATATTATATATATTATCTATGGATACACAAATATATATGTATATAATTTAATTTTTTTTGTAAGGGTGGCCGAATAATTTTAAAATTTTTTCGTGTATGGAAAACTGATATGCGGCAGGCGGTTTTGTTGTTCTCTGTTACAATTTAACTTTTCTTTTTTAAATTTTTCATGTCCAAAATTTTAATTTTTTTTTTTTTTTGTTTAAATAAAAATAGAAAAAAATGTTTAAGGTAAACATTGATTTATTGCTGCAGTAAATTTTATGCCACCTTTCAAAAATTTATTTAAAACAGGTAGAACATAATATTTTGATAATTTTGTAGCTCTGAATTTTCTATATGAATTTTTCACCAATTTTTATTTAAAATAGTATTAGTAATTTTGTAAATATATTGAGTTTGCAGCTTAATTAATTAATAAAACATGTGATATTTTGTAACTTCATTAGCGAACATTAATTACTGAAAAGAACTACCAAATCAAAAAATGCCTACAAAGACGTCCATTTTTATTTACTCATTTTGTGGGTACTAATTCACAGGTGTCTTCTAATTAATTTATAAAAAATTTATAAATCTAAGTAATTTATTCAAGTTACACATAATATACATCAAATCTCCCAGACACCTGAGCAGCCATTAGCAATAGTAAAAGGTTTTAAGTTAAGAGAAGCTTCAAATTAATAATAAACTACAGATAAAAAAAGAAAGAAATTAAATGAAACTTTTGCAAGTTAACTTATAAAAAAGCTTAATTGGCTAAATTTGGAAATGTTTAAGTCTTTTCTAAATACCAAATATGCTAATTTTCTTCAACATGGTCATTTTGAAAGTCCTCTCGTTATTGTGTTAATTTTTATTCTATTGCTTAAGGTGCTTTTATGTAGGATCTGCGATAAGTGATAAGTGCATAGTTTAGAAAGCTATATACATGATTTAAATAGAGGTGTTTATACTGGAACCTCGTTTTGATCATCGATAAACAATATAAATTGTGTACGCTATGCTCTTATCGACGCTCTTGTCACTTATCACAGCTCCAACATAAACGCACCTTTAGAAGGTGATACCATGTGTCAAAACAGCTTGTGCTCCTTTTTTTAAAAGACATAGAACAGTTTTTATAATTATAGTTTTGATGTTATAAGGTTTTCGAATTTGATTCCTTTGTAAAATAGTGGATGGTGCAATAAACATTATTTTATGATATGTATATTTAATACTCAGTAGGTATATAAATATTTATTGTATCTATAAAGAACAAAAAGTCTCTAGTATTTGTATTTTTTTAAAATTGTCTAGTATTTTTATGTGAAAGCGTTTTCTAAATGAACTCAATACAATTTGAATTAATACAACTTAATCAAACAGCGCTCCCATCTCTGACATATAATACATATAGTCCATGTGAGACAGATAGTTCTAGTATAATTCATTATCTTCTTGTATTCTCTTAGTTTAACTTTTTTGAATCTAAGAACAATATAAGAAGATTTATATTATTACTTGATTCCATCAACCATTAATTGACTTTATTTTTTAAAATTTATTTTTTGCAATACTGTTGTCCAAAGTAAAAATTAGTGTTCCAAATTCTTAAATAATATAATCATGTTTTATAATCAAATGAAAACGATTACATGTAAAAGGGTAATAATATTTCTAAAATCAATTTTTAGCACAAATAGTGAAGTTCTCTGTTTATTTTCAATTAAAAATCAATGGAATCTTATACTTTCATATAAAGTGTCTATACATATACTGGATTTTTATTTGAGTTTTTGGTATATAGGAAGACAAAATATTGACAAGAGATTTTCTAAATTAGGTTAAATAAATTCATATGTTTAAAAAAGAATTGTTTAAAAATTCAAATCTAAAAGATAATAAACTATTAATCTAATATTATCGTAAATTTGGTTTATATTAAATTTTTAAGCAATTTTTTTATTTGAAATTTTTAAATTTTTGATGTACTAAAACTTTTCAATGACTAATTTAAAAAATTTTAAATAGTTTCAACTTTTCTATAAATACAAAATTCATATCTGCTTAATGTAAGGAATACTTTGAATCCTTATATTAACTTGTATTACCAAAAGTCCTTAAAAATATCAAAAGAACTCTTGAATTAACTACTAAACTCTTAAAACTTTTTATCATCTGTTTAAATAAATTCAATTAACACCCTTTTATTTTCTTACAACCATACTGACCTGTTGCTAAAAACGAAGATAAATCCAATAAACTTTAAAGTAATTAAATAAATATATTTCATGTAATTTAAATTATTTATTTATAACTTTTTCTAACCCGTAAAAATGTTGTCTATTTTTTTGTTAATATTCCCACAAGCTGGGGGTTATTGATCTGCTAATCCCTGAATAAACAAAAAAATTATTATAAATTTAATGTCAATTGAAATATGTATGTATACGTCTATGTTTATATGCCTATAAGGTTCTTTCAACTTTATATTTCAATAATTGATGTAATCTTTCAAATCTATCAAATTTTTTTTTTCAACAAAACATTCTTTTATTGTTCTTTTCCTAATAATTTTATTGTTAAAAAGGAAATATAACACAAGTTATTGACTTTAACTGTATTATATTCATTGAAGGATAATAAATAGTTACATAAATACATATATATTTATGTTATTTTTGTAATACAAAAACAGGATATTAAAAGTCAAGAACCGTTTATCTAAATAATAAACAAAAAGGTATTGATACCAACCTCATAACTTAAAAACATAATAATCAAATTAACAAAATGTCAATGAGAAAAAAAATCTTTAGATAAAGTCATAAAGCCACGAAAAATATAACTATGTATCTTAAGAATCATATAATTAACTTTTTTCAATCCTGTCAACGATTAATTTAACAGGAAATTATTTTATTAGTAAATTAACGGTTTATATGAACTCAAAAAGCAAATAGGTATTTGACCTAAGGATCGATGAACCGTTATTTAAATATATATAAAGTAATTTTTTATAAACATTAACACGCACAAAACCTTTCAAAAACAAAAAAAAAAAATAAATGTCCTTTTTTAGTCTCTTAAACTTTTCCGATTTACTGTTAAATATCAAAAAAATTAAAAGCTTTTCTTCTCTGTCTAATGCTTTTATTATTAAATTTTTTTTTAATGTCCATATAAAATCCAAGGAAAAGTTGAATGAACTTGAAAAATAAATAAGGCGTAATTGCGTAAGGCGCGAAATTAATAACGGTAAATTAATTTCCTTGAATAATGAATCACTTGTTTATAAAGAAATTATTAACGATGAAAAATACTTTACAAAATTTTTGAAATTTAATGGAATTAAAAAAAAAAAATTCAAATTATTTTTGTAATTAATTAAAACATTTATTTATTTTAATTTTTTTTTTTTTATTTTTAATTACAGCCCAAATAGAAATAATTCCGTGTAAAGTTTGTGGTGATAAATCATCTGGAGTTCATTACGGTGTTATCACATGTGAAGGCTGTAAAGGTTTCTTTCGTCGATCTCAAAGTTCTGTGGTCAACTATCAGTGTCCACGAAATAAACAGTGTATTGTCGATCGTGTTAATCGCAATCGATGTCAGTACTGCAGACTGCAAAAGTGCCTCAAATTAGGAATGAGTCGTGATGGTATGTATTAAAATTTAAAAAAAAAAAAATATTAATATTATATTTACAAATATATAAATATATATATATATATATTGTGTTTTGTTCAATTATCCTCAAATTTTCAAGAAAACTTTTATTATTTAAAAAATAAATTAAAATGAAGAAAAAAAGTTATTTAATTAAGATTAAAATAGTATAACTTAGAACATCTTTTGAAATTTCAAATTAAGATAATAAGATAAAAAAAAAAATGGTACCGTGACTCTTTATTTTTAATTTCTTATATAAATTATATATTTCTTAATTATATTTTATAGTATTTTATAAATTTCCTAACATCACTTTAATTGATTGGGGAAGGGGGATAATTGTAACAAATTAATCTCATTAAAGTCATCATTAAACAATAGATAAATACAACGAGACTATATAAAAAATAATTCAGCGTAAAAACTGAAATCTGTTGCAATATTTCATGATGGAAAAATTTCGCATCATTAGTAAACAATTGTAAACCCAACCACGAGTCAAACATGGTCAATAAAGATTTAAAACTTTTAATATCAAATAAACAAGAAAAATATTTCCCAAATCAGTGGAAAAAATGCTATACTGGCAGATAGAACAATGAAAAACAAATTTATTTCATCATAATCTACTTTTAGGATTTGTTTTTTTCTGATTTTCTGTCTTTTTCTTATAGTTGTTTTTAGTTTTTTCATTACATTTAAACCAAATCAACCTTTGAAGACACAAAATAATTCAAAAAAATTGCAAGATAAAAAAACTTCTATATATATATATATATATATATATATATATTTATTCATAATAGTCATGATACTTTAAATGTACTTTAGACTCAAATAGCTATACATTCATATGTATATATAATAAGTACTGTATCTACTCTAAAGACTGTATGAATAGGTAAGAAAATAACTTTAAACAATCTTTTTTTTCGTTTCTTCTTTCCGACAGTTTTTCCGTTTGGTTGTTTTTTTTTTTTGTTTTTCTTTTGTTTTCCGACCCAAACCAATTTTTTTTTGTTTTTCTGTTCAATTTTCCCTTCCATTTTTGGCATATTTTCTGACAAAATAAAAGAACTAAGAAAAAAAATTCAGAATTAATTTTTAATTCTTTTTCCGATCTTATGCAATAAATGGCTTCTCCCATTCAATTTTGTTGCATATTCGTTTCTTGGTGTCATTAGAAAAACTCTTATTTTTCATTAATCATATCTTACTATTATTTATTTCCTTAGTTAGTAGGTTCAGTAAAACGTTCTTTTGCATTACTAACAGTACCTATTGTTTAATTTAACAATGATAAGTAAAGGAAATTTATAATTATAATTAAATTTTATTAAGAATTATATTTTATGCAATTTTTTATAACTTAATTTAAAAAAATTTTTCAAATTGCATTTAATTGCCTAAAACTGGTTTTGTTTAATTAAATTGTCAATTCTTATTTATATATTTACATTTTAGTATATATATATATATGATCAGAAATATACCTTCGGTAACTAACTAAAATATTAATTTAGACTTTAAAATAACTCAAATGTTAGCTGAGCAAAGCTCCATTACATTCTTATTTTAACTTAGCCTATAAAAAGTTTATAAAAAATTGACTTATTAGTAATTATTAACAAATTATTAACATTTAAATTAATATTTAATTTTTACGTTAATTGTTTTTCTAATTTTTATTTTAATTTTCTTATTAGTTAGAGTAAAAACTCTATTTATTCCATTTTTTATGTAGTATTGTAAAAAATTATGGCGAAAAAAAATCAATATTAAATCTAACTTATTATTAAAAAACAACCTAACCTATTCCTTATTCTACTTTATCTAAACCTAATTTGTAATTATAATACTTAATTATGTTAATTGTGAGTTAATCAACCACCAAAATAGCAAAGCTCCAACTATAATTAAATTTTTCAAAAAGTTTTTGCATACTTTTAGGCTAAACAAATTCCACAAAACATCAGTGTAAAATTTTAAAGGAAAATCCACTTTTCATGATTTTCTTATTCATAGAATTTAGTATGTATGTATATATGTTTGTGTAGTTTAATAATAATGATAAAAAAAATAAATATTGATGTCTGTAATCGCATTACAAAGTTCATTTGCATTTAATACTTTTAAAATTTATTTCAAATTTATCAGAGATTGTTAACATCACAATCATATTTCCTATTGTCTTTCATTGAAAAAAATCTATATAGTATATATACATATACATAAATTGTTCTCTTCTATTTATTTACAAATAAAAAATAATTTGTGGACAAATCCACGAGTCTATAATACAGTCATTCACCCAGTCATGGACCTAATTAATCTTTGTTCAACACGTGCCTCTCTTATATCCGATAAATTTACAAATCTTTGAATAAATTTTGAAAAAATAAAATGAAACAAAAAATAAATACTATTTGTAGTCTTTGTCATCTCTTTCTAAGAATTAAAATGAATAAATAAAAATTGAATGTCTATGAAGCGAATCACAATAATAAAACAAATGAACTTGATTTATGAATTTTCCTTTGCAAGAGTTTATTTCGGATTTCCCCATGTAAAATACAAATAAACACAAAATGTTTCAATTTATATTGGATTGAATGACACGGTTGAATCCTATATGGACACAAAATATCTGTTTATAAAATCTAATCCGATTCCTTTAATGGAATGATGATTTATATACCTTATATTCTATAAACGGGTAATGAACGGGTAACTGTTTTATGATATCAATAGGTTTCTATTCCCCGAAGATGTGAACGACATTTAAATAAAAATTATACAAAGCACGTAGACAAAGTATTTGATTTTTATTTACTTTCCTATTACATTTAAAATGTATAAATTTGATAATTTAATATTTTACAACTATTTTTATTTTAAATAGCTGTAAAATTTGGAAGAATGTCGAAAAAACAACGTGAAAAGGTGGAAGATGAAGTTAGATTTCATAGAGCACAAATGCGGGCGCAAAGTGATGCGGCACCAGATAGTTCAGTTTTTGATACGCAAACACCATCAAGTAGTGATCAATTACATCACAATTATAATGGGTAAAATAGTATAAATTTTAATTTTGAAAATAATTTCTTTTTTTCTTTAAATATGTATAAAATACAAACATTAATTTTTTATTCTATTTTAAATTTGAAAAAAAAAAAAAAAAAAAACAACAATTATATAAATAGTTATGCATATTCAAATAATGAAGTCGGTTATGGAAGCCCATACGGATATTCGGCTTCTGTAACACCACACCAAAATATGGGTTATGATATATCAGCGGATTATGTTGATAGTACTACGACGTATGAACCAAGAAGTACGATGATTGATTCAGATTTTATAGGACACGGTAAGTTCATTTCGTTGTGTGTGTTCGTCTTTATCTGAGTCTGTATATCTTCAATTAGAGACTTAGATACTCTTCTCTTAAAGACAAATTTTGTTTATTTTTTTATAGTATTTATTTTGACATTTAATATATTAAATAATTTTTAAACACAACCAATTTAATGCCTGTAGTTATTAATTAATAAAATTTTTTGTTGAAAAATTAAAAAATAAAATAAAAAAAATGTCGGATAAATAGAAAAAAAAAATATAATTGGCATAAAACACACCTTAAATAATTTTGTATTATATTCAGGTGTAATAAAATAAAAAGCAGGGCTTGCATTCTATTAATTAACATTTATTTTTAAAAATAATATATAAATATAGTTTTACTTTTAAATACAATATTTTTTTTTAAATTAAATCTTTTTTAAAAATTAAAAATTTTTGATTAAAACAATGATTTTGGAATTTTTTAAAAAAATTTACTATCAAATATATTTTTCTCTTTCATATCTATATATTTTCTCTCTTTTTGCTCTCTCTTATAAATTTATTTGGTTTATTTTTAAAAAAAAAAAATTTAAAAAAATTATTTTGGAAATTAAAAAAGTTTTTTAGTATTTTAAACCAGAATTATTGAACAGAGGGTTGAAAATTTTTTAAAACAAAATTGAATATAAAAATTTGACCAAATTTCGATTTAATGCCCTCATGATTATAATGCTGGTTCTTTAATTATTTTTATTTAATTTTGTTTTTTAATTAATATAGTAAAAAAGAAGGTTTAATTAGATGAATTAAATACATCTAATCAAACCTCTGTTAAATAACTTACTTTTAATATGTATTCAAATATTTTGCGTTCATACACTAATTTTGTTTTATAAAAATGTTAGTTAAAGAATTCTGGACAACGATTAAAAGGATCTGCAATTTCTTAAGTTTAAACTGAGGCCACTTTCAATTTGTCATAAATTTTAAGTCAATAATAAATTAAATAGGATTACTCGATTCTGTTTAAATTATTGACATGGCAAATAGGAAATTTTCAATTTTAATTGATTTTTTAAAATTGCGGCCCTAAACGAACATTTACCCAAACATAAGAAACAATTACTTCATATTTAAGTTTAATTTTATTCAATAAAAATATTTTTTAATACAATTTTATAAAAGAATTGTTATTATTTTTATTTTAATACATAACAAAACTTTAATTTAAAATACAAAAGCCTTGCCTTTTTTTCAAAAAAAAAAAATAAATACATAAAAAATCTATAAATGAATTGTGTACCTCTACATAGATACTAGTAAATTAAATTGGCTTCAAATCAAATTATTTTTCAAAATGATAATCTGGTCAATAAAACAGAAATTAAAAAATCAAAAGTCAGAAACAAAAACAAAATCATATTTAAAGGTTCAAATTCACTTAAACGAGAAACACCATCAGATTGCTGCCATACAGATTCAAATCCCAGTACAAGCGGTTGTGGAGCTACTACCAGTGGCTTATATAGACCCAATAGTAATAGCAATGATGATGGCCAAAGTACTGTTAGTTGCGATAACAACATTTCAATTATGGATGATGGTGGTGGAGGAGATAACCATAGTGCTGGGGATAAAATTAACGGGAACAATAACTCTAATTGTAATAAAGATTTAAGTATATCCGATGATCAAATCATTCAAATAGCAATTGAACAAAATGATGTAACACATGTTATGCAATCGAATAATTCACCATCATCAAATAGTAACAATACTTTATTGTTTCATCAACGTCAACAGTTACAACAACAGCAACAGCATCATATTCATGAACAACAGCAACAACAACATACCCCAATGATAGCTGAAAGTTCACATATCACTGAAATAACTTTTATGGATGAAGATAGTTCTTGTGATTCCACAAGATGGGGTAAGGGGTTGGAATTGATATGTATATAATATATGTACATTTAAAGGATAATTATTTTATATGTATATGTATACTTTTACTCTCTTTGTATATATTGATTGATTATTAATGAAAATCGAATTGATTTTAATTTAAAAAGTTTTCTTTTTTTGTTACAATTCTGGATTCTGGAGCTTATTAAGATTTATAATTTATGCAAAAAGGAGAGAAAAGGAGAGATATAATAAGGAAATTTCAATTATTTGTCTTATTTTTGCCAATTATCGTAGATTTTTTTCAATAAATCGAATATTAAAATTATTTTTTTAATTTTTAAACTTATTTTGCATTCTAATAAGCATGCAACTTTCCATTTCAATTTGTTTTGTTTTTGTTGGGAGGAAGTTTTTTTAGAGATCGAAGATTTGTTTTTGGTTTTAGAGATCGAAGATTTTTTGGTTTTAAAAAATATTAGTCGGTATTGAATTTTTTTTTTCTTTAAAAAAATGTATTTTACAGCTGATGGCGATATTAATGATGTTCTTACTAAAACCCTAGCTGAAGCGCATACGAATACAAACACAAAATTAGAAATTGTTCATGAAATGTTTAGAAAACCACAGGTTCGTTATAAGCTAAATTTTAAATTTTATTGAAAATATTATTAATTTTTTAAATAATGATGTAATTTAGGATGTAACACGAATACTGTATTACAAGAATCTTGGTCAAGAAGATTTATGGTTAGACTGTGCTGAAAAGCTGACACAAATGATACAAAATATTATTGAATTTGCAAAATTAATACCTGGTTTTATGCGTCTTAGTCAGGATGATCAAGTAAACAATTTATTTAATCTAATATTTTTTATTTAAATATATAATTATTTATTTTTTATTTTATATAAGATATTGTTGCTTAAAACGGGCTCTTTTGAATTGGCCATCGTTAGAATGTCACGTTTAATGGATCTCTCACAGAACGCTGTATTATATGGTGATGTTATGTTACCCCAAGAAGCCTTTTATACTTCAGATTCATATGAAATGCGACTGGTTACATGTATTTTTGAAACAGCAAAGTCCATTGCTGAGCTTAAATTGACTGAAACCGAATTAGCACTGTATCAAAGTTTAGTGTTACTTTGGCCAGGTAAATAAAAAAAAATATTTTTAAATATTATTCAATTAATTATTTTTAAAAATTATTTAAATATAAAATAGAACGAAATGGCGTTCGAGGAAATACGGAAATTCAGAGGCTTTTCAATCTTAGTATGAATGCAATAAGACAAGAACTAGAAGCAAATCATGCACCTCTTAAAGGTGATGTTACTGTATTGGATACACTTTTAAACAAAATTCCAACTTTCCGGTAATTAAATGAAAATTTTATTTCATTTGTTTTTTTTTTTAATTAATTCCATAAATATTTCTAAAATAAAACAATTTATTTATTTAAATTTAATCTATTAAATTATATTTTAGCGAATTATCAATAATGCATATGGAAGCGTTGAGTCGATTCAAACAGGAACATCCTAATTTGGTATTCCCGGCATTATACAAAGAACTGTTTTCAATAGATTCACCACAAGACTTAACATAACAGCAACATGCACAGGAATAAAACTGAAATTTAAAATTATTAACAAAAAAAAAAAAAATGTTAAAAAAAATATAAAAAAAAAAAAACACAAACAAATATTAATTAAATAAAATTATATATTAAATTAAAAAAAAAAAAATTTATATATACATATTAATATATTATATAGAAAAAAAAATGAAAAAAAAAACCGAAAAAAAAAAGTAAATAAATAAATAAACATATATAATCAACCAAAAGCGCGCGAATAATTAAAAAAAAAATAATAATAATAATATAAAATAAAATTTAAAAAAAAAAAATATTATTAATTATATAATTAAAAAAGAAAAAAAATTAATAATGAAAAATTAAGGAAAACAGCAGCAACCAATTTTAGTTTAGTGATCCACGTTAACACATACACACTTACATATTTCTATACACAAAAAAAAAAAAAGCATTAATATGTTGCTGAATTGTTTTTTATTAAATCAATTTAATTTTCATTTATTTTTAATTTTAAAGCTAAATTCAAAATGAATCCATTTTGTTTTAATTAAAAATTAAAATAGCTTTCATTACTTTTTATTTATCAATATTAACTACCACATACATAACATTGTTTCTATGGTGAAATATCACCATCATATTTAAAAAAAACTCTTTTTTTTATAAGTAAATGACATTTAATATGACAAATAAACGTTAATTTAATTAAACTAACACTTAAAAAATACTTTATATGGATTCATTTTGATTTATAGGCTTAAAAAATCAATTAAATAAAAAAAATTAAATTGGGCATAAAATTAAATAATTTAATTAAGTAATAAAAAGTACTGTTGTAACTCCATTAAAAATTTTAAAGACTCTCACAAGCTCTTAAATGTTTACAAGTATATGTATTTAAAACTTGTTTTCATTTCACATGTTTCGCATGTTCTATATCCAATAGAACAAAAATAAATTTTAATAATATTTTACTTTAATATTTGATTTTTGTTCTATTGAAAATGGAAACGAAACGCACAAATTATTTAAAATTTTTTATGTTTTACTTTGGAAATAAAATTTAAAATTTGAGACTTAAGCGAAAAAAAGAGACAAAAAAAGCATGTACGTGTGAAAAAATACATTATTTTTTATTAAATAATTACTTTGTATAGATTTTAAATTAAAAAAAAATATTCTAATTTGTTTATTTTTAAAAATAATTTAAACAAAATACATATTATACAAAAAAAAAAGAAAATTCAAAAAGAAAATCAATAAATTTCTTAAATTTTTAAGTACATTAAAAATTAAAAATTAATTTTAATTAAAAATATAATAAAATATTTTTAATTAAATCAATTTAATATTAAAAAAAAAGAGTTGTTGGACCTGTTTTTTTTTTTTTTTTTTTTTTTTAATTAATTTATATCAACTTTCATTAAAAGAAAAACTAAAAATTAGTTGTTATCTTATATTAATGCTTTATTTTGTTTCGTAAATTCAAAAAAAAATTAATTAAAAATTAATTAAAAAAAAATTTGAGACAAAAAAAAAAAATTAATAATATATAATATATATATATACAAAACAAAAAATTGAAATAAAAATAATGATTTAGAAAGAATATTTACGGATGTGGATGATTTTCTTCTTATAATTTTTTTTTTTTCTTTTATATTTATAAATAATATTATATAATTTGTACATATGTTTTTTTTTCTTGTTAGTTTTTAGGCAATAAAATATACATATAAATATATTTTGTTTATTTTGCTGTTTATTATAAATTATACATACTTTTATATTTTACAAATTACATTTATACTTTTATAAAGAAACATTTATCAAATTTTTTTTAATTAAAATTTTCAAAAAACAGCATAAAAATTAATCTAATCTATTTGTTTTTTTTAATTCATATTCACTTTTTAATTCTCAGATTAAATAAACAGTAAAAATTTATATAAACAGCTTTTAAAATAAAATCTATTTAAAAAAATATAATATTTCTGTAAAATATATTTTAATGTAATTTTTATATCAAAATTGTATGAATTTAAGTTGAACTTATGAAAAAATAACAAAAAAAAAACAAATTCTAATATTAAATAAATGTCTGTTATATATTTAAATATCATATATATAATCATATGTTTGATATAAAAGAAAAATTAATATATATATATATAATTGATATTAATATTAATACAATAATATGTACATGTGAAGTATTTAATATTAGTAATATTAATTGTTGTGTTCTGATAAATATATTTATATTTAAATATTACCTTATAAAAAATGTCTATAATATTAATTTATGTTTATTTTTTAAAATAATTTTTTACCTTTAGTAGAAGATATATAATATAATTATAATAACAATTAATTATTGCCTAAAAAAAAAATTTCCTTATTTTTTCGTTTTTAATTTATTATCTTTTCCAATCTTATTTTAAGCTAAAATTTATTTAAATTTTTCTTAATATACCATTTATTACAAAAAAAAACCACTTCATCTTTAAAAATTTTATATTTTTTTGATTATTTATTTTAAAATTTCAGGAAAACTTCTTTTTTAAAAATAATTTTATTCTGTTCCTTTTCAATTTGTATTAAAAACCATATTTTTTTACTTTAATTCTAATAAACAAAGAAATTTTTTTTTTTTTTTAAATCAACACTAGTACAAATCGACATATTATATCTTAATTAAAAAATTAAATTGTTGCCTTATATATTGTTCTTCAATCTTTCATAATTATTACTTCAAATGTTATTTTACTTTCTTTCTTTAAATCTTAGCTAACATCATTTTTATATAGAAAAATTTATAAGTTGTTTTTATTTTTTATTTTTATTTTTTTTTTTTATTTTCTAGTTTTAACACAATTGGTGTAAATGACTTGTTAATTATTTTTAATAAATAGAAAACAGTGAGAAATAAATATATAATATATTTACATATATATACATATATATGTATAAATTTATAGATATATAAAATATAAATATTATTACAACATAGGTACATATAAATAAAAATATTATAAAATTATTAAAATATAACAAAATATAAAATTTAGCAAATTATTATTTAAATTATAAAAATTAAATTTATTTAATTTAATTTAAAACAAAACAAAAAGGAAATTTTAAAATAAAAAAAAAAATACTTTAAAAGAAAAACAATGGTAAAAGTTAAAAATAAGTTAAAAAAATAAAAGTAATTAATTAATTTATATAATTAAGAAAAGGAGGAATACGTTTTATTGATTATTATTATTATATATTTCTTTTATTTTCTGGATATGTTTAAATATTGTTTTGTTAAAATATATTTTATTAATTTTAATATAATTTTTTTTTTTTTTATTTTTATTTTTCATTTTAAAAATAATTCTAATTCTAAGGTTATCATTGAAAATGTATCTGGAGAATTGGAATAAAAAAAATTTATTTATAAAAAATATACAATAATTATAAATATTTTAATTGATAATTTACTAATTTATAATTATAAATAAAACAGAAACAGAAAATATGAAATAAAATAAGTTTATACTAAATGTTTTGCTTTATTATTTTTTTTTTTTTTTATTTTGTTTGTTTCCCCTTTTTTTAAACTTTAATAATTTTCAATTTATAAGATATATAAGGTTTAGATTTTAGATTTAAATTTTGTTTTTTTTTTTTTTTTAAGTAAAACAGGAAAAAAAAAATTTGATAAGTTTATATATTAAAGAAAAAATTTTATGTAATGTCATTGTGTAGGTAAATATTATATAAAACAATAATATTAAAAAATAATATAAATATTAATTGAAATAAAAATAATGATTAATTCTGTATTTGTATAAAAATAAAATTTTATTTTTTGTTTTATTTTTTTCCTTTAATTTTTTTCTAGGTTTTTTTACGTTTGTTTTTATTTTCGTATGCGAACGTACTATAGAAGTTCACAAGCTTTTAATTTTAAAATTCTACTTCATTTTAAAAATTAATTTAAATAATATGAAAATTAAATGAAGATTTATGTATTGGTTTTTAAATAGTAAGATTCTTTTTTTTTAGATTCTATATTTTGTGAATTTTCATTTAAAAATTACAAATTGATTTGATTTGTAAAAATTAAAGATGGCTGAAAAGTATTTAAAAAGAATATATTTTTTTTATTCATATATAATAAATATGTCAAATCATTGCACTCGATTTGCAAAAATGAATGTTTGTACTTATATCATTTCATATTTATTTATTTCAAAGAAAAAAGAACTCTTAGCAAAATTTCAATTTTCATACAAGAAGCAATTTTGTGTTTTCTTTGAAATTTTGAACATTCATTTTGACTGCAATATTTAAATTAAACTACGACGAGTTTTTATATTTAAATTTAAAATACAAAATTTTGGTTCATTTAAGTTTTTATTATTTCTCGCAACAAATTTCCTCCTTTTACAAATGTTGTATTCCCAATCTAAATGTTAATAATAAATATTAGAATAAATTTGTTAAAAATATTTGTTGTAAATCTGTTGTCCTTAACTGTTTTTCAAAAGTTTGTTAATTTTATATAATTCTTCTGACTTTCTATACATAAATATAAAAATGCTAAGTCTCAAAAAATGTATGATTATAACAATAATAATTATTAAAAATAATATATATATATTTTTTTTAAGGAACCGGGAATTTAATTTTAGTACAATTTAGTATATTTTTTAATTTCAACTAATATTTAAATCTTTAATAATTATTTATTTTGTACAAATTTAATTAAAACAGCGCATATACAATTTAGTATGTATACATTCATTTTACATTATGCATACACATAATGAGTGTATAATTTTAATTATATAAATTATATGTGTACATAAAATTTACAAGAAAATAAAAATATATATTAAAAAAAAAAAAAATATAAATTAATTAACAAAAAAAAAAAAAAAAAAAATTTAAAAGAACATATATATAATCTAATATGTATGAATTAATTGCCTTAAAAATTATCTTTAAAAATTGTATATTTAATATAAAATAATTTATTTAAAAAAATGTATTAGTATATTTATATGTATGAATATGTAAATATATATATATATTTATATATGTATACATATATATATAAGTATATATACATTCTTATATTAGTATATTCATATACAGATAATGTTAAAATTTTTAAGCTACAAAAAGAAAAAATAGAAATAAAAGAAAAACTCTGTCACTCTGAGAAATAAATGATAAATTAATTAAATTTTTTTTTTTTAACAATTTATACTAGATATTTTTTGATTTTCAACTTTAATTAATATATTTAAACTTTATGTCTAAGTTATTTAATGCCTGTGACATACTTGTATCACTTCAACACTCTATATAAATTTTATCTAAAACTAGCTAATTAATACTTGATCAGGTTTTTGTTGTATTTAAGTTCAATTATGCTAAATTTATTTTATAAAATTTTTTATATATGTTATTATTTTTTTTCACCTAATTTTACCTAATCTGAAAGGTGCCAAAACAGTTTTTTTTTCTTTTTGTTTTTTTTACAGACTTTTTTTTTAAAATTACATAGGTTTTCAGTAGAATAAATTCATAGGCAAAATTAAAATTGAGTTTTTACTTTAGTATATTTATAATGATTATTAATAAATACAAATACCCAAAACTTGGTTTAATATTGGTATTTCTGAGTAATTATTAAAAAATATTATTAATTTTAAAAACATCTTTAACCCCCATTATTTTAACGAAAAAGTGAATAAATCCAAAATATTAATTTTTAACAATAAAGCATAGGTTCTATTTTGTAATAGATTATTTATAAGTTTTAAGCGGTAATACATTCTAATTAAAATTATTATTCAAAAATTCCATTCCTTAAACATTAATTAGAAAATACCAATATTTTATAAAATCAGATTTTAAAAAAATCGTTTGGATAGTTCAATTTAAATTTTATTCAATTTCAGATATTAGTAAATGTTTTTTTTTTAATTCTTAATGTTGTGTTGCATTTTCAAACTGATGGCATTTAATAAAATCATAAAAACAACTCGTGATTATTATTTTTTTTTTTTGTTATAAAATTCTTATAGAACTAAACATCTCAAATTCTCAATAATTACTAAACATCCAAAAAATACAAAATTAACAATAGATTTTGACATTAAAACTTAAATTAAAATATTTAACCACACACTTCAAAATAACAAAAAAAACAAAATATATTAAAAAAATAAGTAAATAAAAACCATTAATCGATCCTTTAAAAAATCCCACATTAAAAAACAATAGATAAAATTAAAAATATTATTAATATTTATTCAACAAAACAAAAATACTTAAAAAAAAAAATTATTTCACAGATACTTTTCAAACTAAAATAATACAGGAAAAACTTATAAACACACAAACAAATACATACATAATCTATAATAGAATTTGTGTTTGAAAATAAATGAAAAGAGTATTAAAAAATGTTTCAAGTAAAAAAAAATAATAAATAAATTAATTAATTAATTAAAAAAAAAATGGTTAAGACTTGTTAAACATAAGACTTGTTAGTAGGGAAAACTTTAGTAGGGAAGAAATGAAAAGTTAATAGGAAAAGTATAGGAAAATTAAGATGAAAAGAAAAATATATATATATATAAATTATAAATACATATAATATACAATATATATTCTTATTTTTCAAAAATTATTTATTCTGATTTTATTTTTCTCGTTTTTAAAAATATAAAACAAAATTATTTTAAACCAAATTTTTACAATATACATTTACATATTTAATATTAAATCTAAAGCATAATTATTAAAAAAATAATATAAAAAAAAAATCAAATTTATTTAAATTCATTTTTTTATGTAGCTAAAGACTTTTATTACATATATATAAAGATGAAATATTTTTAATTAATATATATGTGTGTGCCGCCGCCTCTCACTCAGTTTTTCATTTATTCCATATCTACATAAAATAGACTACTTTTAGGCGAATACTTATTACAAAATATCATACGGCATTTTATTTATATTAACATTTTTCATAATAATTTTTTTTTATAATTCAAAAAAAAGTAATTAAAGAAATTTATAGTTTTAACTAAATAAGAAAAAATTTGAATTTAACTCTCGTACATATCTATACTTGAGAACCTATAAATAATTTAAATACAATTAAATAAAAATTATTTATTTCTTTAGGAACGTACTCAATACTACAGAAAAGGTTTCTTAAAGGTATTTTTAAAAATCAAATAATGTTAGGAAACACAAAGATACAAAAAAAAAAAAAAAAAAATAGAATAGATATGAAAAATCATCATTTCATTTCACATTAAAATATATTTGTTTCAAAATAAATTTAAAATATTGAGAATTTATATTTTATTATTTTTAAAGTCATTCACCACATGAAATGACTTAAATACAATTTGTTTTTAATTATTAACAACAACGGTTTCCAGAATAAAACATGAGAATTCAAATTTCAAATAAACTCCATATAGTAGAACTCGAAAATAGGAAAACATAACAGTAATTAAATTTATTCAGGATATTTGAATTTTTTAATTTTTTTAAATTTTCATTTTTATTTCTAACAAATTTCCTCCAAATTATAATTTAAGAAACTAGAATTCTTATAAATACAATATAATGTATTAAAAATATTTCATCTTTATGTACAATTCCTTTTACAAATCAACTCATAATCATATATATATATATATATACATGCATACAAAATAATAGTTGAGTATATATATATAGAACACAAAAATAATAAATTACAAAAAAAAATATTTGCTAGTTTTTTCAGAAATTTTTTAATTATACTTTAATTATTAAATAAAATAAATAAAAAATATTAATAATAAAAATTTATATACAAAATTCATATATATATGTAAATACAATATATAATTTATTAAAATAAAATCAAATATATATATATATATATACATATAAATATAAATAATAATTTATATGTATATAATAATTTAAATACAAAAATTAATAAATAAATTAAAGAAATCAAGAATAATTAATAATATGTTAAAAAAAAAAATGCGTTGAAAAAATATTAAACCAAAAAAAAAAAAAATATTACATTAAATTAAAAAAAAAAAACAAACTTAATTATAGCTAATTATTTTTATTTATTAACTTTTATATAATGAAGTATTTAAGTAGAAATTTTTACATAAAGAAAACAAAAACAATATAAAGTAAAAATTAAAAAGAAATTAATTAAATACAAAAAAAAAAAAGAATATTTTTAATTGTTACTATATTAGTATAATTATATACTCAAATCGTTGAAAAATTTTCTATAGATTTAATTTAATTTCTTTACATTTAGTACCTACTTAGATAATATTTATAAAAAAAAAAACAAAAATGGATCATTTCACATAAAAATTAATTAATAATTATTAATAATAAAACAAAAGAAGTCTTTTTTGAATATTGAAATAAATTAAATATAAAATTTATTAAATATAACAAAATAAAAAATTATTTAATATTATATTAATAATAATAAAAAAAAAAAAAGAAATTATATTAAAAAAAAATCACCAATGCTGGAATTTTTTTATTTTTTATACTTGAATCATTAAAAAATTAAACAAAAAAGCAAAAAAAAAAAATCATGTAAAAATTTCTTTGAAAAAAAAAAAACAAAATTTATTATATTAATAATTGGAACTTTTCATTTAATTAAAAATATCTAATATTAAATAATATTTTATTTAATTTTAATTTAATATTTTAATTTGATAAAATATCAAAAAATAATTTATATACATGGATGTTCCGCATAAAAGTGCGTATACATTTCGTAGGTTGATTCCTGACCCCAAAACTAGAAAAAAATCGTATGGGAGGGTAGAGTTTTTCTTTAATTTTGAAAATTATTTGGGACTTTAATGTTTTTGTAAACATGTATATTAATCATTATATTCTAAAAAAATATAAAATATAGATAAGTTTTTAACTTTTACTTAAAAAGCAATTAAGCTAGGAATACAAATCTTTCTACAAATGAATGAATATGAATAATTGGCTTTTAGTTAGATTTTGTAGAGCTTTTCAATCCAGAGTTTCTCTCCAATAACTGAAAATATTGTTTTTGTTCAATGTTTTTCCAGTTTTTGTATCAGAAATCACTCCTAGAATGATCCCACACTAATGCGGCACACCTTGTATTTTTAAAAAAAAAAAACTGAAATATGTTTAATTATTTAATTTTTTTATTTAATTTTTTCGAATCTTTGTCCCATTCCATTTGAAATCCATTAATAACTACATAGTACATACTAATAAATATTACGAATTAATTTCTGAAAAAGAGTTCGATCGAGCTCTAATACTTGAAGATTTATAAAACAATACTAAATAAAAGATAACTTAGATCAAATTCTATTAGCGAAATATTCGATTTCTTGCATTCTTTTTTAAATTTTAAAATCTATAAAAAGTTCCAAACTAAATCTATTCAAATTTTAAAACAGCTTTTATCCAATCTTAATTTTTTTTTTCTCATCTCGAAACTTAATTTTTAAAATTTGTTTTTAACCAACTCTATAATTAAACATTTTTATATAATTTTATTTTAAATTTTAAACAACTGAGTAAAATGAGTATAAAATAAACAAAAATAAAAGGTGATAATTGAAAAAAAAGATTGATTTTACAAAAAAAAAAGTTTTTAATTTAATTTTTTTTTTTTAATTCAATAATTTTAAAAATTGTAAAAGAAACAAAATTTTAGAAAAAATTAAATTTAATAAAAAAAAAAAAAAATAAGAAAAATTAAATTTAAATAAAAAAAAATTACACACAAAAATAGTGTCCTTATTGTCTGAGTTCTTTTTTTATTAAAAATTAAAAATTTAGATTAAAAAAAAAAATAAATTTAACGAAAACACAAAAAACCAATTGGAATAAAAAATTTTTCTTACATCTAATAATTAGAGAATATTAAAACACATACACACATAAAATTATTTATATTTATTTATAAAAAAAAAAAAAAATATTAAAAAATTAAAACATGAATTAATAAAAAAAAAACATTAAAAACAAAAGAATATAAAAAGAAGTCAGAAATATCTGAAGATAAAAATATAAATAAATTAAAATAAAATAAAACAAAAATATATATAAAAGTATAATATGAATATATGTATATAAATAAATAATTTATATAAATATATATATAAATATATAATATTTCAATACATAATACAAGTATATTGTATAATATAAAACAAAATAATAGGAAAAAAATCACTTTTGAATTATATATATATATAAAAACCCAAGAAACAAATATATATATATATATATATATATAAAAATGCAAAAAAAAAATTTAACAAAAGAATATAAAAAATTCTTATATAAAAAAAGAAACAGAGAAATAAAATAAATAAAGTAAATTTAGAAAAAAAAAAAATGACTTTCTTTTGAATCAAATAAAAGGAACCCTGTACTTAACTAGACAGAATTCATATTTAGAAAAAACTATCATATAATTTTGATTTTCAATAAAATATTAATCATATATATATATATATATTTATCTTTTAGTTATATATAATTTTTTTTTGAACATAGAGATTCGAAAAATATTTCCAAACACTTATTTACCTCCTCCAAAACCACACAAACAGAACAGAATTTCATGTTATGAGGTGACCGTTTAAAAATCGTTATGCTTAAACGGGTTAATAAAACGAAAAATAATGTGGTTGACATATTTAAAACCCAAAGCATTAATCGCGTGTTACTACTTTCGGTAAAGAACTATCACATTCCAAAATTTGACATTTTGAAAATAGTTCAGTAAAGCCAGGATCAAGCTCAGAATGACAGCCATCTTAAATCTTAAATCATCAAGAAATCTTAAAATTGCGGTTAACTCAATTCCAGGGATTATAAAAAAAATATTTATTTTTTTTTTAAATATGACAAGATTGGAATGTCAAGAATAAATTTACACATGACCTTTCTATTTTCGATTGCTTGTATCAAATTAGCAATTAATTATCGTATCGCAACTTAAAATCGCATTTATTTGGGATGCCATTAACACATTAAGGAACCAAATGACATAAAATTTAAATATGTATTACATTTACATTGCGATTGTATGTAAATTATTTAAGTAATAGTATGACTTAGCATATGAAACTGATTTGGTATTTTTGTATATTGAAACTTGTATTTGTGTACTTTAACTTTCTTTGTTTATGTAACGCAGCAAAGCCAAGTTCTTAGGTTTTGACAATTAAGATAATTAATATATTTTAAATATGTAATAACATATTTTAAAAATAATTCTGCACATTTAAAACCTTGTACACCAAAACTTTTTTAAATAAAATTTGCTCTTAAAAAATAAAAAAATAATTTTGTTTATTTTACCAGCCCAAGTAAATGCATTAACTCAGTCACTATAAAAACCAATTGGAGTATCATTGTTTTCCTATAATAGTTTCTAATCGCACTGAAAAATCTTATTAACGAATTTCTTGTATTGTAATCAAATAAATTTTAACCTTAAGTAGATATTGAAAAGTTGTACTTTATTATTCAATGAAATTGTTCTTCTTTTTAATTATTTAGTTTATTATTGTATAACAAATTAATAAATTTGATTTTATTTAATATAAATTATCAAATTTTATCCCCTCGACCCTTTCATTAATTTTTTATTCGTTTAGTTTTTAAATTAACAATAAAAATAATTTGAAGGCAATTATTTTTTAAATTAAATGATTAAATTTAAATTTTTCGAATAATTTTGTATTTAAAATAAACCTTAGAATAATTTTAATTTATAAAAAAACTAAAAAAAAAAACCTTATATTAATCATTTTTGCCCCCCCGTTTTAGCTATTTGAGAATTGAGATGTCTTTTACAGTCACACAGGTTTTATAAAAAATTAAATTTAATTAAAACATGAAAAAAAAAACATTTTAATTGGGTACTGACTGGGTACTTTTAAAAAATTATTTAAAACAACACAAAAAAAAAAAAAAAAAACAAACTATAACAATTTTTTTTTTGGAGCTCATCTGCCGTGACATTTTGCAAGGCCAAAGATTTTCCTGTGGTTTTTTTTTTGTGACAAAAATAGTGATTATCACATTATAAGACATAGGAAAATAATTTTTATTAATTTTAACAAAAATTACTATAATAAAAAAAAAAAATTATTAAAATAACTAACAAATTAATAAAACATAATTCGCTCATAAAATTAATTACAAATTTTGCGATAATTCAATTATGAATAAATATATATTTCGAAAATGGCAAACTAACATAATAAAAAGAATTTGAAATCTAGATCTGATTTGAACAACTTATTTATTTTACATATATATATATATATACATACAGTAAAGATAATAGAAAGAGGGACAAATTCATATAACCCTTTTTAGTATGAAATATTTTTGAAAAAAATATACGATGTTCCGTTGCTGCGTTATGTGCATTGTATGTGTATTTTGATTGTATATGTTGTTTTTTAGTAAATAAATATGTAAGCGAGTGTGTATATAATATTATTACAAAAAGAGTAAATAAATACTTTTATTTATTAAGTAAACAAAATCTTTTCTAAATAGAATAAACGTTTACTAATACATTCAAAACCTGGAACATTGTTTATTTTTTGCAAATATATTTCATACTTAAAAAGTTTATATTAATTTGTCCCTATTTGTATTATCTTTACTTTATGATATAATTTAATTTAAATTTTTATATGTTAGATATTAATTTAACACATAGGGGTATGTTTAAATTAGAATATGAATTCAAACTTTGAAATTATGTGTATTTCAAGATATTTTACTGAAACCATATACAGTCAGGAAAGCATATTAAATATACTTAGCAACAATATTGTTTTTAGAGGACGCTTAGCGTTAATTAGGTGTTTCACAAGGTTCTATCCTAGGACCGGATTTATTCAAAATATACATAAACGACATGACAAAATTAAAAATAAAAGGTGTTATTGAAAAAAAAGGTTATTGAAAACGATCTTCATTCCATATATTGCTCCTACATTTTGTCAAATATTAATTACTTAAACCCAATTTGGAGTGGAACTTCCCAAATCAATCTAAACAAACTCGATATTCTTCATAAAAAATCTATCAAAATTATTCATAATTATCCAAAGAGATATCCAACACATTTATTGTACACAGAACAGTATATTAGTCTGGCCAAGATTTGTAAATATGAATTAAATATGGTTGCTTTCAAAATTATAAATAATTTAATAAAACACAACTTTATTCTGAATACAATGACTGATATACATAGCCACAACACGAGAAACAAATCGAACTATTATTTAAGTCTTTTCAAAACAGAAAACCACAAAAATAATTCTTCGATTCTATAATAAATTCTCTTTACGACTGTCTTAAACTTTATAACAAATTACCTCAAGAAATTAAAGCTATTGTTAATATAAGCATCTTCAAAAAGAAAATTAAAAAAATTGTAACATGTTAGTCAATGATGTAATGTTAGTAAAAATAAATAAATAAATAAATTCATTGTTATAAAATGATATTGTTATAGTTGTTATATACATATATAAAAACACTTATTTTTACTTTTGTTAAAAACTGTCAGATTATATATCTTATTAAATTATTAGACCAAACAGCTAAAGCTATGATCTATGTCACTTAAATCTGTATTTTATATAGTTTTTAATTAATAACGAAGGGAAAAAAAAAAAAAAAAAATTGCGAAAAGCAAAGAAACAATCGCGACTCTTAAGTCTGCGTAAATTACATTCAAGCTCGTCAGAAAAAAGGTTTTTTTGAGCTAAAGAGTGGGTTACGGAACATATAAGAAAGCTTAAAATATTCATTAGCGGAACAAGGGGATCCACCACTTAACAGTGTTAAAAGAGATACTTTTCTGAATCTTTGTTTCCTTTGCGGATCCGTAATTTATATTTAAAACAGTGTGATCCGACGTTCACGGACCGATCATATTTATCACATCAGCAACGATACTACAAATACGCAATATAAGTATAATTATAAGTATAAGTACAAAATATAAGTATAAAAACTTGTTTTACAGGTTCATATTAACATATAGTCTGTTGAATGTTAACATTCCGATTTAAAATATGAAATTTTTCCATCTATATCACCTTTTGTTTTTACATCAATCTCCATTAATAAATAAATTCACAAATTTCAAATACAAATTTTCTTAGATTTTCCTTTTCTATTCTGAAGAACTTCCAACACATGTACTCTACTTTTCTCTAATAATATAATTAAACACCATCATAAAAAATAAATTATGTTGGAACAATAGATATTGTAAATTTTTTTCTATGGTTCAAAAATTTGGGGATTCTAAGGTTTAACTAGTATCCGCGTAGGACCAAATGACTAAATATAAAAGATAGCTGGTATTGCCAGCTTTCAAAAAATATATAGCTTTAATGGCGCATATTATCCTTTAAGGACGAAAAGGACATTTAAAAGTATCCTTGTTATTTTAGTCTATTTTACAAAAACCGTTATAATTAGCGATTTGTTGAATATATATGTATTCAGTTTAAGCTAATAATTAAGATGACGGTCTGGAGAATATTTTACCGTTTATTTGATGACGATAAGTGCTGCCGTTTTGGAGATATTGTAGTTCAAAGTTGAAAATTTTTGCAAAAAAAAAAATTTTTAACATCCTTTCTCTAAAACTCATATTTTTCAAAATTTTGCAAGGAAACCCTCTAAATATTTTTACATCGTTGGAAAGCTCTTATTTTTTGCTATAATTTGGGCATACAAAAGGTATGTCTATATTAAAACGTTTAGAAGATATAAGCATTTATGAAATAAAAAATTTTTTGTTTTGTAATTTTTTCTGTATAAAAAAAATGTTGATATGTTTTACAATTTTTTCAGCTGTTTTTAAATGAATTAAATAATTTTATTTTTGAAAAAAAAAAATTTTCATATGTTATAAATATGTTACCAGGTATAAGAAAATTCCAAAAAAAAAATTCCAAAAATCAAAACTTAATGACAAACTATTTTTTAAAAACAGTAATTTTTTACATGAATATTTCAGCAAATAAAAATTAAAAAATAGTGGGGGCTGCCGCCCCCAAACCCCCGCTAAACAAATTATTGAAACCCTGATTTTGAATCCAACTCCAAAATCCCTCCTAATTCAGAATCTCACGTACACAAATATATAAATATTCTGGAAAAAGCGTATAATCCTGTAATTGTAGCCAACTATAAAATCTATACTTATTATTTTTTACATGCATATTTCAACAAATAAAAATTTTAAAATAGTGGGGGCTGCCGCTAAACAAATTATTGAAACCCTGATTTTAAATCCAACTCTAAAATCCCTACTAATTCAGAATCTCACGTATACAAATATATAAATATTCTGGAAAAAGCGTATAATCCTGTAATTGTAGCCAACTATAAAATCTCTCCTAATTATTTTTTACATGCGTATTTCAACAAATAAAAATTTAAAAATAGTGGGGGCTGCTGCCCCCAAACCCCCGCTAAACAAATTATTGAAACCCTGATTTTAAATCCAATTCTAAAATCCCTCCTAATTCAGAATCTCACGTATACATATGTATAAATATTCTGGAAAAAGCGTATAATCCTGTAATTGTAGCCAACTATAAAATCTATCCTTATTATTTTTTACATGCATATTTCAATAAATAAAAATTTAAAAATAGTGGGGGCTGCCGCCCCCAAACCCCCGCTAAACAAATTATTGAAACCCTGATTTTAAATCCAATTCTAAAATCCCTCCTAATTCAGAATCTCACGTATACATATGTATAAATATTCTGGAAAAAGCGTATAATCCTGATTTTGTAACAAACTCTAAAATTCTTGCTCGCTAAAGCTATGGAAATATTTTTTGGCAAAATAAATTTATGAGAAAAAAAGTATGAAAATGTATTTTTTAATAAAATTGTTGTGTCAGTTTTTTATTCATGTTCTCTGGTGGGGCTATTTGTCAACATATACCATACTTATTATATACCGTTTGAAAGAGTGTCAAAATACCTTTCTAACAGTATAATAAAAAATACAGGATGCTTTTGAAAATTACATAGTTATAGTGGTTTTTTTGAAAGTTCAAAATTTTTTTTTTTTTTGTTTTAAATTTCCACTTGAAATTGCAATATCTCCAAAACGGCAACACCTATCGTCATCAAATAAACGTTTAAATATTCTCCAGACTGTCATCTTAATTAATAGCTTTGATTGAATATATATGTATTGAACAGATCGCTAGATATACCGTTTTTTGTAAAATAGACTAAAATAACAAGGATACTTTTAAATGTCCTTTTCGTCCTTAAAGGATAATATGCGCCATTAAAGCTATTTATTTTTTGAAAGCTGGCAACACCAGCTATCTTTTATATTTAGTCATTTGGTCCTACGCGGATACTAGTTAAACCTTAGAATAGCCAAAAATTTTTCTAAGTCATTGACACTCACTCACTATTGTTTCCTAGTTTCTTTTTAATTTGCAAAAAAAAATGTTCTTTTCATTCATCATAAAAATACTTAAAAAAAAAATATAATTTATAAATTCATGGGTAGCAATTATTAGAAATTCTGGATTCTTTTGAAGTACCTACATATCTAAAAATCAGAATTCTTCTATGCTACTTATGTAGGAATTTAATATCTGTTTAATATTAAAAAATATTAAAAATAAAAATGTAGATGATGAAGTGCTTTGTAGCAAGTTTAAATTTTAAAAACTTGTCCTTCTAATGTTCAAGGTATCAATCAAAAAAATTATGGGAGTCTAAAATCAATAAATGATCTCATTATCAAATTGAAACGATCACTTAATTTGATTGAATAATTAGGGTGGATGAAAAAATATTTATGAAAAGACCTTAATAATTTTAATTTTAATAGAATATTTTTTTATTTAAATTATTATCGAATTAAATAAAATTATTTTAATAATATTTAAAATTATCAATTAGTTAAAGTAATGACTATAATATTTATAACACTTCCTGAAACTTCCTTAAATTAGTAATTTTTTTAATATGTACATTATAATCTAATTTTAAGTTCAAGGATGGTACTTAATACTAGTAATTAAATATTGAATTTAAAAAAAAAATAAAGTAATTTAATTTATTGACAAGGGATTTTTTTTGGAAATATTAATATAAATTAATAAATTCGAATTAATATATATAAAATTAAATTTTCGGACTTTATTTTATTAATGACTTGCTAATACCCGATGCGCATTGCTGCGCCTTTCAATGGATATTTGACACAAAAAAATCCTGATTTACGAGTACAGATCAAATTTCAATATTATATAATTTTTTTAAAGAAAGCCTTTTATATCTTTTTTTCTCAGATTTTCTATTTTTAAGATACATTGGTCCATTTTACAGTCGATGACGTGTCAATTATCATAGAAAGTGTATGTAAATTGGATTAATTTCAAATTTATGAAATTTTTTTTTTTTTTTTCTTTTTCCTTTCTACATAGGGCTTTCACAAAGCCTTTCCATCTGTTTCTTTTAGTGCTATGACTTTCATTTGAGACCATGTTTTATTTAGTCCTGTTATTTCTCGCTCTATACTGTTCTACGCTATGTATTTCTAGGTCTACCAACATTTCTCTTTCCTTGAGGGTTCCGTTCCAGGACTTGCCTGGCTATGCAGTCTGGGGGTCTTCTAAGAATGAGACCTATCCACCTATATTTTCGTTTCTTAATTTCTATTTCGATAGGTTGTTGACCGGTAACTTCCCACAGATCTTCATTTCGTATTCTTCTTGGCCAGTATATTCTGCATATAATCCGGAGACACTTGTTTACAAATACTTGTAGGTTATATGTTTCTTTCTTATTAACTAGCCAAGTTTCACTACCATATAAGAGGATAGATTTTATACATGCTTGGAATATTCTAAGTTTGGTTTTTCTTGCAATTTGGGATGACCTCCATATTTTCCACATTCTTCCAAATGTTGCTCTGGCTTTCGTTAATTTATGAAATTAGTTATCATTAAAGAACTTCTTTAAAGAAACTCACGAGTCTTAATTTTCTCTTATTATTAATATTTATTTTGTTTTTACACCATTCAAATGGTGTTCTATGCTAAATAATTTCCAGTTTAAGTTTTTGTAATTGTACTAAAACTTGTTAGTTTTGGATATTAATAAAATTTTTTTTAAATTTTAAGTTTTCAATTAAAACTAATATTAATTTTAATAAAAATAAGAAGCGGATATGATGTTGAAAAAAAATTCTTAATTTTTTCTTGGCTTTATACTCTGTCAGAATTTTTTTTTTTATGACAGAAGATTGATCTGTTGAGATTTTAATTATAGCTTTAGGGTGATAGCGATGACTAAACCTGTTTTCATAAATTTATAAATAATGGTAATGTTCAGCAATCTATGAATATAAATTAATTATTACAATTAAATCAAACTTATATTATGTAATAATTAAAGTCTTAAATTAAATATTAACTGGTTTATGTTACAAAATTTTAAATTGATCAGGAAGGTTTCTACAAAGAAGGGACTTATTACACATTTATGACCTTACATTTCTTAATCTTTAAAAATTACAAAACGCTGTTGATTTTATACTAACGTTTAAAGTTTATATTGTTCATGACAAAAGAACAAACGTAAGTGATATTACAATTTATGAGAGACAAGAATAACGTGTAAGAATATTGCGTGTTCATTCATTGGTTTAACACCTACTAAACAAACAATTCCGTGTACTAAAAAGAAAATGTGCTCAACTTTTTTTGTATTTATTTTTTACGACATCTAAATCAAATTACATCAGTACTTTAATACACAATAGTTGAATAGAAGTAAAACAATTATCAGCATCACCTAGCGTACGATTGTTATTAATAATAAAAAAAAAAAATTTTCAGAATTACAAACATACATATATAATAATTGTATTTTGTTTAAAATTTGTAAAGGTAGGAAGAACCATGAACTAAACTTGGTATCGGCAACTAGTTCAGTACTAGTTTTAGTGACAGCTTTTTTTTGTAATGTTCTATAACTTTATTCTTTGTTGTTTTACAGTTAAAATTATACTTCTAAGTACAAATTATCCGAATTAATAACATGGTTTATTTTAATATTTGGAGAAATTATTTGTTAATTTGCAAAAAATAAAAATAACAAACGATTTAAATTACGTAAAAGAGTTCTGAAAAACGGTATAATAATATTTCAGATATATTGATATAAATTTTTTTTAAAATCTTTAACGGAAAGTAATACAAATTTAATTTGCACAGATTCACTCTTAAACTTTCCTATTTTAAAATTAAATAAAGAATAATTGATGTTCGAACAAACTATGAATACAATTGAAATCAACAAATTTCAAGTGATGGTCTTCATTATGGCGATTTGGGAAAATTCTCATGCATCTTGGTGGGATATAAAACTAAAAAATAGATAGTTAGGTTTGATACAAACAAATGCTCTATCGAAGAAATAGAATTTACAAAACTTTAACAGCTTAATTTTCAAATTTCATTTTCAAAAAAAAATTTAGAAAAGTATGCCTTAAAGTTTCACTGTGCTCGTCTGTCTGGGCGTTTACAAAATTTTTATACACTGTTTGAAAGAAAGTAATGAATAGTTAACTTCACAGTTAGATATAGCAAAAAAAAATAACGTTGTAGGTAAACTTTTTGCTGTAACTCAAACTGTTGATTATGTACAGCCCTGCGAAGTTGAAAATATCGAATAAAAGCTTTTAAAATATTCGAAAAACGTCAAACAACGACTGTTTCAAATATTACCGTTATGTGAAATTAAATTTTTGCAAAACTTTAGACCTCTTTAATCTTTCTAACGATTTAAGTTTTGAAATTATAAGAAGAGTTATTATAACTTTTGGTAATAACTATTAGTAATTTAAGAAAATAATTTTGAAACGCTCGTCGTTTCGGAACCTAAAACTGGGATGAGGAACTTAAAAGTTGCGTTTTAAACACCTGGAACTGGAATACTCTTTCATATTTTTTGAGGACTTGTGCTAACATTATAAAATGCTTAAAAATCAAGAATTAAAAAAAAAGTTGCTAAAAACTAATTTAGGAACATTGTTAAATTTTTGGAAATGGGCTTTTTTAAAAACTTTCAGTTTTTTTCATTACTTGTAAATAATTGTTTTTTTTTTTTTACTTTTGTTAATTTATTGTTATACACATAATATCAAAACATTTACAACAGTTCATTTAAAATTAAAAATTAAAGATTGCAAATTCGAAAAGAAAAAGATTGCATTTTATTGTAAATCTTGAAGGGTGAACTACATTGAAACGCTAGACTAAACTTTAATTCTCTTCCCTTTCTGCCAATTTTTTTCTTAGAATATAATTTCATTTTATTTTTTTCTTTTCTTAATTTTATTTTCACCTCACAAGTTAATATAATTATTATTTTTATAATCATCACATCACCATCATCATAATCATCATCATTATTAATATCATTAAAAAAAAACACTCTAACATTTATTATAAGAAACAACGCAGAATATTCACCTGTTAAAATTTTTTATACCTGCATTAAATCTGGTATAGATTTTAATGTCCACGATTCTGTATTCTGTATTAAATTCAAATTCAAAATCGTATTTTGATTTGTTCATGAATATATAGTATATATAATATGAATAACTTTATACCAGAATTTATTAAACCGAATTAAAATAAAAGTAAAACTAAAAAATTATAATAAAAATAAAAATAAGGTACGCAAATAAAGGTAAAAAAAAAAAATAGCAAGCAAAATGAAAGAAAATTAAAAAAAAAAAATGTTTTCAAACTTTAAATGTAGTGAAAAAAAAAACAATAACCTCGTACAGTAAAAAAATTATATATCAGTCTGAATTGTTATGTGATCGTGTTCGGATTAAATTTAAAATTTTTATCTAATTTTAAAATTGTTTTTCATTAATTTTTTTCAATTTATTTGCTTTGATAATGCGGAAAGAATCGATTTGTAAAATATAATTAATCGAATAAACGTTTTTTTAATTAAGGAGTTTTACTCCATTTTTTGGAACATCAGGATATAAATAAAGGATAAAATAACAGTTATGGCAAAATTTTTGTATCTACAATTTGGTAAACGATTTTTATTTTTTAAATTTAATATTTAAAATTATGAAAAGGCAATTCGATAAATATTTAAAAACTTATAATATAAAGTGTTTAGATAAAAGTGATTTAATTTAACGACTATTTAAAAAAAAATTATAATTAATTTAAAATTATACCGGGTATAGCATATATATATAGCAATTTGTGATCTAATACAATTAAGTTAAAACTTATACATGAGAATATTACGTAAAGGTGTGAAAAATAAAAAATTACAATTACAATTAACAATGAAATTTAATTGAATGATATATAATACTCATATTACAATTAATCACTAGGTTTACTATAAATAATAATATTTAAATAAAAAATTTTTTGGAAAACTTTTTAATGGGTGAATAAAAAAATTAAATTGTTGTGATTCTATTTAAATTTTATACATAGTCACTAAATATTTAACTGCAATTAAAAAAAAAAACAAATTAAAAGAAACCGCATCAAATTGAAATTGTTTATTAGTTTTAAAAAATTTTATAATAATATATTAATGGTATCTGATGATTGGACATTTTTCATATATTATAAATAAATATATATTCATTACACAATACACATATTTGTATATTAAACTTAAATATATTTGCTTGAAACTGTTTAATAAATTTAAAAAAAAAAACCATCTATAATAAGCTATACTCTATTATTTATTTGATGATAAAATAGTAATTTAAAATGTTGCAAATCACTGAACATCATGAGCACATGTCACAAGGTCGCATTTTTTTTTTTTTTTAAACATTTTTTATTTGTATTACTTTTAATTTTATTTTAAATATTATCAATTTTTATTATTACCCACATGACCCTATAAAAAAAGAAAAAAAAACAAAATAACAAAAAAAAATTTTAGAAAATATTTAAAATACTATTATTTTCCAAAAATTTCGTAAACATTGATTATCATTTTGCAAAAAAAAAATAATTAATAACGGGAAAATATCTAATGGTTATAAAAAAAATATTCATAATTTTGCATTTTGCAAAAAAAAAACCAGTCCAATGTTAAAATTGCATAATCAATTGATAAAATTTAATTTAGTTTCATATTCATATTGAATTTTAACCGCAATTAAAATACTGTTAGTTATGTGCTTAATTCTACACTGAACTTTAATTTCTTTGTAACTATCTGTTATTACTACTCTTCTAACATTTTTAAATATTTACTAAAATTACATTTATTTTGTAAACATGTAAATTAAAAAATGTAAACTTGTAAATTAATATTTTTGTTTTGTTAATTCGCAAAGTAAATTAGAAAATTCTATAAATTTATATTCTAAAAGATTTTTTTAAATGATATGATGTCCTCCTTGACGGGTGACAGCATGCTATCTATACGGATTATGCAAAGTTGTGGGTCCCAATTGCCAATACTTATAATAATTTAATAATAAATGTTATTTGTACAATATTATTTAAACAGATTAAATCATATATTTCGTCACCAAGGAGATTTTGTAAAACTAAAAACTATTAGAATTTGACTCACTTTTCCTCAGTTACGTAATCATCACCACAGAGGCCTCTTTAAATGATATAATAAAGGAATAATTTGTCTGCGTCATCATATACATTTGATTACTTTTAATTTAGATTTATATTTATTTAATGAGTCTCTAAGAAACTTTACAATTTTACAATTTAAAATTAAAATTATATTCTACATATATGCTCTACTATTAATTTTTAGTACATTTTCAAAAAATTTTGTAAAAACATACCTATATAGTTTCACTCTGTCCGTCCGTCCGTCTGTCCGTCTGTCCCTTTTTTAAATATACTAATTCTAGTTTCATTCTTTATATTATGGTGTAGTTCATTAAAAAGTTGCACTCCTTTGTACATTAGTGAATTTTGTAAGCTCGATTTTTTGTATAGCGGTAGTCTAAAATCTCCTCTGTTCCGTAAATAATAATAACCACCAAATTTAACTTAATATACAGTTATTTAGTACCAATAGCTTAAATAATATTAACTTTCAATATCAAAAGATTGTAAGAATTCATAATATTTAAAATTTCATTGTTAATCCTTTAATTTAACAAATTTTCTTAAGAATATCTTATATTTTAATTGCAAAACGTTTTCTAATCCAAATCTTAAACTGTTGGTTGAATTAAAAAATCAACAGCCAAATTAAACTAAGAAGAGAACAAAGAACACAGAATTTAAGACAAAGAATTTCTCCTCTGTTACGTTTTAACTTTATCAGATTAATTTTGTTAAAATATAATCTTCTATTCTATTTTAAAATAAAAAACAAATCTTAAGTCAAAAAAACTAGGTTAAACTCGATCACATACACTCCCAAACAAAATTATATTTAAATTAAAATTAGAGCGAAACATTTTCACATATATTATTATAATTTCTAATGTAATTTATTTAACCCTATAAAATTTAATTTAAATATATATATATATATATATTTTATAACAAATTTTCTCATTACGCAATCCTAATAATGGTAAACAAAGTGTATAAGTGATGAAGTACAATAACTACCATTGAATTGAAAAGGGTTGTTGTCATATAATTTTGTCAAAAAAAAAAAAATTTATAAATTGATGGATTTAAAACGATGTAACAAATTAACGCAACATTTTTAAAAAAATAATAATAAGAAAAAAAAACTTTATTGTTTATTAAACATAGTACATACAAAACAGTTTACGGCTATATGCACTAAAAACATTTCTATATATAATATAATTATTATTTTATTTATTTGTTATTTTACGTTTTTTTTTTTTTTTATTATTTTTGAATTTGTCGAAAATTAAATGAATTTCATGCTCCACTTACAGAAAAATTTTAAAGTTGTCTTTAGAATTTTCAAAAAAAATTTTCCTATGCGAATCTCGGATAAAAGTTATCAACTATAATAAAAAATCAAAATAAACTCCCAAAAATTGCACGCACCTTAAATATTTCTTCTTTTTCACTAAAAAAAAAAACAAATAAATTCAAAGTAAACCTTATATGTTGTAACTCACATCAAATTACTATTATTTTCTATTAATTTCAATAAAAATAGTTTGAAAAAACTAAATTTAATCTGAATTTAGTTCGTTTGTAATATGAAAGTAAAATTTATTAAATCTAAAATAGTAAATTTAGTTTTAACAGCTTCAAGTGACACAAAAACTCAATATAAAATTTATACAATTAGTACCGCGAAGCGCTCAAAATTCGAGCGATTTTCGCACTCAAATTATTATTTATATTTATAAACAAATAATTGAGCCGCGACCGGCAATTTTGTGACCGAATAAGCCGATTAATTACTGTTTTTATTAAATAACTGTAATTATCGCATAAAAACCCGTTTTATTTTATTTTTAAAATTACTTATTCCGCAGCTATAGTTTAAGTAACATTTATTATTGTATTTCTTAGCGTTTTATCGCACCATCGGACACCCTGTATAGTACAGTTAACATTTAAAATTAAAAAACATTACCTTAAAAATATGTTAATTTTAAAAATGTAAAAATTATTTTTTGAGACATTTGTACAAAACAAGGTCTTTAATCTTTAAAGCAGACCCTTAAAAACAAATTATTTTCCAAAGAATCAAAACAAAATTATATAATTATAACCCTATACTAAGAATCAATCTTCTCATCCATTTTTATCTCATTGTTCTTCAATAATTTTAATTTAAAATAATAATTATTTTCATTCCTTGTTAATGAACCAAAGTTTAAGGCAACCAAATTTTTAAAATGTTTCAATGATTCAGATCTTAAAGTTTTAAATACTAAACTGTAATCTAACTGAATATTTTTTAAATAAAAAAAAAGAAAATTTAATTAAAATGTCTGAAATATTTACAAACAATGAAAATAGACAAATAATTTTCTCACATAATTAATTAAAGGTAAGCATAAAATGCAAATCACAGAAATAAAAGTAAAAATAATGAATCATTGACATTTTATAAAACTTTGATCAGGTTCAGATGAAAGAAATTTGTTTTAAGTACTTATGGTACCTCTCATATAAAAGTTTCGAAAAATGTATTTTGAGAATATTTTTTTGCCAGACAATTTTTAGTGCGCTTTACGTAGTTCTTAAGAGCAAGAAAGATATGGATAAGGAGAATTGTTATAGAACCCTTTAAGTTGTATGAACAAAGATTAATAACATCAAGTTGATTATCATGGCCATATGAAAAGATATTGCCAAGTTCTAGCAGTTTTTATTGTGGCGTATAATTTGGAAATCGTGTTGAAGTTTCGAGATTTTTGGTATATAGAGTATCTTAAAGCTCTTATATTAAATAAATGTCAGTTCATGTAGTGTATCACTTAAAAAAGGCTTGAGAAGCTTTAAACAACTTTTACTTCGGGAATGTGGTTCTTGGTTTTCAGCTATGAAATAGCAAACCTTATTTAGAGCATTTTTACCCACAAAAATTGTTTTTATTAAGTTTCTAATTTGTTTTAAACTAAAATCGAATTCAATAATACCAATAATTATTTTTAGCTTATTTTTTTTTAATTAATAAAAATCATTAATTAATTAATTAATTATTTTATACCTTAACAACAAATAATTCATTAACCAAAATAAAATTTTTATCTTTTCACGTTTTACATGCGGTCACAAAACAATCTCCAGCATTTTACAAATAGTTTATTATCACGTACAAATATATACCATATCGGTTGAAATTGATTTAGGTCAGATTCTATTCAGTTTAAAAATAAATAAATCACAAAATAACTCATTTAAACTCATCATAATTAATTAATAAATATTATTTAGAAAGAGCGACATTTAATAAAAAAAAAAAACATGATTCCGAAAATGAAAGCTAAAATACAAATAAATATAAAATCACAAACAAATTGATATACGATCAAAAAAAAATCCCCTTTTTAGGTCAAAAGTGTAGCAAATTTATCACAAAAACAAAATATAACAAAATTCAATAAAAAGAAAAAAACCGCGTAATCATCAATCAATTCTCCCATACTCCGAATATTCTAAAAAAAAACTGTAAAACCTAAATAACAATTTATTAGTATTTTACTTTTAGCCTAAATTTATCTGATCTCTTTCTGTTCCCGTTGTAGTTTGCAATAAAAAAAAAAAAAATTCTCAAATGCGATGAGAATTGATCGTGCCTCAAATATTCAAAAAATTAAATTAGTTTGAATGATGGTCATTAAGCGGTTTTTTTTTTTTGTATCTCTCTCTTTAAATCTCTGCTAGACCGTGAGATTGCTAATGGCTAAAAACGTATATTTATTTTTTTTTTTATTTTATTTTCATATTTTTAAAACCTTTAATTTATTAAAGAGAGATTAAGCGTAAAAATTTAAATGTATGCCTATAATATTAGAGTTAGGAATTTAGAGGTTGGTTTAATTCTTTGAAAAATACATTTTTAACATATTAAAATTTTCTATTCTAACATGATTGGGATTATATTGAAATCACATATAATAAGTAAGTTAGCTTATTTTGATAATTTTAATTTATTAATTTATTTTTAAACAGTTTCATTCCGCTTACAATGTGATAAGTGAGTGTATATTGTTTAAATCAAATATTCTATATTTTATTGTAAATATATTTGGTCACCAAGGGGATTTTGTTATGAAAAATTATTTTTGAAAGAAATATTTCATTATCTATTCGGGAATTAGTCCCGCATCCACTTGGTTAATAACACTTGCCCACTACACCATTTAGGTCCCAAAATGAAAAATTACAATTCAATAAAACTTATAATTATAAATAAATAAAAATTTTAATCCGAAGTCTAAGTTGTTTAGTTCAATATTCCGAACGGTGTTATTAATTCCTTCATTAAATCTTTTCTTGTAATTACCAGTTGTAGGGTTTTACAACTTTACAATTTTTAACTAATTAATAATATGATGAACCTGATGTCAAATAAATCGTATGTTATAAAAATAAATTTTTAAAAATTAGCCAAAATTTTTTTTTAATTTTTTAAAATTTAAAATGATTTTTATCTGACGGTTTAAAATAAAAAAAAAATATTCGTAAAATGTTATTTATTTTTTTTTTTTAGAATTAAGAACATCATTAAAATTTTTTTTTCAGTATCTTAAGATATTCTTAAAAATGAACAAGAAAGTAAAACAAAAGAAATAAAGTCACTAATAACTGTGTTTTAGCGTATCTTGAAATGTTTTAAAAGAAAATTTTTTTTTTGAAATTGATGGGTTTCTTCCTCTTTTCATTTTTTCATTCTTATTTTTGTTGTTTTATTTTTTTTTTTTTTTGCTAAAAATTTCATTTTAATTTTTTAGTTTTTATTTAGTCTCTGTTTAAAAACGAATTGAAATAAAATTGTCGAATTCACATTTAGTCACTCATTCGAATTATCACCAATCATAGTCATTAATTAATTTCAAAATTTACTTGAATGGATTGCGGATATTCTTAATGCAATTTTTTAAAATTAAAATTAAAAAAAAAATTTTAATTTAATTTTCACCCATAAAAAATCCAAAAAAAAAATTTAATTTTATTATTTACATTGATATTTTATTGTGTAATATTTAAGTATGACTTCATAGAAGAAAGTTTACAAAAAAAAAAGTGCAGTGAAATAATAAAAGTGTCAATTATTCATATTTAGTATTTAAATAAAAAATTTTACTTAATGCATTAAACATATTTTAAATTAGGAATTTTTAAATTAAAATAAATTTAAAAATTAAAAAAAAAATTAATAATAAAATAAAAAAATAAAAAATCCATATAATAAAAATGATGCATTTTAGAATAATAAAAGTAGCTTTAAGTGCAATATTTTTAATTATATTGTTTAATAATAATGGCATTGTTAATTCAGTAACAATTGATAACACTTTAGTAGCAGGTGGAGAAGGTAAGTTTTTATTTGAATTATATTTAAATATATGACTGTATTGTGATACACTTTTGAAATTTTAATTCAAATACGAAAAAAAGTTTGGTTTTTATGTTTGTCAGTCCATTCGCTTATTCGTTTGGCAGTTGTAAGACCTCTGTACTATTCAAAATCAAGGAATTTTATTTAGATGGATGAATCTTATTAAAAAATTGTTGAAGTCATGGAACAATTTTTGTATATAGTTTCACTCATTACGGAGATAAAGGGACTTTTGGAAAAATAAAAAAAAAGGAATAGAACCAGAGCATCGAATTAGTGCCATAAAAATGTTTAGAACTTATTTGCATATCTTTAAAATTAATAAAACTTGCGGATTCAAAATTGAAAAAATCAAGTTATATAATAAGAGAAGCACTTTTATGAAGTTTCAAACTGGTAATGTTTTAGTTTAAAAGAGAGTTTCAACCTGTAAAACTACTGGACTTTTCAGTAGTCTTGTAGTATTACATTGCCCAGACAAACTCCTGATTAAACTTTGATTGAATCTTACAGCTTATTTTTCGAAAATTTTACTTGAAAAGTTTTCAAATATTTGGATCAAGATTTTGGGCAGCTGCCGCACAAAGTTCTCAAGCCTAGTTTTATTTGTATTCTATTTTTTTCTTTTTGTTCTTTTTTTTAAACATCATACCGGATCTGCACGGGAGAGCTAACAAGGTCAACTATAATCATCTTCCTAGTTTCAATGAAAACAACAATATTACTTTACCGTTATTTATACAGTGAAAATACCTTTGACTCAAGAAGGTTGTTCAATAATTGAATGTAATATGCCTTTTAAAAAATGTTGTTGTTCCTTTTCAGTTTAGAATACAATTAAAATACACAATATAATAATTTACAGTTAGATAAAACAATAAAATAAATTTAGCATATATTATGCCCAAAATATTTTCAATGTCAATTCTAAATTAATAAACATAGTACAAATATTTTTAAAAATTTAATATTCAATATTGAATTTTATCCAAAAAAATAAAATATTTAACATTTTTTAATAGACCACAATTTTAACATAATATTATTAATTTGAACTTGACATCTTTTAGTTTTTTTCTTTTGTTCTAATAGCTATTTTATTTTTGTCCACAAATCAACTAGACTCCAACATTTTGCTAATTTCTGAAAATTTTATATAAAAACAAATATTTATTCTAAAAAAAAAGTCTCTCGCTGATTTAATATAGGCATTAGATTTATGCAAAAAAATCTTTGATGCATAACGAAAATTGCAAATTTTCTACTCCTCCCTAGATTGTTTGTCTAAAAGTTAGTTGTAGAGATATATTAAATGGGTCTGAATTCTAAATATTAAAAAAAAATAAACAAAAATTAAAAAGCTGAATAAAATTTTATTATGCTCCAATATATATATATACATATATATAAAATCAGATGTCATCAAAATCGTTGTATTACACTAATAGAAGCTCACTATTGTAGCAGTGTAACTTCAATGCCAATGACTTCATTTTATTCATCACATACTAACACTTAACATTCGTGAATTATAAACTTTCAAATAACACTAAATAAACCCATCATGCATATATTGTCGAAGAAGATAAAGTGATGGTGGTAAATAATAAAGGACCATGTATCACCACAATAAGCCAATGGTAGAGTGTTATGCTAAAAATTTACATCACAATAAAGCTTTTCTTCAAATTAACTCATATGGAAAAAAAAATTTTCGGAAAAATGAAAAAACGCGATCATTTCTGTTAAATCTGAATTTTTAATTAAAAATTGTATTAATAGCAATCTTTTATAGACTTGGAAAACTGGTAAATTTCCGGCATAAAAAAAAACTTAAACTGTACGAATGTTAAAGTTCTTAAAACTTTTTTAGAATATTAACAGTTAGGGAATTTATTTTTGAATTAAGTGTGGGCAGGATGTTCAGATCGGGATTAGCGTTGATATATATCAATCTTATGTTTACTAAATGTATAGTCATACTACTTCTGTAGTTCCATTTATAACGAGGAAGAGTGTAGTAGAGTAGACTGTGTCAACTCTGGGATACCCGTATGACCGTTATATAAACATTATATCATTATTATTATAAACATTAATTACTATTGGCAAAATTTCAAACATACCAGCTTTATTAGGTGTAGTGTAATGCTCTTATAAAAGAAGGAGTTGTATGGCAGCTACTCGAACGCTTGGCAGTAGACCAACCAAATTTTGCAGTAACTTTGGCCATTACACTAAACTATTTTTGGCAACATTTCAGACACCTAACTTCAATAGGTATAGAGTAATACTCATATAAAATAAGAAGTTGTATGACAGCTACTCGAACTCACGCATCAGACCAACCAAATTTTGTAGAAACTTTGGCCATAAAACTAAACTACTTTTGGTAAAATTTCAGACATGTAGCTGTAATAGGTACAGAGAAATACTCATATAAAAAAGGAAGTTGTATGGCAGCTACCCGAACCCATGGACCAAAATGGCTGGATTTAAATAGCGATGACGGCTATTGCAAAAAAACGAATTTGCGAAAATTTCAAGATCCTAGCTCCTTTAGTTTTTGAGTTATCGTGCGGACGGACGGACAGACGGACAGACGGACGGACATACATAGCTAAATCGATTTTTTTTTCGATTCTGATCCGATCCAAACGTAATGGCAAATTTATTATACCCTTTGACTATATTGTCATACAGGTATAAAAATGACATTTGATAAATTGACCCATACCAATGACTTTTACAAAGTCTGTTCTATGTTCTGATAAAAAAAAAACCTATACAATGATGTCGTAGTCTTCGCTTTAGAAAATAGAATTTATTTTAGTAAGAATTGAAAAATGTCATTGGGAACAAATTTTAAAGTCTACATTACAAACCGGAACTTACAACTAATCTCCTATGAATATTATTTTTGACGATTAAATGTCACTTTATCATTCCATTTTATTTTATGTTAACATATTTTAGAATTTTTAATTTAAACAAACTCTTAGAATAAAACAAATAAGAAACTTAAAATGTGATATATTAAAAAACAATAAAAATATAATTAATTAATGACTGATCCGGTATTTTAATTATCTTTCATCAACTTTATGACAGATCAATGTTCGTTTTTATTCTAATTTTTTTTAAATTATAAAAAATTCTTTTCAAAATTAAATTTGAAGCTCAATGACATTGAAATAATGAAAAGAACTCAAAATAAGAGAATTTTCTAGTTCACACTATCATTTGGTCCAAAAATTGTCATTTTTATTTACAGAGTTAAAAGTTCATTTGTTATGCGTTTTAAACAAAAACAAATAAAAAAATTGTTAAAAATTTCTGTTTAATTGTTGTGTATGTTTTTTTTTTGTAAAACGTAATTAAAATGCCTACCTAATGCCAATAAAAGAAATTCATTTTGCTGAGGGGTTCAAAAAATATACTATAAAATATGCTGAATTCCAAGAAAGGCTATAAACAAATCTAAATCAGTCAAACGAATTAAGAACCACCACAACTTATTATAAACTTTTTGTGAAGGCAAATGTTTGTAATTTTTAGCACAATCACATTTTAAAAAGATTTTGTAAAAATGTGCCTATATATATATATATATATATATATAGTTTGACCCTGTGCGTCCGTCCATCCGTCTATCCGTCCGTCCGTATGTTTACAAAAACTTTTACATAGCTTGAAATAGAGAAAAGAAATTTTAACTCCGGGTAGGTATTGCAAAGAATATATTTTCATAGATGACCTTTTTTCTGTACCCCACCTTTTATGGAGCTGCCGCCCCAAAAGCCTTTAATAAAGCTAAAAAGCCTTTAATTTAAATTGTTATAACAAGAGTTCTTTAAGGTTTAATTTTAATTTGAAAACGGTAAAAGATGGTTGCTTTTATAAGATTTATAAATTTTTTTTTGAAACGCAAATTCATAGGATTGCCATACTGAACTAAAATTCACGTTATAAAAAAATCAGTTTTTTGGCCTCTCATATCTTTTGAATGACTCAAATTAGAAATTTGGAAGAAAGAAGTTTGATTTTTAGAAATTAGTTCGAATTGATTAAGAAAGTTTTTTTGTTACGCCCTCTGTTAAGAAGCTGTTATGTGTCGAAAATCGAAATTTTATTATTTTTAAATATCTGTAAGTTAAATACCTGTCCAAATTTTTTTTTAGTAATATACAAAATTTAAAGCCCCAATATTATATTTAAACTTGTGTTAAAGGTATTCCTGAAATTTAAAGGAGTGCCTTAAAATTTGAGTAAGTGTTTCTTAGCTTTAACCATTTTTGCTTAGATAACAAAATTCTAGAAAAAACACCAAATTTTAGAGGAAATCAAAATTTAATTTCTAAAACCTCAAAATTTTGTATACGGGGAGAGATGGCGTTAGATCCTAGAGAATCATCATAAGTTTGCCTAGTAATAGTTTGAGAATTTACATTATTTTTTTTAAATCAGTAACTTAGTCACCAGTATATATATTTAAAAATTAAACTCAGTATGAAACCCTATAAAATTTTGAAAATATGCTTTTTTAAAAACCGTTGCTTTTTTTCATCACTTGTTTAAATAAATTATACAATTTTGTAATTACATATTTCCGTTTAATTTTTACTTCAGTATATAATCAATTATTTATTAGCCAAACTTTAATTGAATGACCATTCCTTATTTCTTTGTTTAAAATTTCTTAGGATATGAATCACAATTTTCCAGTCTAAGATTTTTAAAATTTACTTTTGTCTTGTAAAATAATTAATTTTTCTATTTTTACACGTATTTAACAGATTGTTTTGAAAGAATTGCACTTGGTGCAATGTTGCCTCTAGACAAAGCATTTCGTAATGATGATATCAATAGTGAAAGAAAATGTAAAGAGCTGTGCCTTAGTATTGGAGAAAAATGTCAAACAATAGCTTTTGGGTGAGTCAAATTATGTTAAAATTAATAGAAAATTATTAAATAGGTATTTTTTAATTCTTTGAAACTAATTAAAATTTTGATTTTATATTGTAGATTATCAATTCGTGGGAATGGAACGTGCCAAATTTCATCAGAAAAAATTGAAGTAGTTGGATCTCGACCAATAGGAACAATATTTGATCCAAATTTTGATTTATATTTAAGAAAAACTAATTGTTTAAATCTTTCATCAGTTGGAAATGATGTGCCATCACCGATTACACCAATCGACAATAATAGACCAACGACTGGATTTGGAACAAGTACTTTTTCTGGTGGTGGTTCAACAGCTTTTTCTGGTTCAACACTAGGAACAGATCCAACTTCAGAAATATACTCACCACCTTTTACAAGACCATCTACACTGCCCACAGATTCTACTGATACTCGCTTTCCTAGTACTGCACCAGGATATTCAACAATCAATAATGGTGACACAATCGGTACCACTTATGCCTTAAATGATAACACTGCCGAAACAAATTATCCAACTAGACCGCGACCAACAACAACATATGCTACAACACAATATGGAAATCCCGATCCCAACACATATAATAATAGGGTTAGTTACACAGAAGGAAGTCCATTGTATCCACATCCAACACTTTATGAATATCCAACAAATCGCCCAGCGTCATATGCTCAAAACATACCAACTGTTAATGATCGATACAATCAGTATGGTACTGTAAGTCAAAGAGTTACCACACCAAGACCAACTTTTGGTTCTGGTTATGGAAACGGTTATAGCTATGGAACTCCCGATCCAAATCGTAAAAGACGCCCGGACAATGATTATTATCCTGCCCCTCCAACAACTAATTATTATTCCACGGACTATGATCGTGAAAGATATCCATCAACTAGGCCTGACTTCACGACAACACCAGATAGAAGAAGACCAGACTATAACACTCCTACAAATAATGGCAATGGAAATGGTTACGATAGTCGACCAGATCCTCCATATACAGGTAGACCATCATATAATGATGGTTTCCCGCCAAAAAATGAATACGATCATAAAAGAGATCCAGAAAGAAGACCTGATGATGGACAAGGAAGACCAGGCTATAATAATAATAATAACAATGGGTATGACAACAGGCCTGGACAAAACGATAACCCCAGCTATGAAAATCGACCTGGATATGATAATCGACCCGGATATGATAGTCGACCTGGATATGAAAATCGTCCCGGTTATGATAATCGACCTGGATATGATGATGACAAGCGACCATCACGCCCAGGTTATGAAGCACCGACAAATAACCCACCAAATGGATATAATGGTTATAAAACGACAAATCCTCCGTACAACAATAGGATACCTACTACAACCCGACGGCCTTATACAGGGGATTATCCAACTGTAACAAATGTCAAAAATAAAACTTTTACACCTGGACAAGATAATGGTTATAATAGTCGGCCAGATTATAACGACAGACCTGGACAAGGTAATGGTTACAATGATGACAGACAAGTCAATGGAAATGGTTATAACAGTAATAATAATCAAGGAAATGGTTATGGTAATACTCCTACAAAACCTACACAACCTACAAACAATAATAACGGATATGGTGAAAATCCAAATAAAAATGGCGGATATGGTGGAAATTCAAATAACAATGGGGGATATGGCGGAAATTCAAACGGCTACAGACCTCATGACAATAGAACAAGACCAGGAAATCACAGACCATATGGTTCAAATGATTATGCACCAAGACCAGAAGGTAAATATAATGATACAAATGATCAAACGATCGAAACCTATTTCAATCCGGATGAATATTTTCAAACGCTTTGGACAAGTAAGTAATTAATTATTCGAAATCGTTTTGCGAGTGCTGTGATAATTTCTTCTTCTTTGATATAATAATAACATGCTCTTCTTTTCACTTTCGTGTGTTTGTGTTATTTTTCTTATTTATGAATTAAACTAATTTCTTTTTCTTTCATTTTGAACACCCAAAAAAGACTTTAATAAATATTTGAATTATCAAAGGGTATTCAAAATGGATATTTTGTTAACCTAATTATACTATTCATCACTTATAAATTAATACAAATGTTAATTATATAAAAGTGTTAATTTATAAATAACATTTAAATACATGGGAAACAATCGGCAAAATTAGTTTTGATCAAAAAAAATTCTGGGAAAATGAAATACTATTGAATATTGTTTTGAATTTTGATATTTTCAATAAAAATGATTTGCATACATTTAGGCTAATCGAAAATCAACTAAATTGCCAAATTTTGTATATATTTTTTTTTGCAATGAAATAATTTACTAAAATGGATTTAGTGTTAATTATAAAAAATTTTAAAATGATTTTTTTTTTATTTTTTTAAGTTTATCATTTTTGAAGTTTTGTTAATATAAAAATTTTTTTGAAGTTAAACCAGGTGGATATGGAGAAAGACTGGATGTTGGATATTATGATAATGATTACAACGGTGGAAATCGTTTTCATTTTATGGAATATAATGGAGGTTAGTTAATTAATCATTTTATAAATACAAGGCAATTAATATTTTAAAATTATTTTTTGATTTTTCTATTTATTTATTTATTTATTTATTTATTTATATTTAATATTACAAGTCATAAATAATACCGCAATATTTCAAAACTATCGGTTACTAAAACCGTTTTAGGTTAAGATCTCTCACAAAATATTTTAAATTATATAAAATATATCTTAAGGACTCGAAAGAAAGAGAAAAACAGTATTAATTAATTTCTGATATTTTTTTTATTTATTTATTTATTTAAGTTTCTAATATTACATAAAAATTTTAGGTCTGATACTTTTTTACACAATAATAACATTTGAATATTATTTTTTTGCATATTTACAGGCAAACCAAAATAAGTTACTTTATCCATTATTTATTTTGAACTTTTGTATAACAGTTTTTTACTTTGGTAATGCAGTAAATATAAATATAACAGTTGAAACTCGAAATGCTGTTTAAATTTAAAATGATAGTTTTGTGTGATACAATTTAAATATCTCTTTTTCTAATTAATTTATTTGACTAATTTTTGATAAAATATTATTTTCTCGATTAAATAATAAATAAAAATTATTATTCAATATTGTGAAAATCAAATAAAAAACTTTCTAAAAATCCAATTATGGGTGCATTAAACGCAATTAAAACTTTAATTTCTTTCAACGCTTGGGAAAATTTCTTTCAGACGATTTTGTAGTAACAATTAACAATTAAACTAAAAATTGTTGTAAAGTTGCGGTATATTAATTAAGTACTTAAAACAAAAAAACTTAAGTATGTAAATTTGCATATAATAAATGAACTGCCATGATATTAATAAGACGTCGCCTGTCTTATTTTCTTTTGTTTTTTTTTTTTAATTAAACAATCTTGTCTTGATATCATGTAACAAAACTTAAATATTCTATTCTTTCGATTTTCTGTTATTTTTCTTTTGTTTTTCAATTACAATTAAAGGTGTGCATTAACTAACGGATTATTGAATTAATTTTAATGCAAACATAGAAAAAAAAATTTAAATTTTTGTTAAAATATAACGGAATTTATTTAATTTTTACTTTGGTTTTTTAGGTGAGCACTTCCTTTTCTAACGATGATTAATTAAGTTCTGCTTAAGATATTATGTATTTAATTAACATTTAAATAAAATAATTTAAGATGTAGGTTTAGGTTTTACCGTTATTATTTAAATGTTATGTAGGATAATTCACAGAAGCTAGTAAATAAGGTTGAACTATTTTAAATTTGGGTGCATTATATTCTATTTTATTAGTAGTATAATCCACAAATGCAAAATTTTTTTCAATTGTTCCTATTGTGGTACATCAGTCTCTAATCATCTTCAATAAACAGGTGTGACACTCAATTATAATTCATTTTAATATTTTAAGGCTTATCCCAAAAAAATTCTAAATTCTATACATGTTACAATTTAAAATATATTCAAAAATAAGTAGAACTAAAAAAAACACAAATTATTTTTAGAAGTGAATTAATTAATTTTCATTTCGAATTAAATTTTAAAATGAATCTTTAATCACGAATTTATACATTATTTCCGTTTTGCATTTTTTTTTTATGTCAAATGTGCAGATTTAGGTCACTTTGTCTATAAACATTGCATTTAAATTACATTAAAAATTTTTTTTAAAAAACACAAATTGCAATTTAAACAATTATCAACGAATACTACAATTGTATTTAGTTTCAAATAAATTACAATTAAAAAAAAAAAACATTTTAATATTGAAATGACAACATTACCCTATTAATCAGAGCAATTAGAGTGCATTTAATTTGAAATTACAATGATTTAGAACCCGTGATATAATTTTTATACATAAAAATTTTTAGTATTACAATCATAAAATTCCCATAACACATGACGATAATCCAAGGTCAACGGTAGCGCACTTTAATGTTAATAAAATTTTTATTAAATAAAAAAAAAAAAACAAAATAAACGTTTTTTTATGAGATGGCGTTTTTTTATGAAGTTATAGTCAGTTATTTTATCTAAAAAATTGAAATTCCATCAACCAGTTACTGTAATTATTTAATAATAATTATAATAATTAGGAGTTAATGTTGGATTTAAGTAATAAAGTGAAGGCATTAAATTATTAAGTGTTTATTAAAAACAAAACATAATATACTTCAAAGATTTTCGCATTAAAAAGTTCTATTCTAAGTAAGAAGTTGGAAAAACTAAATTTATTTATTATGTCATCAATTTTCATGTAGAATAAGTTCATGATAATTTAATTCTTTTGTATAGGTAACTAGGCAGTGCTTTTGTCTTTAGTTGTCACACTTGAATGTCGCATAATAATTACATTCATGTTTTATGGAAAATGAATAAATGAATGACTTGATAATTCACATTATTATATATACAAGTACTAACTTGTCATGTTGTGTGAATTTATTCAATTTTTGGAATTTTGACAATATTTTACTATTTTTTTTTTTTTTTCTTTTTTGGTTTTATAATGTTAATAATTTGGTTTTAAAGATATTTATCAAAATATTATGATTAATTTAATTATTATTATAATTTAATTTTTTTATGCGGAAATAAAAGAATTCCGGAATTTAAAACATTGGTATGCAGTCAAATCTAGTTAGGAAGTTTTTTTTTTCGGTTTGCCAAACTCTGGAAAAATCGTTACAAAAAAAAAAAAAATTTAAATGATTGTTGATTTTTAGAATTTTGAAAAAAAAAAAATACTTAAAATTAAAACAAAAAATAAGTTTATAAATTTCGTAGACCATGAAATTCGTAGAAGGACATTAAATATTCATATATCAATCATACATATGACATCTCCGTTTAAGTAACAAAGTTTGAATCATTTCAAAATTACAAAATTAATTTCTAAAAAATTAGATGTTAAAATTTAAATTTGCACTAATTTAAATTATGATTTTCCTTTTATTTTAGAATAACTACAAAATCTATTTTATTTATACTCGTATAACTTTAATAACATTTGAAATTAATGAGTTAATTTAATACCAATGCTAATCTTACATCCACATTGAGTTTAAGTTTTGAGAAGTTTAAATAAATCGCAGCGCAAATCTGTCAATATTTAAGGAGTAAAAGATTTCGGTATTTACTCAGTTAAATTATATTTTATTGGGATTTGGGATTTATATATCTTCTTAGATCTTCACAAAAAAATTTAAATGTCTTCTATTATCTGAATTCAATTTTATAAAATAATTAAATTAAAAGCCAATTTAGTACTGAATACACCCAAATAGACCAATTTAATTTCTTAATTAATAAAATTTTATTCAAACAGATATTTTCATAAATTAATTAATAACTTATTGAAAATTTTCTTTCACTTTGCCATTGAATGCTAATTTTATGTTTGTAATATGCTAAAATTTTCTTTTATAAATTAGCGACTTGTCATAATACTAATATAGATTTAAATGTTTTATTAACACATTCTAAACATTTTAATACCGGAACTAAAAATATTTTTCTAAAACCAACAGCCCACCACTAGCTGAGCTGTCTTTCTTATATTTTTTAATATTAAATTTCAAAAGTCAACGTTTCTCAAAAATTAACTCTAAGTATACTTCTAATTTTAACTTCTAATTCAAGTTTTTGTTAAATGATTTATAGATATAAATTTTATACTGACATTATTAAGTTTTTCACACCAAATTTATTATTATGATAATAAATTAATTCTGTCACTTTATATTTGCCACCATAAAATTTCAAAATAAAAAAATTAAATTTTATTAAAAAAAAACCAAAGAAAATTCAAAAATTTTAAATACCATTTTTTAGAACATTTTCAAAATATTTAAAAAAAATATGTTCCTATAAAGTTTTATTCTGTACGTCTGTCTGGGTTTTACAAAAATTCTAATTTCAGTTTGCGTTTGATATAAAGCAATTTTAACTTTGCATAAAAGTCACCAAAGAATCAAGGTTCATTTTTTATTGTAGTCCAACTCGTTACAAAGCTACAGTTCCCAAAAATTTGAAAAAGCTCTATATTTCAGTTCTAGAAAATTATATCTTCAATCTAGAAATGGTAAAAGGCAACTACTTTTATAAACTTTATAAATATATGCAAAATATCTAACCGACAGTTCAGTGTTAAAGTGGCGGCTTTTCAATCGAAAAGTCTCGGGATCAAACCCTGGTCGGATCATATCTAATAAAAAAAAATATAGTATTACAATAATTAATAAGTCCAAATGTCAAATCGACAATAGAATCACAATAAAATTCTAAGAAATTTACTTAGAACTTATTATGAAACATTGTTCAATTTAGGAAATCGGCTTTTTTCAAAAACCCCTTATTTTCCATTTCTTCTTTTTATATAGAATTAAAATAAGAAAAAATTGTAACTTCCGTAAGAAGGTTCATAAATTTTTTAAGAAATAAAAAATTAAAGGTAAAATTAGCTTTTTTTTCATATTCTTAATCACATTTTTAATTACTAAAACCGATATAATTATAAATCTACAATATTTACAAGACTTTTGATATGGTGAATGAATATCTTTTACTTCTTCATCTTTTCCAATTTAAAAAAAAAAAACCAAACGTATTTAAACTTCCTAATATGATACATCGCGAAATAATTATAAATTTTCAGTCAGGTACTAACAAACATCTTCAACAAGTTTTCATAATAATCGTATCTGATTTAGAATTGAATGTTAAGTAAATTCTTATTTCTTACTGTAATTTAAGGTGGTTTAAATTTAACTCAACTTTACTAGTGATTCTAAAAAAAAACAAAGACTAGTAAAACATGACCAAATTAAAATATGAATTTAATTGTTTCGTTTTTTTTGCAAATAGGAGACAACATGGTACCAAAAAGTTTAAAATAAATTAAATTGTACAAGTTCACGGTCAGTTTAAAAGAATACTTTAAATATCAAATAAATTACATAGATAATTTAACTATTATTTTAGTAAGTAATTAGTTACAATTACCATATATTATTTCATTTTATTTTATATTATAATTAAAATATTTAAATAAAAAGTTAATTGAAGACATTTATGAAGATTTGATGATTGAAACTAAATGTTGATTCTATCAAGAATTTTGAAATTCTTGATGATTTTGATTTGGTATTGTTTAATTCTAACAAAGAACATTTGCTATACCAACTTTAGTACTTTAGTATAATGGTTTTTTTTTTTTTAAATTGAATGATTACTCGTAATGATTACTCATTTATATATACATTTAATGTGTATGAAAAACTATCATATGTCATGGAATTAGTAAATTTTCGATACAATGAGGAAAAGAAACTTAAAAAAACTTAAATTTAAAGAAATTCACACACATAAAACACTTTTAATCTATTAATGTCGCAGGTGTATAACGTAATTTATGTCAACTTTTTCTAATTTACTATAATTGAAATTTGTCTAAATCATAGAGGTTTTTTTTTTTATGAAGCAATGATTTAATTTTTATTTAATTATATTTGAAGAATTTGAAAAAAAAAAAAATAAAAAAATGTTATAATTTTTGTAAAACTAAAAACTAAAGATATTCTTCAACTTTCTTTAAAGTAACTTTGCTGATACCATATATTGAAACTTTTACTTTCTTTGTTTATTTGGGGATTACAAATGAAAGCAGTTTAAAAATAAATGTTGGCAGCTATTTATAGTCTCTCAGATATATAGGTATCATAGGTGTGGTAGGAATAATAGTTATTAATTTTATTTATATTTATATTTATTTATGAAAATAATATGGACAGTGCTTTTGGAATATTACTAATATCATCGGTTACCACAGCTATAATACGTTAAATATTAAGATTCAAAATGGGTTTTCCACTATTTCTTGTAAACATATAGTTCTAAATATTATGACACTATCACAATTTTAAATATTTTAGCTGTAATGATAATTATATTTCAGTGATAACTTTAACTGCCTTGATTAATGACCTTACAACAAAGATTTATTTATACAATCCAAGTATATTAATGAATGGCAAACTTTGGGAACCATTTAATTTGAACATTTCTTAAATCAAAATTTTCTTTTGAGATGTCCACAATGTCTTTTTCAGTTGCACAATTTAAATTAATATAAAGATAGAATAAAAAAATTTATAAATATAAAAATATTAATGTAATTAATTAATAGGAACTTCATTCATTCTTGTATGTCCTTTAAAATATCTTAATTATTAACTTTTATATTAAATTTTGTATTTTGCACTGAAAAAATGTTTAATAAAACATTTACCAAACCCTTTACTAATATAAATTTGGAAAACCATATAAGAATTACAAAGTTTTTCCATATTTCGTACAATTAAGATACAACAAGACAACTAATGCATAAAAACTTGAACAAAATCAAACATTAAATTGCATAAAACATTTTTTTTTTATATTTAAATTAATAATTTATGCAAAGTCAATGTTTCGTAACACACAGCAACGTATAACAGAGAAGGACTTTTAAGTCAAAACTAAAAATAATTAATTTCTAATAGTTCCTTATTAGAAAAACTTAATTTATAAGATTTTTAAAAATAACAATAACTGATTAAAAAAACGTAAAATTCTTCCGGCCTCTATTTTATGAACAAAAAAACCTAAAGAATTGTTTAGTTCGTTAACAAAAAGTACCGTTGATAGGTTTCTATTTTTATTTAACTGGCATAAGTAATTTGCAAATCCATTATTAATTTTATTTTTCGTTTATAAATAAATTTTCAATTTTGCATAAATCAATTTTTATATATTATAAATGTATATGTATATAATCTCAACATTAACTTGATCTATTTTCAAATTACTTCGATATTTTTTCTAATACAAAAAAAATTTTAAATTTTCAAATTAAATTGGTTTTTCCTAAATCGACCCGATTTTTGGGATTCGGGAGTCGGATATACATGTATTATTAGAAAAAAGCTACCCTCCGACTTTATAATAGAACCTAAACACAGCAAGAGATATTAAAAAAGTCCAAACCTAGGCCTTTCAAATAAGAATTCGGTACTTTAAGTTACTATAAAACATAACTATTCTGGCATATCTATAGGAATATGTATATAATATAGAATTTTAAATAAATCAAAAACTACAGGTCGAATTGCTCCTCAAATATGGTTATTGATATATTAAAATTTGCATTTTCAGTCGTTATATCTTATAATTATACAGTTGACCATAATTTTGTATATTATTAAAATATAAAAATACTTAAACAATGCAATTTGACTTACTATTTAACTGAAATCATCTTTATCGCAACACTGAACCAAGCATTTCCATAGTTTCCAATATATATATATACATATATACTCATATATACAGATTGAAAAAATACGCAATACATATATTTAAGATTATGCATTCAATTTTAAAATCGAGTTATTAGTTCTTATTAATTTTTTTTTGTATATTCTTCATTTTTTCAGTTTTTCTTGAATTTCAATTAAAAATTCAACACCGACAGAAGGTCTAGAATATCCGTTTCTTCTTCTTTTATAATTTGTATATACACATATGTATGCTTTTACACATCACGCAAATTTAATCTTTTTGTATATATAAATATAATATTCATTGTCCTCACCACCATGTGTTAACGGTTTCATATGATGATGTCTTCTTAAATATTCATGGGATTATGAAAAAAAAAAAAAAACAAGAACAGAAACAACAAGTCAACTGCTAAGACATCATATAGTCAATATTAGCATAATATTCTGATAAACAAAAGAAAAACAAAAAAATCCAAATAAAAAAAAAAAAACAATACCTAGTCCGGTGTTCACCCATCCGATTCATTTGATTACATATATGTACTTACATTATGTAGTTACGTTTAAAACAGAACATACCTGATTCTTGTGTTTAAGAAAAAATCAAAACTCAAATAGTAAATTGCAAAATAATAATATTTTGTCAGAAATCTATGAGGCTCTAAATTGTAATAGACTCAAACCGAAGTTCAACTGGATACCGAATTAAATAAAATTAAGGGTAATTTCCAGTAGTTCGGTATACAAAATTATAATGCACCAGACTGTACGGACTGTACCAGATTCAGCTAGTTATAGTTATTTCCCTATTGATTCTTGTTCAATCTGAGCTCATACAGTTACAGTTTGACTCATATTTATTTTTTTAATCCTTCTTCCAATTCAATCTTTAAATATGAACCTCTTTCGCAATAATCCCAATAGAAAATTGAAAATCAATATACATATTAAACCAGGCTCGCGAATCTAATTAAATATAACATAGACGGGTCCAAAACTACAAAAAAAAATGTGACGATATCATTTGCAATTTGGCAAAAGTCGAGTAAAGAAATTGAAGGGCGAAATATACGCATCCATCAACTTCATATGTTACAAACGAAAATTTTAATTAATAACACCCTAATTTTTATTTAATCTACAAACATATGAATTGGTCGGTCCTAAATAAACGTTAAAAAAAATCGAAAGTGATAAATATAACTTTTGTACTAAATATATATTAACTTGTACTCTTATATTATGTATATGTATATGTATATATAGAGAATTACGGTAATGTTGGATGAATGACAAAATGGACTTTTATATATACAATGGAAATTTTACTCATATACCGATGTTAAAAAAAAATTTGGTTTTTTTTTTTGTGCAAAAAGTTTCTATTTCAATAGATTTTACATTTGTTTACTAACCATTGTTTTCATTTTATTTTAGTTTTCGTTTTTTTTTTTTTTTTGTGGGGCAGAAGTTCTAAATTAAAACTTTTATCCAAAAAAAAAACAAATACAATCAATATCATTTAAATGATAATGATGTTAATCATCTGTGCGGTTATTTAATTCCTTAAAAATTTTTTGAATAAGAACAAAATAAAAAAATTAGAAGAAGAAATTTTTAATAGAAGCACCCAGACCCACCCTCTTCTTCTTTGATTGTTATCCACAATATTCACCATAATCATATGTAATTCTATAATACATATATATATATAATATTATTTAAATATATTTTTCTAAGTATGTATATAAATAATTGTTATACAGTATATCTACTACTTAGTACCTCATTTAGTACCAACTCGTCATATAGTAGATGATATGTCTATTTATGTTGTTGCAATTGTATATTTAGTGATAGGTAGTATTTATTTCATGATGTTAGTTATTTTATTCTACAATCCTACAGTCATTGTCGTTTTTTATATTCATATATGTACTCATTATACTGTTGAATTCTTCTGTTACATTCTTACACAAAATAAATAAAAAAAAAAAAAAACAACAACAACAAAAATAATTAAACATTCGGGAAAAAATTTTATATAAAACCATCAGTAAGATTTCATTCAGATTCAGTTCAGTTTAGATTTTTTCAATAAAAATGTTCATTAATAACGCTTCCAGTGTTTGGGATCGGGTCGGATGTCATCAACTATAAAAAAAAAATAAAAATTAATTTGTCGCACGCGATCAAAATAAAAAAAAAAAATATAAAATAATAAAAAAACGTTTTGGTGATTTATAAAATTGTGGTGTTACATCTAGGATTAAAATTGTCATAATCGCGTTATTGACGTTGTCGTGCCCGTCATCGTTCGTTATTGTAAATGCGTGATATTGAGAGTACGATAGTTTTGTATTGTCATTTAATGCATTTTATAATATTGTCAACTCTGTCACTATATTTAATTTTTTTTTAGTGTATAATTCTAATCATAATGATTCTCTAACATTTTTTAATTAATTAAATTTTTTTTTTATGACTTTAATTACTATTTTTTTTTATTTATGTTTTTTTTTTCTAATTTTATTGTTTAAAAAAAAAATAACAGAAAAATAAATAAAGTTGACATTAGTATAAAATAAATATAACTATTGTTAGTAAGTTGGCAAGCAAATATAAAAATTTAAATAAATGCTCACGCAATTGTGTTTTCCGCACTTTTAAATTTTTTTTGTTATAATTTTAAAAATTTCATTCAGTTTTTTTAGATGGTCTTTTGTGATAAATTAAATAAAAAATATTTAAATAAAAAAAAAAATGTGGCTTTGACAAGGATTTCTTTTGTATGTTTGCCAAACTGTTGAAATTTAAAATATAGAAAATTTGGATTTGTAAAAATTTTAATTTTTTGAAATGGTAGAGTAAACTTTTGTTAAAATCTATTAAAAGTGATTCTATTAAAAAAAATTTAATAAAAATTAGACCGTGGTGAATTTGAATTATTTTTAAATTTAATGTATATATATATAACAAAAAAAAATGATGTAATTCAAAATAAATTTTTATTTAAAATAAAGGAAAATAGAAAGAAGAAATAAAAATATTATCACTTATGTTTGATGACAGAAAATTTAATTTAAAATAAAAAACAAAATAAACAATTTTAATGCAAAATTTGAAGGTTAAATTTTAGAAAAATAAAAGGAAATTTTTTGGAATATTTACATGACATACAAAATAAAAATTATATGGACTAATATACTTAAATTAACATAAAATACAAATTTAATTATTATACAATAATTGATTTAAAGAACCTGGATTCAAAAAAAATTTTAATTTTTAGTCTGCTACTGAAATTAGATTAAAAGTTTATCGTAATAAAATTGTTTTAAATTTATTTTGTGAAGTATAAAAAAAATAGTGGAAATTTATTACTTAAAAATTTGTTTATAAATTAAATTAAAAATGAATACAATGATCAAATTTTATTTAAAACTAATTTTAATTATTGGTATAAATTTTACACTATTTGTTCAAAGTTCATATGAAAGCACGATAATTGTAGTTGAAGATGCTAAAGGTAAATTGATTTAAAAATTAATAAAATAAAAATTAAAAATTTGGTATTATGTTTGAAATAAAAAATTATTAACATTAGGGCGAAACTTAAGTTAACGTCAAAATATTTTTAAATACGAATGGTACATGAAATTATATTCGAGAAACCGAAATACGCGTAATAATAATTTATTTTAAAAATACACTCTATATCCTGATATTTAAATAAAATTCAGAAAAAAGAGAATAGATATGAAAATAAAAATTGTTTGTTTGTATTAAAATATTTTAAACCACCGGTGGTGTAGTGGTTAGGACAGTTAGGACGTCGGCTTTTCAATCGAAGAGTTTCTGGTTCAAACCCAGATCAGATCATATCTAGCAAAATATTATAATTTGTAATTTATATCATATATCATAATATCAAATACACACATGTCCCACCTGAAAAGTAAAGGCTGAATCACTCGTTTATGACATTGTATTTGGGAGGGGATTGTACTTAAATAAATAAATTTAAATAAAGGTTTTTTGATAAATTATAAGATGCACTCGTATCCATTTCGGAATACGTCGACGTATGGAAGAGCTCGTATAAAAATTGTACATGGTATCGTTTGATTTTGTTTGATTGAACCTTTAAACTTTTTACGATCCATTTAGTTTTCTTTTTCCTTTATCGCAAATGACACAAGATTTTTTACTATTTTATAAAATATTCAATCAATTTTAAATAAAAATGAAAAATTTGCTTCACATAAAAAATTTTGTAATGTGAAAAAGAAAATATATATTTATATTTTTATTATTATATGTTTAATTCCCCAACCGTTAGATTAAGAAGTTTCTATTATTTTCTAATTCTACATTTAAATTCATAATTTTAGAAATTATCTTATTTTCACTTGAGATTAAAATATAACATAGTAGGTGCACATTTTAATTTGACTTCATTATTTAAAATTGTTTTAAACTTTTTTTATATTTCACTTGTGAATTTTTTTGAAAGGCTCATCATTACAAGTTAATTACATAATAAAAAGTTAAATAATTACTATAATTTGCGACCTTCAAGCTTATTTAATTTAACATAAAGTTTTGAATAATGAATGAAAAGTTCTGAACTTAAATTAAAATAAATTTAATTAAATTTAAAGAATTAAATAAAGTTACGAATATTTTTATTGTTTGAAGAAATGATGATCTCTGCTCTAATCCAATTTACTTAATATTATTTTGATTTTTTTTTTTTTTAATATTAAAGAAGTCTGTGAAATTTTGGGATGATGATTATTAAAATGAAAAAAATCTTCATTACCACGAGAAAGAAATAAAAGGTTAAAAATTTTTTAGTTCCGTGTTTCTCAATTGTTCTGACATTTTTATTACAATTAACGAAACATTTTTAAAAAAAAAAAAGAAAACTATATAAAAAAATAATTAAAATAAAATTTTTCTTAATTAAATAATTTGAGTTGTTTTTTATTAATATTTTTTAATTTTGAATTCTTTTAATATGATCAGCATGCTTTCGAAGAGTTTTAGCTGGAAAACGTATAGCTCCGCATTGGGTTCGTAGTACAATTGCATGTGAAAGAGTTGAAGATTGTATGCAAGAATGTGGTCATGAAAAACGTTTTCAATGTGAAGGTTTTAATTATAGATTAGATCCTTCTGGCCATGGACAAGGTGATTGTGAATTAATTGAAATACCACTTGCCCAAATGGATTTATATTCAAGTACCCAGCATCGTGATGCTAATTTATTACGTCATCCTGATTATGATTACTATGAAAGAGATCGAAATGCACCAACAAGTTGTCGTACAGCATGTAAGGATTGTAGTAGTGGAAAACCAATAAGTAGTCAACCAATTTACTTTAGACCTAGTTCACATGATAGACCATCGTCATCATCATATCATGATGACCATTTTCCGCCTTCAAGTAGTGGATATGGGCCACCTTTACCACCACCAGATCGTTATAACAGACCAACAAGTTCGGCAGTAGATCGATATCGACCCGCATCTTATGAAAGTAGACCCGATGAATACCATAGAGTTGATTTTTCATCACATGGCTATCATGAAAGTAGTGGAAGCGGAGGTTATTATAGACCAAGTTCACCTGGTTATGGTGGAGATCGTATTGATAGATATGATGAAATTCGACCAGGTGGTATTAGCAGTAGTGGTGGATACAGACCATCTCATTGGGAATCAATACCATCCAGCCACGGAGGTTCATCTTACGGAGAGGATTACCATTCAAGACCTGCAGATCATGGAAGACCAAATAGTGGGGATCGCACTGACAACTACCGTCCACCTTATAGACCAGGACCAGATTATTCACCATATCGAGATCCACCACATCCACCACCATTGTCAAGGCCAATTGATCGTTATATACCATCATCTCCACCATCACTATCTCACAGCTACTTGGATCGAGATAGAAATTTAGACCATAAAAAACCCTCAAAATTTATTCCTTATTTGATTGGTGTTGAAAAAGATTACGATAATACTGCATATGGTTATGGTGGATCTGGACTTAATAAGAATGCAGATTATTGGGGAGTCAACAATGAAAATAGAAGGAAAGATGGTCCAGATTTTAATTACTTTGAATTAGGAGGTCGTCGTCCGTCACATGTAAGCGATAATTCAGTTTACACTTACCCAGGATCTAAGTATCAAGATAAAGTAAAGCCAGATTTTGATTATGGAAGTCAATGGACAAGAAGAGCTGGGCCAGATGGTCAGTAAACAAAATTATATATTATATTTTTTTATGCATTTATTCATATTTTTTTAATTAGAATGCTCTGTTAAAACGTGTGAGGGTTTTAGACTACATAAGGCTGCTATTAGACATTCATTTCAGGTACCAAGTATTACAGAATGTGAAAAATTATGTTTTTCAGAGGATAAATTCAATTGTCATACATATAGTTTTAGGTTAGCATTGATTATTTCTTTTATTAAATTTTTATTTTTTCATCTTTCTTACATTAATTCAAAGGTATTCTACTGTTGGACGAGAAAACTGCTTATTATGCGATCGTCCCGTAAATCTTCTTGACTATTATGTTGATTTAGAACCGGATCGAGACTACGATATATATTCTATGTCAGACGAACATAAGTCATGTAGAGCACCAGCACCACCACCTTTAACCGTTCCTCATGGTCCACCGTCAAGCACTGCTCTATCTGATCCGAAAAATAATCGTAAGAAATTGTTTAAAAAAAAATTTAATTTAAGTAAAGATAAATTTTCTTTCATTTTTATTTTTCAGAATGTTTCTTTCGAGCTATTGATGCCACAAGATTTTTCAAAACAATTGTTCGAGATTCTTTAACGGTACGATCAATAGGGGAATGTGAATTGGAATGCATTAAATCAACAAAATTCACTTGTCGTGCCTTTGCATTCCGGTATGGTCAGAGAGAACGTGACTCTATCATAGATAATTGTCAATTATCAGATTGGCCTGTAAGGGATATGGACAAAACAAGGCATTTAAAATTAGATCCATCATTTGATGTATTCGAAAGAGCAAGTTATGGTCGTGGTTGTGAAATTCAACCAATTGTTGATGATAAGCATAAGAAATGTAAGTAAATATTAAACTTTTAAATGGAAGAAAAAAGTGTTCTTAATCTTAACTTTTTTTTATTTTATAGTATGTTATCTTGGCTATGGATCAGCAGCAAAACTGTTATCACCTGCAATTAAAAAAGTTATCTCTGTACCATCAGAATTGGAATGTAAAAGAGAATGCATACGTTATAGAGAGAACACATCTTTTAAATGTTATTCGTTCAGTTATGGGTATAAATAACTTCCTTCTTTATCTAAACTTATAATTTGATTATGAAATTTTATATATTCCTTTACGGCTCTAAATATTATTTCAGATCTCATGCTTCTTCATATAACTGTGAAATGTCAGATCTTGATCAAAGTGAATTAAAGCTAAATATTCATTATACACATACCCCAGATCGAGATTATTGGTTATTCGCATGGAATCCATTCGATTGGACATGTCGTGATAAAGTAGCAACAATAGGAGGCGGAAACCGTGTTAACAACGACCGTAGAATGGATATATTCCGTGAACCTGGTAAAATGAAAATTCTAATATGCTGCACGTAGTATTTATATAGTAACCAAATAATTGAAAAACCAGCAGAATGTATAAAAAAATTAATTATATAAATGGAGCTTTAACTAAAAAAAATAATGCTTTTTAGTTTTGTAATTTGATTGTAAAAATTTGTGTGTTTTAATTTTGTATCAAATGAAATTTACAATTTCAATTTTTTTTTACTTTTTATTTTTAGTTTCTTAATCAATTTACATTTAGTTTTAAGATATACTTATAAGCTTTGCTTGGTTGCGGAGCTTGCAAAAAAAAAAATAAAAAAAATAAGATAAAAAAAAAATTATCAATATTCAATCAACTCCAAATCTTATTAACCTTTATAAAAATAATAATCGTATTTGTAAATAACACTATTAATTTTTTTTATTTTAATAATTGCTATGTTGGATAAAAATAAAAATAGAATTGTAAAATAATTAAAAGAAAATCAAAACAAAATTTAACGTATATTGCAAACGTTTTAAGTGCATTTTCCCTAGTTTTTTAATTTTAATAAAATTTATAGATAGTTTCAAACTAAATATATCTAATATAAAAAGTTGTTAAATGGTAATACAAAACAAGTTTCGCGCTTCAATCTTTTGTTTTATCACATCTAAAAGATTTAAAATCAATACATAACAGAAAAAATAATTTTGGTTAGGGAAAATGAACAAAAAAAACGGCAAATTTTTGTTTTTTTAAAAGCACGCTTTTTTACCTTAACTTAAATTTTAAATGATTATAATATAACAATAAGTAGCATTTTTAGAATGTAGATATTTAAATAATAATTTAAAAATAAAATAAAATATAACAAAAATAATTTTATAGTAAAAATAAAAACTATTAATTTTTTAAACACATTTTTTAATAAATCAAATACAAACAAAAAAAATTAAAAATTATAAAAGGTGATGTAACGTGGCGACATTATACGGTCTCTGGTAAACCATGTCGTATTGGAAGCGGATGTGATAAGAACCTTGTTACTGGTTTTTATTCATGCGAAATAGATGGAGGTGAAATAGGATCATGGGATTACTGTTGCAAAGCTGAGTATCCATGTGGTTATTCCAAAGGATTTGACTATCCATGGTATTTTTTTTTATAAGTTGAGAATAAATTTATATATAGTGATTATCTATTTTCGTTATATAAAAAGGTGTTTTGTTGGTGATGAAGCAGATCAATGGCGTAAATGCAGTGATCGTTATTTCCCGGGAAATCACACACATGCCGGAATAACAATACCACCATTAAAAGATAAAACTAAAAAGCCTAACACATATTTGCCAACAGAAAGTACACATACTAATGATCACACTCCACAACGTCCACCAAGACCAGGGGGTTTGCAAAGTTTAACTGATTTTACTGCAGCTCGATTATGGCCAGTTACGTATTTATACAGCGAAGGACCACCAAATTCAACCGAATTAAGTAATTTTGTCGATTGCAATAAAGAGAACTGTTAATAAATTCAAAAAAATTTTAAATTAGACATATAAGACGATAATCTTGGTTAAGAAAAAAATTTAATTATATTATAAAAATAGAAACAATATTTTTAAAAGAATGGTATGTAGAATAACCTAAAATTTTTTTTCATAATGTAAATTTATATTTTTCTTTTGAAAATTTTTGATGAAATTTTAAAAAAGAAATTTTAAATTAATTAGAAATGTAAATTTGAATAAAAAAAATTAAACTAATTTTAGTAAATATTCATACTTTTATATTCTATTTTTATAATTTATTTTTATTAGCATATAAAACATTTTTAAATAATTGACCAATTTAATTGATATTTGAAAAAGTAAATTTTAATTTAATTGTAGAATTATTAATATTTAATGATTTTTTTATAGATATTTTAATGATTTTAAAGATACTTGTATTTATTAGTCTTAACTTATTTAGCATATTTAATAAAAATATATTTTTAATATTTTTGATAATATACAAAAATACAAACAACTATATAAACCTCTTTCAATAAATAGCTGTTCCTAATCTTCGCATAATCTGAGAGAATACAAATAATAAGAAAAAAATTCTGGAAAAAAAGAATTGGTCACTTACTTTATTTCCAAGCCATTTTTAAAAGAAATACATTTTAATATATTAAAACAAATATTTTCATGTTGTAAACATTTAAAATGACTTTTATTAAAAAAAGAAGTAACTTAATATCTAAAAATTTTGAAAAATAATTGCCTAATATAACTCTAAAAAAAACTTATTTAGGATATAATTGATCGAAATTTATTCTCATCGTCTTCAAATTCTGATATAGAATATTCTTGCTCTTCTTCAACAATTTCTTGATCAACATCTTGATCTTCAATTGTATATTCTATTGTACTATATTCTAACGGATCAAATTTTTTAGTGTCACTAGACTGATCACTGCCTAATAATTGCGATGCTTCAGAACGTTTAAAATGTCTCCATAATGTCGATTTAGAAACCCCAAAATCTTGTGCAGCTTTATTTTGAGACATGCCCATTTGACACGCTTTGATTGCCTGTTCCAATTTAAATTTTAAATTAATTTTATCTTCTTCTAATCGTCTTTTTACTTGTGTCACTGTATCTGGTAAAAATCCTTGTTCCAATAATCTAACCTTATGTCTATGTAATGTTGACATTGGAATTTTTAAAGATTGGCTTATACTTTTTAGAGTTTCACCTCTTCCTAATCTTTCACATGCTAATGATAGAACTGGATTATGTCGACTATGTTTATACATTGGATCATTTTTGATTCTTCGCCATAAAACTGTTTTTGAAATATTATATTTAGTTGCAGCTTTTGATAAACTAAGACTTTCTTCTAAAACATCTTTTATTGCCATTGTTATATTATGTTCACGTTCTGTATAAACTTTATGACCGATATATTGTGTTTTGGATGTGTTTGAATTACCGGAAGTTGCTTCAATACTATATATTTTGTATTCTGTTTGAGAAACGGATGATTCTCCAACAGCATTACTATTCTCTTCTTCTGTAATTTTATAAATTGTTGTTTCATCAGATGGATTATCATTAGTGGAAGCAACTGGCAATGAAGAAACCTCTATTTTAATAAGACCTGACGAAAGTTTTTCATCTTTCAAAGTAAACGATTTGGGATAATGCCCAACATTATCTGCTATTATATATTCCCCATCTTGTTCACCATTTACATTAACTTGCTCAAATTCATCAAAATTAGATATTTGGTTGTGATGATTTGCATTAACTTCTTCCTAAAAAAAAAATTTTCATAAAACATAAGAACTAATTTTAATTTACTGAAAACTACCCCTACATTTATTTTTAAATGAATTTGATTATTTTTAGGTTGTTCTTCAATATCCTTTTCTTGTACATTGATTTGCTTATCACATTCATCAACTTCAGTTATTTGTTCGTTATCAATTACATTATTTGAAGTTTCAATAGGTTGAGATATTTCCATTATTTCTTCAATTCTATCATTTATACTAGTTGTGCTAGTATTTTGAAAAGCACACTCGAAGCTAATTGAATTTTTTATACCAAAAAAAGTATTACTTTCTAAGAATTCGGTCAAATCTGATGAACTTAATGTAACTTCACCTAAATAAACAAATTCTAAAATTTTTTGCATTATATTTCTTTTAATGTCTGGTATTATAATAACGGTCTCTCGATCTATCGTTTCTGGTATATTTTTCAAACATTCCTTAAAGAAATCGCTATATGAAGTTAGAATTGCTTTATGGGCCAGCAAAAACTCTCCATTGTTAAATATGAGTTTAACATCAAAATAAGTTCCTTCTTTTAAAATTTTTCTTTGCATTTCAAAAATCGTTGATGTATGCCCCATCCATCTCAAATTATTTTCCATTTTTTATATTTTCGTTTTATATATAAAAAAAATGTTATATATTTTGTTGTTTCAATATAGACCAATTTAATATTTTGTTTCACATTCACAACACAAATCAGTAAAACAGAATAGTTTGGAAAAAAAGGACGCTTCGAAATTTTTTGACAAATGGTAGTGGGACATGTCATCATATGTCATTTAGGGTGGTCAAAATATATTATTTTGTTTTGCACTACCTATATTACCTATATTATAACAGGAACAAATGGTAAAGATACACATTCAGCTGTTGAGCTGTCTGTTCTTATGTCAATTGTCAAATAGTGCTGTCAAGTCAAAATATTAAATACAGTCAGCTTTGGTTGGCTTGGATATTTTTCTTTTTACTTATTATTATGAAACATCAAACGTCAGTTATATATAAACAATAAACATTTTAAACAAAATTAACATTATTATTAATTCTAATTAAACAAAAATAGAAAAAGTAACAGAATAATAAGTTTCATTCCTATTTAATTCAAAATATGGATAATTTGAATAGTTTAGAAGAAGATCATTTGCATAGCTTTTTAATTATGCAAAAAAACATATTAGAAAAAAATATATTTCCGGATGTTAAATTAGTATTCTCTGGGGGCGATTTTCTACTTGCACATAGAGCAATTTTATCAATGAATAGTGATTTCTTTGAAAAATGTCTTAAGAGTATTCCTGCTACTTTGGATTCTTTAACTACATTAATTTTACCAGATTTGAACAAAAAAATAATGAAAAAGATAGTGGATTTTTTATATATGGGTGAGGTTGTTTTGGAATCATGTGAATTAACTGATTTTTTTGAAAATAAGAGTTTTTTGGGGATTAAATCTGACTCATTTGACTGCCAAATAAAAATTGAAACATATGAAAATCGTAAGTTCTCGACAATTAGAAATTTACTAACAATTAACAATTCTGATCCAGAACAATATGATGGTATTAAAACTGAAAAAGAAATTGTTAAGAAAAAGAAACATATTGATCAAACTAAAACAATACGAAATTTAAATGAAGATGAATCTTCAAAAAAAAATAAAATTGTTGAATACGTTAGTATTAAAAATAAATTGATTTATTACAAAGTACATTTAAATACAAAGTTTATTTTTAGAAATTCTCACAAATTGATTCAAAATCTGAAGACTCCATAACTACTTTAACATATAATTTAGAAGCTAGTAAATTATCAGACGAAAATGTTCAAAGTAAATTCCTTGATTGTTATGGTTACACCCTTAAAAATCCGAATTGTGCGAGCGCTGAAGAAATTGAAATTGATGAAATAATTTATGACAACAATAAATATCAAGATTTTGTGAGTACTTCTGAATGTCAAGAACACATTTGTGAAGAACAAAATTTTACAATAGAAGATGCAGCAAAAAATATTCTTGAACAAGGTATTAGTGTATCAAAGGCTGCAAAAACTTATAATTTTCCCAAAACTGCTTTGTGGCGAATGGTAAAACATGATCCCAGATATAAGAGCAACATAAAACCTTCGTTTGAGGGAAGACTTAAAGTTGATATAATATCTGAACTGTGTGAACGACTGAAGAAACGAGAACGGCTTCAAAGTATTAGCAATTCATTAAAAATTCCAATTTCAACACTGCATTGGTATAAGGTCCGTCTTATAAAATCAGGTTTACTTCCAGAATTACAACATATAAGAAGTACTCTAAGATCTGATCATAGGAAAAAACAAAATTTAGAAAAAGCAATTGAAGCTTGTAAAATGGGTATGATACAAAATAAGGCTGCTAAAAAATTTGGTGTTTCAAAAGCAACATTATTTCGCCGTATGAAACAGATAAATGAAGAGTAATAATATCCTTTTTTTTACTTATTTAAAACGTGAAAGTTTTATGGACGATAAAAAATTTATTTGAACCTAATTTTCTTATTTTAGTTTTACATTATTAAATTTATCTTATACCGTCTGAATTCTTTAACAAAATCTAAAAAAAAATTTTAAAATATTAAAAAACAAATTTTTAAGTAATTGCACACAACATAAAAATGTTATAGAACAGCAGAAAATTGAATTAATAACAAAACAGTGTCATTGCTTCCATGAAAATAAATTTTCCGACTTAACTTTTTTCTTTTTCTTCTTCATGCTGTCATTAAGACACGGAAATTCATATTCAAATGATTTTTCATTTGTGTTCGAACCTGGTAGTTGCTTTTCAATTTTGAGATATTCATGAACAGTTTTGGGTTTAATTTTGATTTTTTCATCACTACTGAATGATTGATTTAAGCTGGAATTATCAGATCCTACGGAAATTCTTGAAAAATCGGTTGTGATAGAACTTAAGTTAGAAACTGAACTACTAGAAGATACATTATTTTTTACCTTTTCTAAATTTTCTTCAATTTTTTCTTTTTTCTTTGTTGAATCAAATTTAAAAAAATCTTCATCGAGTATTATTGGAAGTCCTTTTTTCAACTTTGTAGTATTATTTATAATACTTGGTGAGGTTTTTTTACTAGTTAAACAACTTTCACTAATTGGTAATAATCCAATATTTCTCATTGATCTAATTTGCTCTTTTTCAGTCTGTTCTATTTCCTTTAATTTGTTATAATCTTCGTCACTTTCTTCACTACTTGAAACATTTTCCAATAAGGTTGCAATTCTATTATTTTTAACACAGTTTTGTTTTTCGCCTTTGATATTCCTATGGTTAACACGACTTGTAAAATCTGATTGCGTTAGTAATGATTCTGGCAAAATATTTTCACTTGATTGCCCATAATTTTCAAAAATGTGAAATTGATCAGGATACATTTTATACTGTTCATCCTCAAAGGACAGTGGTTTCCATTCGCCATCATCATTGTCATAGTTAACACGACTTGTAAATTCTGATTGCGTTTGTAAAGATTCCGGTAAAATTATTTCACTTGATTGTCCATTATTTCCAAAAATGTGAAATTGATCAGGATACATTTTAAATTGTTCATCCTCAAAGGACAGTGGTTTCCATTTGCCATCATCAGACATATTTATTTGAATGTTACGCAACGTAATTGAAATAGGAAACCTAATTTTTAGATAATTCTTCTGTTTTTAAGTTTAAATTTTGTTTTACTTTGTATTAATTATATAAAACATATATGTAAATAAATAAAATTTAAACTGTATTTTGTTTTTTTTTTTAATCATATGTATATACATATATGTAAATTCGTATAGATTAGAATTGACATTTGTTGAGCCGCATATAGTATGAAATACGTGTACAATTGTTTCAGTTTTATAATTCCACAAATTTTACGTTTTATTTAAATTGCCTCAGATGCTCTTTTTTTATTTCTTATTTAATTTTATAAATTTTCATTTGAAATGAAACTTAACACGTTTTAAAATTTTTGAAATAAGCAAAATTTTAAAATATGATATATTGCCTTGCCATACTAGTAATTCTCTTCTCTATTGTAATTCTATATTCCACTCAAATCAAATGGTTGTTTTGTTTCTCTGAACAAATGCTTTAATTTTTTTAATCAGCTGTTATAATCAAATGTCAAATATTATTTAACATAAATATTTACTTTCACTTTTTAAAATACAAGTTTATGTAGTTGTTCCTATAGGAAAAAGTTGTATAATTTTGTGTTATCCTTAAATCCAAATGAAAAAAGAATTATTTTTCTGATAACGAACTTATTTTTGATATGTTCAAAACCATTTCACGTGCAAGTAGTTTTCTTCTAAGTAGAAATTCTCGAATATTCGGAAGGAATAACGAAAGAAACCTACAAATAAATTCAAATACGTAAGTTGCCTTCAATTTATCAAATATCAATGTTGATAAAAGTTTATTTTAAGATTGAAAATATATAACACATATGTATTATAAATATTTAAAACTTAAAAGATTTTCTACATTAATTTTTTATATACATAGAAAAATACATATTTATCTCGTAGCTATTTTTTTGCATTTTAGATTATATAAATACGGAATACATACATATAATTGGAACATTTTTGTCAGAACTTAAAACTAGAAAAAATACTTTAATTTTTAAATAAAAGCATTTTTTGTTTCAAAACTTTTGAAAAGAACAAAATTATATTCATTTGACCTATCTATTAAAGGTGAAAAACTGTTAAAAACAACAGATTTGCTTTAATAAATATTCAGTATACATCTAAGTAGGTATAATTAATAGAGTTTTAATAAATAATATGCACATACTATCATAGTTATAATTAATAATCAAATGTCACCACAAAAAAAAAAAAACAAAAAACCAATATTGTGGAATTACTTCATATTAAATATACGTCTAATTTTTATTGATATTTCAAATATCTATTGAAATAAAGTTGGAATTAAAATATACATAAATCTTTTAAAAGATAATTTTTTTAGGAACGCAATTTTATTTTTGTTTGAATAGTACGACTTTCGCATTTTTTTTTTTCCTTTATTTTTGAAAGTGAAATAAAGCTAAAAAGGTCGGTGAACTTAGCTAGGATGCATTTTTATTTCGTTTAAATAAAAATCTTTTCAGAAATTTTTGTCCACATCAAACATTTATATCAAGATCTACAATGTCAACCAGTGCATCATCTTCTGGTACTACATCCAATGAACATAAATTTACTAATCGATTAGTAGAAGAGAAATCTCCATATTTATTACAACATGCCCATAATCCCGTTGATTGGTATCCCTGGGGTGATGAAGCAATACAAAAGGCTCGTGATGAAAATAAATTAATATTCTTATCAGTTGGTTATTCAACATGTCATTGGTGTCACGTTATGGAACATGAATCATTTGAAAATGAAGAAGTAGCCAAAATAATGAATGAAAATTTTATAAATATTAAAGTTGATCGTGAGGAGCGACCTGATATTGATAAGATTTATATGAATTTTGTTCTTATGATTAACGGTAGCGGTGGTTGGCCAATGTCTGTTTGGTTAACACCAGATCTTGCTCCAATATCTGCTGGTACTTATTTTCCACCAAAAGATAGATGGGGAATGCCAGGATTCACAACAGTTTTAAAAACTATTGCTGAAAAATGGAAAAAAAATCAAACTGAGCTAAAAGAAACGGGTACAAAAATAATTAAAGTAATTGAGAAAAATTTAACTGAAAAACCTTCAGAATCAATTGATCCCGAATCTGCAGAAGCCAAACTAGATTTAGCAATAAGAATTTATAAGAGAAATTATGATGAAGAGTATGGAGGGCTTGGAAATCATCCGAAATTTCCAGAAGTATCTAGATTAAATTTGCTTTTTCATGCTTATACAGTAAAAAAAGATCCGGAAATATTGCAGATTGTATTGAATACTTTAGAAAAAATTGCAAAGGGCGGAATCCATGATCATATTTTCGGTGGTTTTGCCCGGTATTCAGTTGACAGAAAATGGCATATTCCTCATTTTGAAAAAATGTTATATGATCAGGGGCAACTAATGTCAGCTTATGCAAATGCATACAAGATAACTCTGAATAAATTTTATTTAGAGACTGCTGATAAAATTTTTCAATATTTAATGAAAGATTTGTATCATCCTTATGGAGCATTTTATTCTGGTGAGGATGCAGACTCTCTACCAACGGCAAATGATAATGTTAAAGTTGAAGGAGCATTTTATGCGTGGACATGGAGTGAAATAAAAAATGAAATCAATAATAATTCGAAAAAAATTGAAATGGATCCAAATCAAGTTTTTGAAATTTATACTTATCATTACAATATACGTGAAAAGGGAAATGTTGAACCTTCAAGTGATCCACATGGACACTTAACATCAAAAAATATATTAATAGTGAGAAAATCAGTTGAAGATACAGCTGAAAAATTTAATTTAGAAATTTCGGAAATAAATAAAATACTCAACATTGTTAATGAAATTTTACATGAAGTTCGTGAGAAAAGACCACGTCCACATTTAGATACTAAAATTATAACTTCTTGGAATGGTTTAGTTTTATCTGGACTTTCTAAATTAGCAAACTGTAATAGTGAAAAAAGACCTGAATATTTAAAAGCGGCTGAAAAATTGGTGGAATTTATGCGTAATTTTTCATTTAATAAAGAAAAGAAAGTTTTATTGAGATCATGTTATGGAAAAGGGATTGCTGACAATTCTACAGAAATTTTGTAAGTTTTTTTTGGTATAATCTGTCAGAAACAAATAAAAAAACTAACTTTAAATTTCTTTTCGATAGATCAGAACCAATTGCTGGATTTTTGGATGATTATGCTTTCCTAGTACGCGGTCTGTTAGATTATTTTAAAGCTTCAATGGATCCAATTGCTTTATCATGGGCCAAAGAATTACAAGACATACAGGATGAATTGTTTTGGGATAATATTAATGGTGGATATTTTTATTCACAAGAAAATTCTCCTAATGTAATTGTAAGACTTAAAGAAGGTAACGTACTTTTAATTTTCCCTAAAAAAAAAAAAAAACTATTTTTAATTTTTAGATCACGATGGTGCAGAACCGTGCGGAAACAGCATTTCTGCTCGCAATCTTCTATTACTCTCTGTATATTACGATGAGCCCAAATATAAAGATCAAACAAAAAAATTGTTAAATTTCTTCAGTGATGTTAATCCTTTTGGTTATGTTTTACCAGAAATGATGTCGTCTCTATTACTTTTAGATCAAGGATTCAATTTATCAGCAGTAGTTGGACCAACTTCAGAACTCACTGAACGGTTCATTAATATTTTAAGAAAATATTATGTGCCAGGTTTAATTATGGTTCATTTTGATCCAGAAAAAGAATCGTTTATCAGACAAAATTCAAGAGAAAAATTCAAAATGATAAAAAATTCTACAACCGTGTACATTTGTCATAACAAAGTTTGTCAATTGCCAGTAACATGTCCAATTAAGTTAGAAGAAAGTTTTAATTTAAATTATTTGGCAAAATGAGCTATTTGACGTTCTGCTAAGAATTGGTGTTTTTATTTTAAAAAATTCTGATATTTGTTAAGTACCTGGTATTATTATTTCTTCTTTCTTTTCTTTGAAAAATGTCTTATTTTTTTGAGAAAAATGTTATTTTAACTAAAATGGGCAAGAAAATTTCTGATTATTGGTTTCAGCCTTTATCGTGTTATACTTATAAACAAAATCTTTTAAAAGAAACTTAAGCTAAACCTAAAGTTATTTGTAAAGAAAGATGTAGGCTACATTGATTTTCTCGTAATTAATTCTTAAACTTTTACTTTCTAAAGACTTAAAAAGCTCAAAGCTATTTTATTTCTATTTACACTTATTTTTATTTTGATAATTTGTAAAACATATGTATTTCAAAATTGTGCTGTAAAAAGAATCTAATAAAAGTTGAAATATAATTGAATTATTTTGAATCTGTGTTTTATTTCTTCCTTTAAAAATAATCAATTGTTATATAAAAAAAAATTAAACTGCTTTTAATGATTTTTTAACAATATTCGTATATTTTTTTTAATGAAATAATTCTACTTTTGGTAAGCTAGAATAAAAAAAACTTAAAATTGGGATAAACAGTGGTATGCACACAATCCTACATAACATTGAAATCTATTAGTTTGCAATAAAAATAAGATTTAGTGATATTTTGATATATAGTCTGTCAAATCTGTGTATTATGAATTATACAATAAATTATTTGTTAATGAGTGGAGTGCTACATTTAAGCGTCTTCGAAACGCTCTTGATTTATATTGAGATTTCTCATATCATCTACTTCATCGCCATTCACATTGACATCATTGAATTCATCCTCATTTTGTTCTTCAACAGCATCCATGAAATCACTTTCATCAGATATACTATCAGCGGAGTCAGGATGTAACGTTTGACATTCTTTCATTGATTGAAATATTTGATCAACTGCTGTAATATCGTTTGGTATAAGCCACATTTCTGTCATATCATCTTGACATCCTGATTCATTACCTTCATCATTTTCACTATCATCATCTTCCTCTTGTTCCATAGCATTACCGTTTGCATTTCCGTTAGCTGCACTAGGATCGTAAACACCTTCCCATACCAATTGATGATCCAACATCAAATACACGCACTTCGAAGGATTATTGGATATGCCATGCAAACTTATTTGTTTCCATAACATAGATATTCCTTCAGAAGAAATTTCGGGTTTCCACATAAGACAATCCTCGGTCAAGTACAAAATACCATTTCCAACAACCTTATCACCTATTTTTAATTTGATATTGTCCGATTTATAAACTAAACCTTCTTCAGGTTCTTCTATTCCACGCACTAATACCATATTTTAAAATATTTTAATTTTGTTTAGAATTCAATACAGCATTCCTACGCGTCCAATTGCGTAAATTAAAGTCTTAGTATTAATAATATAAAATATTTAAAAATTTTAAATATAATTTGTTCACCGGCAAGCAGTGCAGGCAGGTAATTAGGTACTAAAAAACCAAAAAACCAAACTCTTTAAAGTCTATTTAATCAACTGCAAATGAAATTGACTGTTAACTTGACATTTAATTGCAAATTGAAAAGTTTTGTTTTTATTTTGTTTTGTTCTTTGTTTCAATTTGAAACTTTAAGGTTTATACTTTGTATAATGTAAATTAGTTCATACCATTAATACATTACATGATCCATACCAATTATATTCATATTCATATACCAAACCAAATATCAATTACATTCAGTGTTGCCACTTCAAAATTTTCAATCCGGTCAAATTTGACAGTTTGACTGGAAAACTTTTTAAAAAATTCTGTCAAAAAATCCAGTCAAAAGTTTTTAGAGTAAAATTCTGTCAAAAAATCGGTCAAAATAAAAATTTAATTAAGAAAGATTAAAATTAAGTATGTATAATGAAACATGTACATAATTTCTTTGTTTAGATTGATTTATGGAGCGTTGCTTTTTATAAATTCGCAATACCTCATATAACTAATGATATAATGTGACCATGTCGAAGATTTATTTATTTATTATTTCAGATAAAGTAGTAAAATATTTATTTCAAAATATCAAATAAAGATTATCACAAACAAAAAAAGTTGTACTAACATTAATCAAAAACATTATTCCATAAACAAAAACAAAACTTATTTCATACATTAAACAAAAACAAAAATTATTTCATAAATTAAAAAAAAGAAACTCTATGTAGCTGGACGGTATACATATGTAAAACTTATTGCACCAAAAAAATATATGTTCTAAAAATAAACTTATTAAAAAATTTCATCCATAAAGGAAATCTTCTTCCAAATCCAAATCTTCTTCACTATGGTTTTCGTATATATCTTTTTTACCGATTTTATTAATCACTTCAGGTGGTATATTCATATTGTACCAATTTTCTTTTGGCAAATGTTTTCTTTTAATCAAAACAGCATTAGTGAGTTTAAGCTGCATTCGATTTCTGTGATCATTTTATATGTACATGTATGTATATTAAATGATTTGTCATTCCAGTATTTCTCAATTGTTGTTCGTTAACTACAATTTGTAGTTGTGCGAAAAAATTCTTTCAGCGTCAACGAGTATTTTTTAAAAATATTTTAAATTTTTAAAAATATTCGTTGAAACGAAATTCTGTCAAAATCGGTCAAATAAAAAAATAAATCAGTCAAAAATCCAGTCAAAATATTTTGAGTTTTTTCCAGTCAAAGAATATTTTTTCCGGTCAAATTTGACCGGAATTCTGTCAAAATGGCAACACTGATTACATTATTACATTACAACATACCTAAATATTTTTTTTACCTCCAGATGCCAAATTAATTGACGTTTAATCAATAAAACTTTTCCTGACAATTAATAACCCCCGTCAAAAGTTAGTTTTGACATTTCTCAAATCAAAATAAAATTAAATTAAAAAAATTTAAAGTTGTAAACTACAAAACACAGTCATAACACTATCTTTAATATTAGTCCTTTGAGGAACCGTAGAGTTTTGTGGGTTAATTTTTTTTGTTTGCATATGTTGTTATTTCTTTATAATCGTTTTATTAGATTTTTTCAAATATCAGTTATGATGACCGCACGATACTGCGGATTATAAAAATTAATTGTAATTTGTAACATTATTTATGGTTTCATTCATAGAATCATTCATTATTACTATTTTAGTATTTATGATAAAATTAATTGACGTACGCTACCGGTAATTTATAACTTGTTTAGATTTAGATTCATCTTGAATCTTGATTATTGCACAACGGTATGTTTGAAGTTGCTGTCAACTGTCACATCGCAATATTTACGAACAGATGTCAGAATAAAATTTATATTGCCGTATAAGAAATTTTGCAATTAAAGACGAGACGAAGTGATCTTAATTAAAATCTTTAAAAATCTCTTAATCCAGTTAAATTTATAATAATTAAAAAATGGCACAGTTTCCTGGAACTATTGCTTTTGACGAATATGGCCGTCCTTTTATAATATTACGTGATCAGGAAAGACAAAAAAGGATTACAGGGACAGATGCGATTAAGGTAATAAAAGATGAATTTGAAAAGACTAATTTGAAGAGGTAAATGATTTCTTGTGTGAAAAATAGTTCATATGTTACAAAAAAATGTTTCAATTGCACAATTAGGCGTTGGTTGTTTTTAATGAATTTTTTAACACAAAATTTTAAGCCTACTTAATATATAAATAGAGAATCTTCCAGATTAAAAATCCAGATGTTATTTGATTTTAAAATTTATAATAATTTTGAATAAAATTATAATTAAATAATAAATATATTAATTTAAAAATAGCTAAATTAGTTGTATTGATCAAAAATTCTTCAAGTTTTTTATTTTAAATTAGTTTAATTGAAAAAAAAATTACTTAACCTCAATCATGACTCATATGCCGTATTTATGTTTCTGTTTTAGAGTCACATATTAGCTGCTCGTCAAATTGCTTCAACTCTTAAAACCTCTTTAGGCCCAAAGGGTTTGGATAAAATGATGGTTAGTGCTGATGGAGAGGTTACTGTAACAAACGATGGAGCTACTATAATGAAATTAATGGATGTTGATCATGAAATTGGTAAATTAATGGTACAACTAAGCCAGTCACAAGATGATGAAATTGGTGATGGAACAACAGGTGTTGTTGTTTTGGCTGGCGCATTGTTAGAACAAGCTGAATCTTTAATTGATAGAGGTATTCATCCTATTCGTATAGCAGATGGTTTTGAGTTGGCTGCACAATGCGCTGTTAAACATTTAGATTCCGTCTCTGAACCTTTTCCTGTCGATGTGAGTAACAAAGAATCTTTAATTCAAATTGCAATGACAACTCTTGGCAGTAAAATTGTTAACAAATGTCACCGACAAATGGCTGAAATTGCAGTTGATGCAGTTTTAACAGTTGCAGATTTTGATAAAAAAGATGTTAATTTTGAATTAATCAAAATTGAAACTAAAGTTGGAGGACGCATGGAAGATTCATGTTTGGTAAAAGGTGTTGTTATTGATAAAACAATGAGTCATTCTCAAATGCCAAAAGTATTAGAAAATGTAAAACTTGCGATTTTGACTTGTCCATTTGAACCACCAAAACCAAAAACTAAACATAAGTTGGATGTCACTTCTGCAGAAGATTATAAAGCTTTAAGAGAATACGAACAAGAAAAGTTTGCCGATATGGTGAAACAAGTAAAAGCAGCTGGAGCTAATTTAGTAATTTGTCAGTGGGGTTTCGATGATGAAGCAAATCATTTGCTCTTGCATCACAATTTACCGGCGGTTCGTTGGGTTGGTGGACCCGAAATTGAATTAATAGCTATAGCCACCGGTGGAAGAATTGTCCCCAGATTTGAAGAATTGTCAGCAGCCAAATTAGGTCAAGCTGGTTTAGTTCGCGAATTGAGTAAATTTCAAAATTTTAAGAATTATTTAAATTAGTAAAATAAATATATAATTTCAGCTTTTGGTACATCACGTGATAACATGTTGGTTATTGAAAAATGTCGTAACTCAAAAGCTGTTACTATTTTGCTTCGTGGTGGAAATCAAATGATAACCCAAGAAGCGAAACGCTCTATTCATGATGCTCTTTGCATTGTACGATCTTTAATAAGAGTAAGTTTTAAAAATAATCTATAAAAGGTTTAGAATTTTAATATTGATTTGAACTATTTTTTTGTTTTAGGATTCTCGAGTTGTATATGGTGGAGGTGCAGCTGAAACTAGTTGTTCATTAGCTGTAGCCAAAGAAGCTGACCAGCTTTCCACATTGGAACAATATGCCTTCAGATCATTTAGTGTAGCTTTGGAAAGTATTCCATTGGCATTAGCTGAAAACAGTGGCCTTGCCCCAATTGAAGCTTTAACTGAGTTAAAGGCAAGGCAAGCAACAGAAAAGAATCCATATTTAGGTATTGATTGTATGTCATCTGGAAATTCAGATATGAAACAAAATCATATTATTGAATCGTTGCATTCCAAGAAACAACAAATTGTATTGGCAACTCAGTTAGTCAAAATGATCTTGAAAATTGATGATGTTAGAAGTCAACGTGATGGCGATATGTAAACAATATCAATTGGATTATATTTTGTGCTTTTATTCTTGTTTAATTCTCATTTTCACTATTCATTTATGTTCACCTAAAATTACTAAATTTCTTAATGCATCCAATTAAAAGGACAACGTATTTAATAAAAAAAAATTTTCATCAAAAAAATTAAAAAGTTTTATTTCTTCTTAGTTTCAGATTAATTTGAAAATTCGAAGCGTGTTTAAATTGGAAATAAAAGAATAAATTAACAGATCATCTAATGCGAATAACTAGTTGAAATTTAAAAAAAAAGCTATTTTGCACATAAATTAAGTTTTCCAATGCTGTTCTCTTGATTTCGGTTCAATGATAAAATTTGATTTTTTTTTTTCTAAACAGAATAATCGTCTCTTAAAAGCTTCAAACTTTTTCAAATTGTTAGTAAAACTGGAATTTTAAAGAACATAGAACAATTATAAAGTAATATAAAAAATCAAAAACTTTTAAAAGCATTTTTTCTTAAATTTATTTTCTTTATAACATTTTTAAACTTTTAAGTTTTGAATTCTAAAGAGTTATGATTCTTAATTCTAATTGTCATACAGTTTAAAAATAGTAAGAGTTTAGGTAAATATTTAAAAATAATTTGAAAATTTATATAAAACTATTAAAGATTAATGAATATAAATTACATACAACTTATCATTCAATATTTATAAAACTTTAAATAGATTCAATCACAAAGTAATATTAAATTTACATTTTTAAAGATTTTAAATTATTTCCTTTTATTTTCATTTTCAATTAGTATAATGACCTAATTATCCAATTTATATTTACTTAATATTCACATAATAGAAAAAATTTCTAGATTAAAATTTGAATAAAAAAAAATTAAAACACAAAAACTATTTACTTAAATTACTTAAAGTAATTTACAATAAAATTAGTAAAGCACCCAATGCAGCAATTACTTTGTTTTCTTGACTTTATTGCTAACAGTTCCAAGTAATCTTTTTTTAAGGAAACTGTATGTATGTAGTAGAAGTATGTAAATTTTTTAATGACTTCCAATGTTTATCTTTATTGAATAAAATCTCGAACGGTTTCTTAATTTTACAGTACTTTATTTAAAGTTAATTTATTTAATATGCCGAATAATTAAGGGAATCCTTAGTTTTTATTATGCATGGCAACAATAAAAATTTAAATTTTAAATAGGCACCAGAAAATTTTTTTATCCGATATTAATTTATATCTTCTATTTGTGATTAATAAAAATTGTATAACCTATTCGGTGTTGATTCTATTTAAAAACCTTTGAAATATTTAAAAAAATACAATACAATTTTTATTATTTTAAAAAAAAAAATTAATCTTTATCGTATATTTTAAACAAAAATAAATTTTTTAATCTGTTTAAACACAAAAAAAAAAGTTTATTCATGTAAAAGCCTAAAATAAAATAAAAATCTCAAAATTATTTCAACAAATTGTATTGAAATAGTAGAAATTAAATCGTAATAAAGTTTCTCTTTACTAATTCTATAAAGATTTCAATTCATTTTTTAAATTATTGTATGTTGTACACATAAAATTATAACATTTGATCAATTTTATATTTCTATTTATTTTTAAAGAGATTTTTTTATAAAAGTTTATTAAGTTTATATTACAGTTTTTATTAAAACCTTTATTTTAAATAAACAATTATAAATAATATTGCATTTCTTTTTGTAACTGTCCATTAAAGCATACCTTTTCCTTCTTTTTAAAGTGAGATTTAAATCAATAAAAATTAATTATATTATATATTACATATTTCAATAATTAAAGGCACATAAGGCAGTTAGTTCTTTTTCTATTTTTAAATTTTCAATAAAAGGTTTTTGATTTTATTTTTATTTTGTATTTTTAATAGATCATATATCGAATATTAAACGAATATCAAATAAAGTCAAAATAAAAAAAAATTAATTTCTATTTTAAAATGTTAATGCACCCCTCTAGTATAAAAATATCATTAAAAATAAATAGCTATACTAAAAGTTACTTTTAGTAAAAACTAATGAATAAATTTCAAATTTTTTTCGTGTTTTTTTTAGGATTTTATATTTTATATATTAAAAAAGAAATTAGAATTACATATATTTAAAATTATCGATATAATTTCACAGGCAATATTTATTTTAATTCTTTACTTAAAATTTTATTTTTATATCAAAAAAAAAATAATTAAAAAATTCACACATATTTTAAACAATAGGAAATAAAAAGAAAATTTAATAATAAAATAATTAAAAAAAAATTTTTACAAAATCTATAAATTCATTTTTTTTCTCTTAATAAATTCTGGTAAGTAAATAATAAAAAAATTCACAGTGGTTTTAATCAACATTCACTTTGAATTTGTAAGGTTTCTTTTAATGCTATCAGTTGTTCTTCACCCAATTTCATTTTATCATCAATTTCTCTTGAATCGATTATTAATTTTGCTTTCATATTTATAAAATATTCATAATCCGCACAGTCATCATTCGTCAAATTTTTTTCGATTATTTTATAAACTATTAAACCACGTCGATCAATATCTTCTTTTAATTTTTTGGCTTCATCAAGTTGTTCAGTTAAGCGATCACGTTTTGATTCAAGAATTTTCTAAAATAAGAAAATTAATATAATCTATAGGTTTAGTACATTATTTTTAATAATATCGCCAATTTAAATTTATACCTTTTCTGTTGAACTCTCACTGATTCCATGCAACGTGTTTTCAATTTTTGCTAATCTTCCAGATAATGATAGCAACAACATTGTAATATGCCCTACATCATCAATATACGCTTTGAATTTTGTCACATCAACTGGTCGAACTATATCAGAAATTTTTGTTGATAAATTAATCCCTAATTGATCATTTTTGTTAGTATCATCTTTTACTGAAATTTGTTCCTTCGTAAGGACATCTAACTTTTTCGTTAATCGATTAATTAATTCCTCCTTCAGAAAAAAAAGAAATATTTTTATTTAAAACATAATTATATATAAATTCTTTTAAAATTTTTAATGTAACTCACCTTTTTCTTTGTTAAGTCACATAAACTTGTTTCACCATTAATAGAACCATTCAGTTTTGTAAAATTATTATCTTGCCCATTACAATCTGCTACAGATGATTTATCCGACGTCGTAATTTCAGTATTGAAAAATTTTTCACCTGGTGTTGATGTAGCTACATCCCTTTTGGTTGGTCTTGGTGTAACGTTCGGATTATACAGATTAACAATATAATCCGCTGTTGATTTATAAACGGTTGGTGCTAAAATTTGACTTAATTTATCCTCGTTTGATGGCAAAAGACTAGCCAATTTTTGGGATAATATATCACAATCAATTTCTTCTGATAGTTTACGACGTGGCATTAATGTTGGACTTGGTGTTGAAATACGATCTGATAATTTTGTATATGATAAACTATTTGGATTTGAATCACTGATTGAAGTCGATTGTTTATCTTGGTTACTTGTTTGTAGTGATTCATCGGTTTGAGAAGCTGTTTCAGTTGTTGGTGGATTAACTCTTAAAATGATTTCAGTTCGTTGCAACACGTTAGTTGATTGTGTTGATGAGTTTTCTATATTTGGTAAAGCTTTTTGTTTAATTTCTGATGATGTGCTAGTGTTATTAATAAAATTAGGCGAGGAGGAAGTAAATTGAGCAGGCGATGCAACTTTAATAGGACTTTCTGGAACAGAACTTTGTATATTTTCTAATAATTTTACCGAATCTTTAGGACTTTCCAGATTTTTAATAGTTTGTGTTGCTTCTAATTTTAAACTTTTTGTTGAAAAACCTAAAATCTTTCGATCACCATTACTATTATCTAAAGTATGAGCTGACATTAGTTTTGTTTGTAGTTGTGTTATTTTTTCAATATTTTCACGCAATGATTCACGTTTTATTGAAATTTTCTCTTCTGATTTTGATATTGGAGGAGAAACTGATAATGTTGTATTTACTAATTCAGCTCGTACTATTCTACCTTCACCTGGATCATGGTGTTCTTCTAAGCTTAATTTTCGTATGACATCGGTACGTTGAAATTCTCGTTGTTTTGTAGAAGAAAATGAACTCAAATTAATGGATTCATTAATATTACTTTGGGTTGTAATGTTTTGTTGTTGATGTGAAATATTGTTTTCAGATTGTGCTGGTGATAAAATTCCATCACAAAATTTATTATTTTCTTTTAAATCAAGAAACTGAGTCTTTTTAAGGTCTATTGTTGATTGGGACATAAATTTAGGGCTAGATTGATCACTCAATTGTGTTGGACTATTATAACTGCCATTTTGATTTGACCTTTGATTAAGTGTAATCATAGAAGAATATGGCGGTGGTGGGGTACTTGGTGTTATTGATGGAGATCTATTCAAACGTTGCTGCTGTTGCACTGACTGATTATAATTATTTTGTGAAGTTGAATTACACTGAGGCATTATTATTTTCATATTACAGGGATAACCAGGTGGATAAAGAAGTGTTCCACTTTGTGTTGGTGCAAGTGTTGTTGGAGAATTATTATTATTATTATTGTTGTTGTTAATATTACACCCATATTTTGGTGATGATCCATTAGATGTTGGTGATGAAGGTTGAAGTTTTACGCCAACTGGTAAAACATCAGGTAGATTATTATTATTGCATTTAGGTTTAGGCGGTAAGATGTCATCAGGATAGGAAATATGTTTTATTGGGGTAATTGTTGAATGTTGACTTATAATACTGTCCTCATTTGAAGTTAAAGTTAATTTATAGCTACCATGATCTGGATCTGCTGAATTGAATTTATCTCGAGTTTGACGGGGAAGATAAGAAGCCTTCGAATTGACTCTGAAATAAAAAAATAAATAAAAATTTATAAATTAATAAATGAATATTGGTTAGCTGTATATTAAACGATTAATTAACTGTAAAAGTTTTAAAGTTTTCGCAAACGGTAACACTAATTTTATAAATAAATGGCATATATTTTACTTCCGTTCAATTCAAATTGAAATTATTTCAAAAAAAAAAACTAAAAAAAATGGATACCTATTGTTTTGAAAAAATAATCTAAAAAATATGTCCCTTTTCATTTTAAATAGAAAAACTAATACAAAAACAAACATACAAAAATATAAACAAAAAAAACATACGTTTAAAAAAGTCAATTAATGGGAGAGTCATTTAATTGTACTCGTCATTTCTTTCAACAAACTTCTAATCAAAATCAACAACAGAATTACAACAATAATAACAACAATAACAACAATAATAATAACGAAAATTATTCTTTCTTAAATAATTTAGGAACTACGGAAGATCGTTTTCCAGAATATTGGAAAGAATTACGAGAACAAAAACAATTTTGTGATGCCATAATAACTCTGCCATCAGGAAATAATCGAAAAATTCATAGAATTGTATTATCGTCATGTAGTCAATATTTTAAAGCAATATTTACGTATAATACAAATTCAAGTCCATTGGGTAAGAAAAAAACCTCCAAATTGAAAAATCCTCATTTAAACCCGGCTTATATGGTAGGAACTACAAAAAATAATGAAAATGGAAGTATTGAAATAACAGAAGTAAGTTTGGATGTTTCAGATGCAACAATGGAGGCAATTTTAGATTATGCCTATACAGGATCGTGTAATATTAATTGGTCAAATGTAGAAGACTTGTTAGCTTCATCAGATCGCTATCAAATTATTGGAATTGTAAAATTATGCTGTAAATTTTTACATGAAGCATTGACATCAGAAAATTGTATTGGAATTTATTTATTTGCTAAAAATTATTTTTGTAATGAGCTGGAAAATTTAGCAAAAATTTTTATTTTGCGTAATTTTACTACAGTCATGGACAAAAGTTGTGAATTAAAACAATTGGATGGAAATGAATTAAAAAGTATTTTGTCTGATGAACGTTTAAATGTTAAAAGTGAATTGATTGTATTTGATGCAGTTAAATATTGGGTTGAATGTGATCCACAAAAACGCTTAAAATGGATTTCAGAATTGTTGCCCTGTATTAGATTTGGTTTGTTAGGGAATAAACCATTTCGAGAATATGTCATGAATTGGAAATACATTAGTGAAAGCATGGTAATTATTAGCTATCTCTCATTTCCTTACAATTTTTAATAAGAATTCAAATTTAAAGGATTTCCAAAAAATTATATTACCTTTACAATGTAAACCTAGAATACCAAATCAAGTAATTATGGTTGTAGGAGGGTGGGTACAAGGGGGTCCAACAAATATAATAGAAGTCTATGATACAAGGTATTAGAAGAAAATATTTTTTAAAAATTTTAAATTAAAAACTAATATTGTGCTAAATATAGGGCCGATTTGTGGTTGAAAATGCGTCATACAGACACTTTAAGAGCGTATCATGGTGTTTGTACAATCGATCAAAAAATTTATGTTCTTGGTGGTTTTAATGGTTTCACTCATTATAATTCGATGCGTTGTTTTGACCCTGTCGAATACAAATGGGAAGAGAAAGCTTGCATGTATCATCCTAGATGTTATGTCAGTGTCGCTGTCTTAGGTTAGTCACCTTTGGAGTGTTTTACTTTTTTTTTTTGAATTTTATAATATTGAAATTTATTAAATTAAAAAAACACTGTTTTAGAGCGGAAAATTTATGCCTTAGGAGGGTATGATGGACATACAAGATTAAATTCCGTAGAGCGTTATGATCCTGACAAAAATCAATGGGAAATTTTATCACCAATGAGAAAATTAAGATCAGATGCAGCAGCTGTTGCTTTTGGAGATCATGTAAATGCTATTTTTATTTAATAATCACATAAGAATAACACCTGCTAATGTTTCTTTGTAATTATTGAATATTAAAAGAAATGCAAAATAATAATTTAAATAAAAATAATCGTAAATTATTTAAATAAAGTTAATTTAAAATAATTAAACTAGATTTATGTTGTGGGTGGCTTTAATGGCAGTGAAGTTTTGAATAGCTGCGAAATGTATGATAAAGACATTGACAATTGGACATTAGTTTCATTTATGTTAAGTCCAAGATCAGGAGTTGGTCTTGTTGCTTGCAATGATTATTTATATGCTATTGGTGGATTTAGTGGTCATTCTCGTTTAAATTCAGTAGAACGTTATAGTCCTAAGAATCCAAAATGGTCTACAGTTGCTGAAATGATGTTACCACGTAGTAATTTTGCAACAGCTGTTATAGATGGAATTATATATGTTATTGGAGGTTTTAATGGTTCTAGTCCAATAAGTTTTGTTGAACAATATGATCCAACCCAAAATATATGGTACAATTAATATGTAATTAAAAGAATTAAGTAAATATTTTGCTTAAATATTATTTATTTTTTTAATATCTAGGAAAGCTGCAACTCAAATGAATTATAGTAGATCTGCACCTAGTGCTTGTGTTCTATCCGATTTGCCAAATATCAAAGCCTATTCTTTACAATGTTTTGATATGGGAGATGATAGTCCATGTTTTCTAAAATGTGAGTCAATAGCCAACAGAGAAAGATTATTAGAGCTTGGTGTTCAAAATGATCGGCTTGTAGAAGATTTAGATATTGGAGAAAATATTAACAATATATTAACTAATAATATATTTTTGGATGGTGCTGCTGAACCATTCATGAACAATAACTATAACAATAATTAAAATAAAAATAAAAACACAAACAAATTTTTGGTTTTTTCTAAATTATATTTCTTTTTTTTTTTTTAATTTTTATAATGGTTAAAAAAAGGCAGAGTTATAATGACCAGGCCGATATTTTGATGTTAATTTTTCAGCAATTTTGAAAACATTCTCAAGAAGACTATATATAAAAAAAAAGAGTTGAACGGCGTACATAAATTATCTTCTATACATTAATAAATTGAAAATTTTTAATTATAATTAATTAAATAAAAAAAATAATTAAAATATTAATAAACGGGAAGAAAATACAAGGTTGTCGTTACTTATTGGTTGTAAAGTGGTTGGTGCGCAGAGATACAAGAATTTCATTTGAATTAAAAAAAATTCTTAGTTTTCTATGACTTATAGTATGTCAAAAATTGGTGCATCTGAAAGATCTTCATCTTGCGCTAAAGCCATCTACAAAAAATTTTTAAATATTATTTTTTATTTAAAAAAAAACGCACAAAATAAATTTTACCTGAGCAATGACTAAAACTAATAAGCAGGATAACGCTGATTTTACAATTTGAATCATTTTAGTTATTTTTTGTTTATTTCAACAGCACTCTGTTTTCAGACTGATGAAGTTTTTGTATTAAAACATTGCTATTTATATTAAATTTAAAGGGTTAATTAAAATTTTACAAGTTTAAATATTTGTGGTCCCTAAATTTAAAATTCTACAGACATAAATATATGTTTTTAACTTGATTCCAGAATATTCGATAGAATTTTTTATTATGTGGTCTGAATGTTTGTTTTAAAATTTCGAAATAATTCGTGGTTTTTTCAAAGTATTATTCATACGATTCACGTATATTTATAGATTTTAAATCAAAACAATATTTTGCTTTGTTGCATAAAATTATATTTTATAAATTATTTTAATAAAATATTTTTTAATATAATTATTAGAGAATAAATCAATTTGAGAATGTACTAATTTTGCTTTTTGCTTACATTTTGTATGTTTTTGATAATTAAAACATGTGACGAGTCGGAAATCGGGATCAAAAGACCAGATCAAAATTTGGAAAAAGCATCGTGTTAATCTTTACACTATAACATCAACTCCTATTCAAGATTTAAAAACTAATAAGAAAAATTAACTTTTAAGTTACAATCTCTTTTTAAAACCAGTTAACTGAAATTTTTTTTTAACAAAATTAACTGAAAAATACAATATTGTAAGAAATAAGAGATTTCATGTCAAAGTTCAAGTTTTGTTCGATTTTATTTTATTGTTCTCTTTTGCATATTTACCATTTATTTAATTTTTATGTAACAAATAACAGTTTTTTGCTTTTTTTATGAAAATATCCCATCCAAATAATGCTAGTAAGTTTAAAAATATCCAAACTTTAAATAGACAAACAAGAAGAATAAAAAATTATAACTATATCTGTAGATTTAAAAAAGGTGTGCTAAAACGGTTTTTTTTTCTAGTTATTTTAGAGATTATTGCGCATTTCAAAGTAAAATGTTTGTAATTGCTCTAAACGCAAGCACCAAGTCATACTAAACTGAATTAATAAAGTATATAAATCGCCAGCTAAAATATGTATTTAGATATTTTTATTTAAATATATTATATAATATTTATTAGTGGTAGGTTTTATATTATTTTTTTTTTATTCCTTTTCTACTCCAAAGAGTATAGGGAATTTGCCAAGTTAATTTGGACTAGGCTTGAGTTTCTTTAATCATTATAAGCCGTTGATTACTTGGCTGTAGCTATTGTATAAGATTATGAATACACAAATCTTAATTTTATGTGACATGTACGATAATTTACCTCTAATTTATTTATATATTTATATTTAATCTTATGTTATATTACGATATAAACTATTATACTATAATTTAACAATATTACGATATTTTTTTATTAGATATGATCTGACCGGGGTTTGCATCAGAGACCTTTCACGTCAGCGTCTTTACCAATACGCAACTGGTCAGATAGGTTTTATATCCCCACTCTTTAACTTTATTATATTTTTAACTAATATTAGTAATAAAATTAAAATTTTAAAATAAAATTATAAATATCAGAGTTTCGAATTTCAGTTAAAACATCTTAGTTTGTTCCATTTACACTTTATATACAAAGGATCAAAACAATTGCAATGAATTTACAATTGGACTTTAATATATTGGATTCTATAATAATTTATTTAATTAAAATCAAGGTCTGTTTTTAATTAATTATTTATTAATTTATGGTGTTAAATAATGTTAATAATTAACTTATCCTCGAAAAAGTATAAATTAAATACGCAAAATACTGGAAATATTTATTTTTATAGATGAAATTTGCCTTAAAGTATGCAATATTATATCTGGTTTTGAAATTTTTTTTTTTAAAGAATGATTGAAAAATGAGGGAGGCCTCGGTGACGTAATGGTTAACAGACAATTTAAAGGATAATTAATATATTTTTATTAATTAATTTTCATTATAATTCCTCTTATGTATTATATAATTGTATAAAAAAATAAATAAACATAATATTGGATTATATATTGGTATAATCTAAGAATAGAATCAAAACTTAGAATGAATATGTATTAAAAATTAAATAAATAAATGAAAATGCACTTAAATCATTGGAGTTCATATATTATGTAACAAAAAGATTTTCTTTTTAATACAAGCCCATAAAATTTTTAATTATGTAAATTTGTTTTAGTCAATAATAAAAATTGTTTTTAAACTATTTTATTTGAATTTATTCGATAAATAATCCAGTACACTTTTATTTTATTTTCTAATTCTTTAAAAATTACAACAATATTAAAACTTTTTTTCTTTCAAAATTGTAAAATTGTAAGATGTTAAGGGGTTTCATAATACTTTGTTTTTTATTACTTCTATCATTTGCGTTTTTAGCGTCCTAAATAAAACGTTTTTAAAATAAAAATAAGTAGTCTTTGTTATTATTTCAAAAGAAAACAAAAGAAAGAGAAGTAAGCATGAAAGAAAATCATCGATATCAATGTGACACAATATAAATTGAATTTAATCGATCACGAGTTAATTTAATATTAAAATAAGTGTATTGTTTTGTTGTTTTGTTTAAATAATTCTTTGTAATTTATTATTAAAATAAGTTTGTATTATACAGAGTATGCCACTTTAATTCAAAATAGCTTGGAACGCTATTTGTTAGAGGCCTCGTTGTTGCAGTGGATCATGAAATACAGATCATGAAATAATTCCCTAGGTGATCAAATATTATAGTAAAATATAAAATATATGAAATAAACTAATTAAATAATAGTCCTAATTAAATAATAGTACTTATAAAATTATAAATAGTCCACATCTGAAAAGGAATGGTATGCTTTAATCCCATATCACATTGGATGAGGTAAGGTATCGTTTATAAATAAATTCTATTTGTTTACCAAACATATTTTTAGTTTATCACATCCGTTTTGTATAATAAATAAATTAAATCCCTAATATATCCCTAAAATATATAATCCCTATTATTACTATTATTAATCCAAGGGATAATATTCCAAGGAACATATTTATTTATAAGTTTAAAATTGATAAATACTACTAAATAAATTTATGAACTAATTTTTTTAACTCACTCTGTAATATATATAATATGTATGTATAATGTATATATGTATATATATATATATATATATATTGAAAAAAAAAGAAAAAGAAACTATAAAATAGTTCAACAAAGATCATCATTTCAGATCAACATATAATCTACATAACCGCAACGCGACTTTATATCTTTTTTTCTATTTCATTTTTAACTGTGAATGGTAACATGATGGTACATATACAGTTTTCAAAGGTAATTCATGCCTAAACGTGTATTCATATACATATATATATATATATATATATATACATATATATATATATATATATATATATAGAAATTAAAAAAAATTAAAGAAAAAGTATAGTGCCATCAACCTAAAAATGGCAAAAAAAAAAATAATAAATAAAAGTAAAAATTGCAATGTATAACGAGTATGTGCCAATAGAAATAGCAAAAATAGTAGCTAGAAAAAAAATATCATGCAATTGATTGTATATGACATGCTGACTTGCATGACACTCAACTGTCAATAAACATAAATATAAAATACAATGTTATTACTTACTATTTATTAACTATATATATATATATATATATATATATGTAAATATATAAATACAAAACATTAGCCACAATGACTTTTCTTATTTTAAGGAAGTCTTATATAAGCGTTTTTAAAACTGATATTTCCATATTGTGCGGTTTTGAATTGTTTTGAGCCTAGAATTACTAAATATACAAAATAGATGTTTATGACAGTCTAACAAATAGTAGATAGAGTATAGACTAAAAATAATTTTCCCCATTTTAAAATTTCTTTTATTTTTTTTTTTGTGGTTAAATAAAAATTTTAGAATAAATTTCATATTAGATTAACATATTTCTTATAAAATTTGTTGTATTTTGATTATTTATGTTTTGATATGTTTTGATTTTTTAAAATTAGAAATAAACTATAAAATAATTAAATAACAGATAAAATTATATCTAAGTAGTATATAAAACTTTTTACAATTGTTTTACTACCTCATGTAGTAAATTGCAGAGTTGTAAAAGAGCGTAAATTTTGTTTTTAGTTCGTGATTTTAGATAAAAAAAGAACTTTTTATTTTTGTTAAAACAAACACTTTATTTAATTTTCAAATAAGTTTTACAACTTAACGTTATGACTGCTAGAACAATAATAATCTATTTTTGTTAATACAAACTATTTATATTTTTGTCTTATTATTAATTAACCAATAAGAAAATTACAATATTTATTACTTAATGACCAATAGAAAATTAACTATATAATCTTATCTTTAATTACTTTTCTAAGAACAGAGGATCTTTAAACCAAACTTATCTTTTACTTTCACATAATAAATTATGATCCTAAACATCTGTTCTTAAACTATTTAATATTTATATTTTATTAGTTTTGACCGAAATGGCCTTTAAAATATTATTAAAATTATTATCTGTTAAATTTCTAATTCTATTTATATCTGTATCAATATTATCTATTGGATTTGTACTTAAATAATATCCTTTTTCAATATTAGGAGATTTCTTATACATAACTTCTCCCTCCTTTACATTAGAATTCTCCTGAATTCTTTTATTTTTAAAACATTTTATTTTTATTACTATTACCATTGTGATTATGGTCATTATTATACTTATTAATATAGTACAGATACTAATTGTGATATTTTTATTTTTATTTTTAAATTTTTCTTCTTTTATTATTTTTAAATTGTTTTCATATTTTATTACAAGATCTTCAAAATTTATTTTATCTGAGAAATTTTTTATTTCTATATTAGGATAATAAAATCTTTCTTTTATCATTTCCTTTTCATTAGAAAATTGTTGATTTAGAATTTTTAAAGTACAGTTATTGAAATGAATTAATATATTTCCCGATAACAGTGTTTTTCTTTGATCACACGATTGATCTAAGGCTATTTTACATACATTTTTAATTATAATTGTTTGTTCATCTAATGACAATATTTCTGTTACATTATTTTTAATTAACTTACAATTATTTCTATAGATACAGTGCTTTGATAATGACAATTCATTTATTGTTTTAAATTTTTCATATTTATAATCTTTATTATTAAAATTAAATATTATTTCTTGAGTGAAATCTATTTCTTTATTGTTTACATTTGGTATTGGAATTATCAATTTTAATTGAATTTCAGCAAAAGTTTTCGGAATTTTGATTGCTAATATTAATAAATTGTTTTGGAAATTCACTACACCTAATCTAATGTATTGTAATTTGAAAAAATCAATGTTATATTCTTCTATTTCTCTGTTAGTTAATATATTTGGGTGTAAAATACCATGTCTAGCCGAAGCTAAATTGTCTTGAATGTCCTCTACTTTATTTTTTAGCATCTGTATTTTTAATAACTGATCATGATAAAATGTTTCCATAGTACCTAATTTAATTATATTTATTTCGTTTTCGAACAGATACCTATCGCTTAAAATTGTTTCTTTTAACATTATCAATGTTTTATTAAAGTTATCATTAATTTTGATTTGATCATTAAGATGATCGATTGCGTTATGATTATTTAAATTTATTGTCGTCAAATGTTCCTCTATTTTTTTTCTATCCTCTTCGTCCATTGTGCCAAATAACCATTTGGAGGCACTTCCTATTACATTTATGAGTCCTCGTTTTTGTCTCTTATTACTGGGTACTAGTGTAAGTACTTTATCTCTTAATTCTTTTAATTCGATTTCTAATATTTGTTTATTCCTAATGTCTGATACTTGTACATTTTTTGTCATGTCATTAATGATTTCAATTATTTCTGTCGTATTGATTATATGTAATATTATATTTGTTTCTGTTACTATTTTTGTTTTGTCTAAATTTATTATTGTAAAACCGTTATGTTCGTCAATTTTCTGTATGTTCAGATATCCACTAGTTGGTATTATTAATAGAAACCATATCAACATCATCTGTATTGTCTGAAAATTTTAATTTTCTTTTAATATTTGTTACATGTACATTATTTAATTTTGATTTTCTGTATTTAGGTAATTGTTTATGCCTAATAGCTTTATAATTTTTTATGAACCCCTTGGTTCTAGTTTCCTCATATTCTTCCCTATTTTTATTTAAATTTTCAATTTTTTTTAATTTAATCGCTTCCATAGATAGTTTAATTTTTTCAAAATCTACCTTACGATCTTGAACTACTTTTGGTATATTTTTAATTGTAGAATGAAATCTTTCATTATAACTTCTAACTGCTTGTTGTATTATTCTTTGTGCAGACAAATTTTTATTAAGTAGTTTAATTACCCTGAATTTTTCAGCTAATGAGTTATGGAACCTTTCAATATCACTGTTACCTGTGTGACTATTAGGTTTGGTCAAATGTAGTGCTATGTCCTGTTCTTGTAAGAATTCTTTAATTTGTATTACGTTAAACTCATTATCTGCAATTATTTCTTTTGGTTTACCTATCTTACTAAAGTGACTTTCTAACTGTTCTATTAAAGTCAATTGGTTTTTGTCTTGTAAGTCATAAACTGTACCAAACTTGGAAAATTTATCTATTATGGTCATAAAATTAAATTTCATAATTGTATATGTATCGACGTGAATAATTTCGTTTATATCGCTTGGAGTAAATGTATTTTTAAATTTTGCTTTAATTGGACGTCTGTCGTATTTTACTTGCTGACATATGTCACATTGGTTTATTACCATTTGGATAATTTCTAATAGTTTTGGATAATAAATTTTATATTTTATATTATTATAAGTTTCTTGTATGCCCGAGTGATTACTTTCTTTTACGTGATAGAACGAGATTTGTTTTACCGCTTCTATCTCTGTCTCTATCTCTTGCGCTCTAAATGAACATTTAACAAATTTTATTTGTCGAGTATTTGAATACATTTCGCGAATTTTCTGTTGTACTATATTATATTGTGAATCTTGTAATTCGGAATATATACCTACTAACCCTTTATTCAAATGTCTTCTAAATATTTCTCCTAAAATATTGAAGTCATAATCCGCTATATAAATTATTTTTCTACCTAAAATATTTTCTGTTTCTTTAATCTTATTGTTAGTTATAATAATTTGAGTTTTATATTTGTTAACAATTTCTTCCTTAATTGGAATATGATCTAACAATTCCTCCTCTGCGGAATGTATAGTAGCCATTGTAACGTTATCGTTTTCATTTTCTATATTGAATAATAAATTTAATTCTGACTCTTCTTCGTAATTGTTAAGAGAGTTTTCTGAATTTGCATTTTCTTTTGTTAATGCATTCTCTTCGTTTTGTTCGATTCTGCTAAGGAAATCGGCAACTTTATTTTCTTTACCCTTTAAATATTCTATTTCAAAAATATATTCACCTAATTTTAGTAACCATCTTTGATGTCTTGGCGACATATCTTTACCTTTATACTTAGCATGCAAATATTTAATTGGTTGGTGATCTGTAAGGATTCTGAATTTATTTCCATACAAGTATGGTCTGAAATAATTCACTGACCACATAATGGCTAGGAATTCTTTATCTGTTGCAGAATAGTTTTTTTCATGATTATTTAATGTTCTAGATGCAAAACATATTGGATGTCCTTCTTGCGACAGAACTGCTCCAATAGCATAATTAGATGCATCAGTAGTTAAAGTGAAAGGTTTTTCAAAAATTGGGTATTTTAATATTGGGTGGCTAATGATTAATGTTTTTAATTTTTCGAATGCAGCAATATAATTGGGATCTTTTAGATTTATTTTCATGTCTTTTTTCAAATATTTAGTAATAGGTTGGGCTACTTTGGCGTAATCTTTTACAAATTTCCTATAATAACCTGTTAACCCTAAAAAACTTTTTATCTGCTTCTGGGTCTTTGGAACTTCCAATTTTTCTATTACTTTAATTTTGTCAGGATTAGGTTTCATCCCTTCATTTGTTAAAACATGCCCTAAAAATTCTGTTTCTCTATTCATAAAATTACACTTGTCTACTTGTACTTTCAACTTTTTTTCTTCTAATATTTTAAAAATTTCTGTAATTGCCCTTACGTGTTCTTGGAGTGATGTACTAAATATTAAGATATCATCAAGGTATACTACACAATTTCTATTTATGTGATCTCTTAAAATTTCATTTATAAGCCTTTGAAATGTGGCTGGTGCGTTTTTCAACCCAAATGGCATTCTATTAAATTCATAAAGCCCAAAAGGAGTTACAAATGCTGTTTTCTTTCTATCTTCTTCCCTTATCATAATTTGGTGGTAACCCTTAGCTAAATCTAACGTAGTAAAATATTGTGCCTTCCCTAACTTATCTAATAATGAATCTATGTTGGGTAATGGAAACTTATCATCGATTGTGACTTCATTAAGTCTTCTATAGTCGACTACTAGCCTATATTTCTTTTTCCCTGAATTATCTACCTTTTTTGGTACTATTAACAAAGGACTGGAGTACCTAGAATTACTTTTCCTAATTACTCCTTGATCTTCCATCTCTTTAATTTGTTTCCTAACTTCTGATTCATGTTGGGGAGGATATCTATATAATTTGGAATTAATTTGCTGATTAGTTGTTGTAATAATTTCGTGTTCTATTTCTGGAGTACTAGTTAATTTATCCCCATCTTTAAAAAATATATTTTCAAATCTTTTAATAATTTTTCTTACTTCCTGATATTCTTCTTTGTTTAAATGATTTAATTTTAAATGTCCCCATATGTCCTTATCCACTGGTTCTAAAGTGCAAATTTGTTCTACTAAGTATGGGTTATTCAAAAACTTTAGTTTTTGATTATTTAATGTAATTGTTCCTTTCTCTAAATCTATTGTTGTGTTCAGTACTGTCAATAAGTCATTTCCTATAATAAACTGATATTTTCGTTGTGGTAGACTTTTCTTTTTCCAACGTATTAAAGCGCCCTGAGGTGCTCTGAATTGTTCAGGTGAGGTTGTGTGTACTTCGTATTTAATTGAGTCTTTTCCGCTAATAGTGGAAAAATATATTGGTGGTATTTCTATTTCTCTAAATCCTAAAACTTTATCGTCTATAATACTTAAAGTTGAGCCTGTGTCTATTAATGCTATAAAATTTCGTTTATTTATGGTAATTTGGATCATAGGTAGTTCTTCCGAGGCTAATTCATAAAAAACTCTACATTATTTGATTGATCATTTTCTACATTTTTTTCAAATTCCTCCTGTCTTTGTCTAGTAGAACCCTGTTGGTGGCGATATTGGCCCGGGTTATTTCTAGAGTTTCCTGACACTTGGTAGGAATTATTATTATTTGAATGGATATTACCTATATCCATTGGTTCTATCTGATCTTGCCTAGTATAACTCTGTTGTTGGCGATATTGGCCCGAGTTATTCCTAAGATTACCTGACCTTTGATAGTACCGTTCAGGATTGCCATGATTATTTTTATATAATCCTGAATTGGTATATTTATTATCATAATTATTTTTAAAATTATTATTTTGAAAATTATGATTATTATTTTGCCTAAAATGTTCATAATTATTTCTATTAATTCCATTATTATTATTATTATTATTATTGAAGTTATTTCTAAACGGCCCTGAATTATTATTTTTATTTTGCGGTTTAAAAGTATTATTTCTATTTAAGCTTTTGCTAAAATTATTACTTTTTTTATATTCGTGTCGGATACACGAATCTTCAAATCTTCTTGTTCTCATGATTTGAATTATACTACCTAACTCTTTTATTTCATAAATTTTATCTAACAATACCCCTTGGGTAATTTCTTTAATCATATTAATTAAGATACTATCTACGTTACCTAAATCTATGCACTGATCTTCTTTATAGTAAATTCTAACTTCATCTGCCTTATATTTAATATCTTGTATTTCATTACAAAGTTCACTTACCGAATTAACTCTAATGTTGTTGATCCTTTTGTAAATCTCCATTGGTTCGGTGTCCGGTTTATATCTCATTTTCAAAACCAGCTTCACAGCATTCCAGTCTGATGGATCTGGTATGTTAATTACTGCATTTTTAGCTTCTCCCTGGATTTTCTCATAGAAGATTGCTCTGGTCATTTGTCTTTTTTGATCTGGATCTGCTACCGTTGAAAGGTGATACTCTGCACTTGATATAAATGAGTTTATGCTAATTTCGTTACGTCCTGTGAATGTGGACATGTAACTTATTTCTTTCATTATACTTCCTGTCTGATTATAATGTGAGTTGTTTTGCGCTCTCAAGTTTTGTAAAGCTGCAGTTAAATCAACTATCTGTTGTTGCATTGCAAGTTGATTTTGTTGGATTGATTGTTGTTCATTTTCTGCCATTTTTCGGTTAATGTCGTACTTATTCATTAACTTTATTTGAAAAATAAATAAATTTTAACGTGTTTATTTTGAAATTAAATTAAGCTGCGTTTCTGCGAGTATTTTACTCTTTGTTTTCCACTTTTCTTTAATTATTATTTTAGTGTTTTATTTTGAAATTAAATTAAGCTGCGTTTCTACGAGTATTTTACTCTTTGTTTTCCACTTTTCTTTAATTATATTATTTTAGTGTTTAAATTTTTTTTTTTTTTTTTTTTTTAATTTTAAACACTTCACTAAATGTTTGTTTAAGTACCGGTGTTAATATTTTAATTAATAAAAAAGGTTTTCTTTTTCTTTTTAATATTATTTACCGATTCGATTCGTTTCACTAGATAATTCGTTTTAGAATTATCCTACCGACTGCGCCAATTTTGTTTTTAGTTCGTGATTTTAGATAAAAAAAGAACTTTTTATTTTTGTTAAAACAAACACTTTATTTAATTTTCAAATAAGTTTTACAACTTAACGTTATGACTGCTAGAACAATAATAATCTATTTTTGTTAATACAAACTATTTATATTTTTGTCTTATTATTAATTAACCAATAAGAAAATTACAATATTTATTACTTAATGACCAATAGAAAATTAACTATATAATCTTATCTTTAATTACTTTTCTAAGAACAGAGGATCTTTAAACCAAACTTATCTTTTACTTTCACATAATAAATTATGATCCTAAACATCTGTTCTTAAACTATTTAATATTTATATTTTATTAGTTTTGACCGAAATGGCCTTTAAAATATTATTAAAATTATTATCTGTTAAATTTCTAATTCTATTTATATCTGTATCAATATTATCTATTGGATTTGTACTTAAATAATATCCTTTTTCAATATTAGGAGATTTCTTATACATAACTCGTACGAGTGTTAGTAAAAACAAAGTTCAACTCAAACTCAACTCAAATGTTGAGCTAGATGATAGTTTGAGCTATTTACATAAGCTCATATGTTGTTTTCACTCACAAATTGAGCAAACTCAAATTTTGAGCTACAGTTTACAATTTGAGCTATATATACTTATAAACTATCATATAGGGATAACTTGGAATAGAGCTAGCTCAAATTCTGAAGCTAGTTCAACTTGTGAACTTTTTTTATATAGCTCAAAGAATGAGTTGAAGAATTGAATGAGACTCAAAATAACCAGAAATAAATAATCAACTAGCCCAAATTTTAACTGAGCTTTGACTTGATTTGAAATTTGAGCTTTTAAACTTTGGTAATCGTAGGTGAAATTCATTAAGATCAATCCTAATTTTATGGATATATAACACAGAATATTTCCTTCTGTCCTGTTCCAACAACATGTGCCTATAATAAAGACAGACAGACTTGTTAGACTAACAGTTCAACAGTTATAGTGCATAAAAAAACAAAAATTTTTGTGGTCCTTATGAAAGCATATACATATTTACCTTTTTTAGTATAGGTATATATGCAATTTACATTTACGTTGATTAAAAAGTAATGATTGTTATTTATTTAACCGTTCCATTAATTAAATACTAATCAATAAAAACACAGCCTATTGTGACAGAATCGATAATTTTAAAACTCTGTTTAAAAAAAAAAAAACCCTGATGATAAAATAAGAAAATAATTCAAATTTTTAATAAAAAAAAAATACACTAAAACCTGTTCTAAAATTCAATTATACACTTGATGCCATCTTTCCAATTTTTTTTTTTTTTTTTAATTTTTAATTAAAGTGTTGATAAAAATTTCAATAAGTTGATATTAGTGAAAATCAAAAGATAAAAACAAACCAAAATTGATGGACCTGAGACCTTTTAAATGAAAAGAAAATTGCATGTTATGTGATCGGTTAAATTAAACGAAAGACTTTAATATAAAGTACCTTATCTGATATCTTGGTTAAACATAACTTTAAAAAAAAACCAACTGAGCATTTTGGTAAATGATCATAAATTTAATTTTTAACCCGATTTGATTTTTTGTTGTTTTTATGTTCATTTGGTAGAAGAGGAGGTAACAAACCAATAAACAATTTAAATTTTTTTCTCAAATTTTTTACCTACAGGTATTTTACGGTCTTCCTTAAAAAAAAAAAAAAAATTGGCATATTAAGAAACAATTTTATGATTTATTTATGACTTTATTTCATTAAGTACAATTTCTGAATTGTTTGTTTTGTGTATGTTTTTATATGTAGTAGTAAGTTAGTTACACGTGCACTAACAAATCGAATCAACACTTTAATATTACAAAAAAAATCATATAATAAAATTCGATTTGAAGTTTAATTAAATTAAAGAACATATAAGGAGAACTACTGCATTGTAGTTTGAATTGACTAAAATACCTCGATACATGTTAACTATTTATTCAAAAACTGAGCCTATGTTAAGTATTATTTGAGGATTATACTATAATTTGTTTTTGTACCTCTTTACTAATTTTGAAATACTTATTATATATTAAAAAATTTATGTAAGAAAATCCGGTCTTAATTTAAAAAAATAACAAATATTTGAAAAATCAAACTAATGTATACGGGAAACCGACAGATAGATAGTCTTAAAAATGTTGTTAATCCAAAATAAATTTTCTAAATATTGTGAAAACATATATAAGAAACACAAATACATAGTGTGTGTGTTGTGTATAGTCCCTGAAATTATAATCGAAATTTTTAATCAATGCTTGAGAAACTGTAGGTGGCTATTATTGATTTAAATAACCAGTTATGAATAAGTTTTATAAGAGCTTTATGTCCCACATATATATATATATTCACCTGTAAATGCATTCCCTACTTTACAATTTTCTGTTTTGATTTATTTTGTTCTAATTATCATTATTTTACAAAATAAACGTTCTAGAGTATTTGGTTTAAATTCGTTATTTACAGGTTAAGAAATTTGGAATTTTCATATTTTGATTGAAAATGATTATTTTAAAAAGTTTTTCCAAATTTAATTAAAAATATTTCTAAAGAGTTTCTGATACAAGTATTATAATGTTCAATTTATGATAATCTTATTATTATTTTAAAAGTTTTATTTCTTTATATATTTTTTTATTCGATTCATTTTGACTTTTTTTTAATTTATGGCTTTGTTATCTCAGGACTAACGATGTTGTCTGCACTAGCAATTTTATAAAAAGATTTATTAATAATAGATGCAAATTCAAGTTATCCCGTAAGTACTAATGTGTCAAGATTTGGATTTAATTAATCCCATTTCCTAATAAAACTGTAACACAAATTTCTGGAAACAATGTTTATTAAATTTAACTTATCTAGTAGAAGTTAAACTAAACTTAATTGAAATAGGATAATTTTATTAATTTATTTTCATTTTTGCATGGTTTTCGTATTAAAATTTCAGTTAGTTGTCTTACGAATTTTGGAGTCATTTTCATGCAAATATTTGGTTAACACTGGTCCACGGAATAAAAGTAGTAAAAATAATTATAAAATCATTGAAATTTTTTTAAATATATTTCATTTAAAATATTATAAAGGATTCATATTAACTACCCTGAACCTAATAATAATCTTTTAAACCTAATCATAAAGTTCTTAGAGAACATGTGTACAAATTTTAAAAATTAAATGACAAAAATACCACCTAATAATAATACTAAATACTAAATACATAAAAAACAAAAACAAAATATATAGGTATGCATATATAAAAGTCTCTGATTTCAGTGAATTAATAAAATATTAATTGATTTTCGCTACCAATAAAATTATTTATAAATGATTAACAGAACACAGTAGCATCTAATCAAGTTTTTGATCAATTTACTGTCATAATCATTATACTTAATACATATTTTATTTTATTGTTAAATGGCATGAAATATTTTATTAATTTACTTTCTATTATAAAATTATTTAAATATTTTAATAATTAAAAGAAGTTAAAAAAAAAAGAAAGGAAAAAAATATTTAATCGTATTTTATTTTAACTAATTTGTGAATCCATTTTTTTCTTTTGTTTTTTCGTGTCCATGCTTTAATAGATCAATCAAACATATATTAAAATTTAATCAGACTTTAATTAATTACTTATATTGTTTTATTAGTATATATTATAGCGAAAGTTATTAATTTATATTCACGTAAACATTTGAAAAAATTAAAACAGAGCATAAAACAAATCAATTAGAGTATTCGAGATAAAATACAACATAATATTTTAGATAATCTTTTGATAAATTCAGATCATTATTATTATAATATTATATATTTAATATATAGCGCTCACATATATTAATTTTGTTTTGACGATATGATCGCGTCATGACGTTTTGACACATAAAACGCTAATGCATAATAAAAACGAAAATTCAAAATTGTTAATCTAGGTTAATATAATATATGATTAAATAAATATATAGTTTATAAATTAAGTTTGTAATTATTTTCAATAGCAGAAAAATTAAAACGCATGGCTAAAATTAAATATTTACTCGTATTAGCAAATGCAATAATTGAAATATCAGTACGTTGCGAATTTTTTATTATTATTCAGTTCTACAACGTTTTGTTACGTTTTTGCATTTTCTGTCATACAACTTTAATTTATAGCATGCGACAAAAACGGATTATTTTAAAAAATTTTGTTAGCATTTTTTTTTATAAAAGTTAAATTTAAAGATTTAAAAAAAAAAAAATGCTTAAGAAAAAAATTTTGAAATTAAATTGTAAATTAATTAAAATCCAAAAAAAAAAATCAAATTTCAATCTATTTATTTATATTATAATTTTTGCTACTGTTTAAATTAACTGTTTTTTTTTATAAAGCTTGTTAATTACGTCATATTTAAATCGATTTTTTTTTTTTAATTTTAATTATTGTTGTTTATGCCAATTGTATTGTGATTCAAATCGCAAATTAAAATCAGTAAAAAAAAAAACCTATGAAGAAGAAAAGAATTTAATAATAAAACAGGAGGTTAAGCGGTTGACAATAACCGCAATCAAAACCAAAATAATACTTTATATATAGTGGTTGTCGCCATCTTGAATAAATAATAATAAACGCAATATACAAGAACTGAAATATAAAGCAGAATATAATGCTGGTGGCAATAATTTTCCGCCCACATTAACTATTTTATTTTTTTTTTTTTTGTTTTTTTTTTTAATATGATGATGGGTTGTGAAGTGGAACTAATTTATGCATAGATTCATATTTGATATTATTTCAATGACCCCATCAACATTATCTTAATAACAATTCAGCAGCAGTAAATAAAACGCAGTAAAATAACACACCGCTTAATATAATGTACCTATAATGTACCTATATGTATTTATATATAGTAGCCTTGTATTTTTGTTTTTTTTTTTTTTAAAGGCTATTATGAAAAAATTATAACTGTTTATTATTTAGGAATTTTTTTTCAGTGTTGCCTGAATAGATTATTGTTGTATTTTTAATAAGAGGGTGTCAAGTTACTGTTATGTCATACTTTAAACCACAAAAATTTTTTTCATGAGGTTTTTTTGCGTTAATTGAAATTAAGTAAAATTAAAGTTGAATGGTTTTTTTTTTTTAATATTATTTTAATTTAATTTATGAAATTAATAATTTTTTTTTGATATTTAGATTAAGAGTGAAAACTGAAAAGGTATTTGATGATCTGAAAATATACTTTCAAATTCTTTAAGAAATGCCTTTAAAAATTAAATTTTTGTAATAATGTAATAATGGATATTCTAACTGATAGGGGTTAATTAAATTAAATAAATAATTTTAACACCCTAATAATTAAAAAAAAAAACAGCATTTAATTATTCAAGTATTTATCGAGACATTTGTACGTTTTTTGTAAATAGTATATGGGTTCTTTTAAATGACTTTTAAAGTTAAATAAATAAATTATATTATTTTAGTTCTTTGTTAAGTTTAATTATTAAGTTTTGAATATTTTTTTAATTTTATTTATTCAAAAATTTAATCATTCCATTTAAAAAAATTAATTTAATTTAAAATTTTAATTTATTAAAGATAAATGTTATGAGTAAGATGAGAGGAAGGTACTAAATTAGAAATAATAAGTACATTTTACGCGTTTTTTTTAATCATATCCGGTAAAAGTTCTTTAAATTAAATGTTATTTAAGTGTTGACAATTGAAAATTACTATTCACATAATGTTTTATTAAAAATACATTTTTCTTTAATTAAAAAAAGTGAATTTTAATTTTCATTTGAATTGATCAAATTTATATGATTGCTTTTAAATCATTTTATTGTCATCTTGAACGTAAACTTCTTTTATTTTCATTTTTTATTTTTCTATCGTTATTTGTAATTTAAATTATAAAAAAAAATAGTAATCAGATTAAAGAAAATTCACATAAAGGTTGATTTTATTTTAATATAGGTATTGTATGTGAGTGAAAGTCCGTTAGTTTTAACTTTAAAACATTTGAATACATAAAACAAAAGTGATCTGTAAAATGATCTCTAAAAAATGTAAATGATCTGAAAGAAGGTTTAGTTCCCATCTATGATCTGTAATTATATACATACATTTTTTTTCGGATTGATTTGCAGATATGTATTCTATGTGTTATTTGGTCCGTTTTTTGATCGGATTCTCTTTGTAAGATAAATTTTTTTTTTTTAATTTCTTTTATTTAAAATGATACATCGTGTTTTAATTTAAAAAAGATTTAAAAAACCTTGAATAAAATGTTTTAATTTAATATTTTGTGTTAAAGTTTTGGTTGTTGTCATGCTTAGCTTATTTGGAAATAAAAGAATCAAATTCTGATTCATGTAGAGTAACACTATTATTTTTTTTTTTTGGATAATTTTTATTTTCAATTAAGAATTTCTTGTTTTTGTTTGTTAAATAAGTAAATATGTACAAACATTTTTGGAAATTGTATTATTTTGAATCTCCAGTGTCATTCCATATTCGTTGGTATTTATTGAATTATATAAAAGTAAAAATACAATAGATGATAATAAATATAACTTCAATTCAATTCAGTTCTAATACTTTAACTCTACTCCCAAAATAGGAAATCTTTAAACAAGAACAAGATTATACTCGTATATAAAAATTCATTTAATTTTAAAAGTATCGACTTTAAGTTTAAACTGGATTTAAAACTAACTAATAAATACATCTACTGGATGATGAAGGTTATTAAATTATATTTTAATTACTTTTCTGTATTTAAATAAAAACAAAAAATTTAATTAACATTTTTTGGACTTTTTTCTATTATTTAGCCTTAACACCCTTAAAAATGCTTCCCATGTTTAGTTGTTAAATATACTGGTACAATTTTACAAACCGTATTAAACGAACCGTTTTATTTGTTTCAGAATCATCTAAATCGTTTTTTTTTCCCAAATTTTTTCAATTAAAATTTTTTTTTACATATTTTCAAAATTTTCACATTGTTATAAAACATAAGTAGCTTTCTGTATATACATATGTATGATTAAATATGTAAATGATATGTGGAATAACAATTGAATTTCAAAACAAATGTACAATAAAAAAAAAAAAAAAAAAACGAATAACCAAAAAAAAAGAAATAGAAAATAGAAAACCCACATAAAAAATAATTTGAAGTTAGCCAAAATAATAAATTAAGATCTTAAGTAACAATGACTTTTCTAAATTTTTAGATTGACATTAACATTGCGACAATTTTAATACAATTTAAAAAAAAAAGCAAAAAGTAATCGCAATACACGTTATTGTATTTGTACTCACTTGTACAGGGACAATAAACTTAATGTTTTTTTTTTATTTAAAGTTTAAGTAATATTCAAAGTGCTTAACTCTGATGTCACGTCCAATCTAGAAATCTAACCGGATCGTCATAGTTTCAAATGAAAGTAAATTTTAATTTTATTTTCTTTTGCAATTTTTTTTTTTTTTTTGTTTTTACTTTTAATTTTTCTTTCTTCATATTGTTTTTATTTAAAATATTTTGGTCACACCCTATGACTTTTAAAGTTGATTATATTATTAAAAATAAATAATGTATGTAGAGTTTATAATCAGTTGTGATAGGTATTTCACTAACGCGAATGCGTTATTGATTTAAATATCAATTTATGCTCTCAAAAATAGTTTTTAAAAATTTTTTTAACTAAAAATTGAAAAATTTAATATGTGTTTCAGTGTTGTTTATTGATTCCTTAACGTTTCTTAACAGCTGATTGATCATATTAATATATACATACTTTAAAAATTTTGAAATAGTTAATTATTCACAAATGTTTCTAACATCCAATTAATTATACACTGAAAAATTTTATATAAAAAAAATGAAATTCTCAGAGAATCCGAAGGACGAATTTGGCATTAAGGAATCTAATGGTATTTTGAAAATTCTACGTTGTACATCCTTAAATTTAGTCAAAAGTTGTAAGAGATATTCAAAACCAGATTCAAATATGGGATAGGAAGAAGAGGTCTTAAGAAACTCTTAAACCTATATATATATATATATATAAATTACAATAAGTACAAGTTGGTCCATTTAAGCAATTTTTTTTAATTTTTTTTTATTTTTAAAAATTGTTTTATTACATATAACTGTATTTCCTTTATCACTCGGGCGTGAGTGCTATTCAAAATCATTGCTTTAGTATGATTAAATAAATATTGATTAAGTAGAATTAAATTCATTGTTTTAACTAAATCAATAACAGACATCATTTATGTAACAAATTAACTGTTAAACTAAAAAAAATTTTAGACTTTATTAACATTAGCTTAAAAATATAAATTGAGATATTAAAAATAACTCAATAATGTAAAAGTTTTTGACTTATATACATACATAAACTCAAAACACAACTATATAAGTACATAAATTGACATATATATATACAATGTTGAGATTTATTTTAATTAGGATTTCCTTCAATTTATTTTGCAAAACCAACAAAAATAAAACACCAAAGAAATTGAAATTCAATTGAATTTAGTTGTTATTACACCAGTTTTTAATGATTGTTGCGGTTCTGTTGCATAGTTTTTTGTCTTTTTTTTTTGTTTTTTGTAATTTTTATTGACGTGGACATGACGTAATTGTGTCGTTTGTTCAATATTGTTGCATAATAACAATATTCTCGAAAACAAGTAAAATTAATAAATTAAATAAATACAGACAGCAATATTAAAATCTATATTATAAACAAATAAGGTATTTAGTGTATAAGTATATAAATAATGCAATATTTATGTTGCAAATCTAACACATAAAACATTGAGTAAAAAAAAATGCAATTTATTTTTTCGCACAGTTCAATAAGGTCTGGTAACAAATTTTATTTTATCACTTCCTGACTCCTGTTAAATTTCTTTATATAAAAATCTATTAATAGGGTATTGAAGTTGAACAGTCAGGTGTCTAGAAAAAGTTCTCATTTAAAATGAATTTGAAAATAAGAAGAAATAATAATATGTGAATCAATTTTAATAAAATGTGATTAACAAATTATAATATTCAATACCAGTTTTAGTTTAAGGTAATTTGTTTTTATTTTAAATAAGTTTCTTCTTTAACATCAAAATTTTATTTTTTAAGGATCTCTGAAAAACCAGCTAACGCATGCTGGGAATAGGAATTGGGGCCAATAGAATGCAATCGAAGATATAACAAACAGGTTAAACATGTCAGTTTTTGGGAGACTATGGAGAATATGAAGATACACAAATATTCAGGACAACAAAAATCAAAATATTCGACTCCTGCTGCCTGCATGATATCAATTCTCTTATAAGGCAATGAAACCTGGCTGATAAACAAATGCAAGTAGCAGGTATTCATCAATAAATGTTTTTGCAGAATATAGGAAATCTTCTGGCCACGTAGAACAGCTAATGAAGAATTGTGGTTGCTACAGTAACCTATCCGGATACAGATAAGAAAAAACAAATACAGATGCATAGAACACATACTAAGAAGATACTCCATTGCCAAACAGTAATTAGATTCGAATCCACAGAGAAAAGGAAGAGCGTGCAGATCCAAAAACCCTTGGAGAAGAACAACAGGAAAAGAAATACAAAGAGAAGAAAACACATGGGCCGAAATCAACTCAATAGGCCAAAATAGTGTTAGATGGCGTCGATTTGTAGAAACTCTATGCTGCTAACCCAAAGGAAGTAGATAAGAATAAAAACACATGTACCACATAATATACATATGTATACCACAAATTATCGCTATAAGCATGTCAAATGCAATCGATTCTTTTTGGTTTTATGTATTTTTTTTCGATCGACTGTCAATTTGTTGTTCATTTCACAATAAAAATATGCAATTGGATTAGATTAGATATTCAAATTTACAAAAGATGAAACAATTTTTTTAAATGATCGTGTAGTTATGAACATTTTCTTTCCTTTTCTAATAAAAAAAAAAACAAAAAATTAGTAAAAAACATTTAAAGCGGAATAAAAAAAAAATGCAAAAATAAAAAAGTTTAAAAGTTAAACATGCGAATTTTAGTAATTTAAACAATTTTAACATAAAAAATGTTTTGTTTTTTCTTATCTTTTATTAAAACAAAATGTTGCCAGATTATTGTTGTTGTTGTTGTTGTTGCTGTTGTTGTGAAGTTGAAGGAGAACTGGGAAGGAAGAAGATGAATAAAAATTAACAAAAATACAATTTAAATATTTTTGTTGATTGGTTGCGATTTTTGTACAATTTGTGAAATTGAATTAAATTTGCAAAGTTTAATAAAAAAAAAAAACAATAGAAACAAAGAAAAAATAACCGATTTTTAAGTGGAATTTTATGGGCAACAAA